>WAAE01009743.1:0-42185 GCA_013400495.1 Nicator chloris | reverse complement strand
GAGGATCCAGGGAATACAGGCCTGCCAGTCTCACCTCAGTCCTGGGGAGGTTTATATAACAGATTGTCTTGAGTGACATCAGGCAATACTTACAGGACAACTAGGGGATTGGGCCCAGCTGTTCAAGAAATGACTGGACATGGCACTTAGTGCTGTGGTTTAGTTGACAAGGTGTTTGGTAAAAGGTTGAACTCAAAGGATGATCTTGGAGGTCTTTTCCAGCCTTAATGATTGCATAATTAGGAAATGTCAAGAAACTTCTTCTTTAACCTAATAAAAATGTAAGGACATTAAATGTCTTATGAAGGGAACAATTTGTGATACTGAAAAGTACCCAAATTCAATACATACACATCAGTAGAGTATGTCTTTCATCAGAAAAGCCCTCAGACATAATTTGTCACACTGTAGTAAAAGCACAACCTGAAAAGAATGAAATAACTGCTGAATCCAAGAATATTTGTAGAGTTAATTAAATTAACATTATTAAATTCAAGGAAATCAGAGTAGCATTAGACACAGTTGAAAATAATACAGCAGAAAATATATTCTGTTTATACTGTTGTCAGTAGGAATTTTTCCCCTTTCTGAAGAGGTTCTAAGTTTTATTTTTGTATTTCCAGTTTGTTCAAGTATCACTGAAGTACTAATTCTTCTTACCGTGGAGTTTCCTTAATCCCCATTTCTGCATCTGTGAAGAATAAATCTCCAGAGATATACAAAATGGTTATGCTTTGAGGGTGGAAAGTATTGTGATTCATGCTTTGATTGGGATTAAATAAATCATGTGGTTCCTCCTTGAACCAAACATGAAGGCATACTCCTTTGTATGAAGTACATGTATGAAGGCATACTCCTTTGAATCATCTTGAGTAGAATGAAATCAGTTTCCACATAACATTAAAAAACCCAGAAGAAAACATATTTTATAAAACAGGCAGACCACTCATCTACTTGAACATCTATTTAACATGTGTGAGACTTCAAAAGAACTTTTCAAGTCTGAAGTAACAAAATAATAGCACCATGCAGGACCTTTTATTAATAATCCAAGGTTCTAATTTTCCAACAAAATTTATTAAATTACCTGAAGGGCTGTCCTATATCTGTTTTTATAACAAATCTATTAGTCAGAAGTGTGTGTTTTCAGCTTCATAATGGAATAGGGAGAATCCATTATGGTACTATCATAATGGTTACATCTCCTTTGTATTATGGGTTATCACCTAAGATTGTTTCTTATAAACCAAGACCACATAATGCTGGATAACACATAAACACAGAATGAAAAGACAATGCTTGTCCCTCAACATTGCAGTCTACAGCATGGCAGGTTCACTAACTCCACTGTCTCGTGTACAGCAAGTAAATGTGTGCATCCAGCTGTCAGACTTGCCTGATCCTGATACATCAGCAACAGCCCTGGAAAAGCTCTGATGTACATTCAATGTACTTTCAGAGTAGGATGCTGTTCACTGCAACCCTGCATAGCTCCTTTCTTCAAAGTCTGTTTAATCAAGGCGAGAGGATTTAAATCTACACACCAGCTGTGTTTTATTTGTAGTGAGTAATAGTTCATAATGGAAATGTAAATCTACAGCCAAGGTCAGAATGCACTCTGTAGGACAACCTGTTCCCTCATAACCTAGACCTTGTGATTTTTGCTGAAAAGCTTTCTGTAGTAAAGGTGGAGGCATGAGAAATGTTTCTCCATGACAATTACAGCTCTGATAAACTGCAGAAAACAGGATAGCTGATCAGTGTTTTGATTAGACAGCTGGAATCATAGCCATGAACAACTCTAGTCACAGTGTTCCTAAATTCTGCATTCCATATGAATTCAAAGTCCTTCAGCAATGCAAGTGCAAAGTGTTGAAATATTGTGGTGTGAGCAGGGAGCTGCAAGGACTGTTCTATTGCAAATATGACCTAAAGCTATTGTCTGTGATTTATAAATAAAGTGTAATTATTCCTGTTTTTAACAATCATGTTTGCTTCTTCTAGTAACCATGATAATATAAACACATGCATGCCTGATCATTATACAACAAATTAAACTGAAATGTAAAGTGAAGATGGTTAAGAAAAATCTTTGCATACTCTTAACAGTGCTGCATTTTTCTAAAATTTGTTGTACCTATGACTCGGTCAACTCTTACAAGCATATTTAACTTAGAAGCAAAGGACAGAGGATGACAGATGGTTACGAAAATAACTTAATGACAAAACTGCCTTGATTCTGCAAGCAAAAATGCAAATAGAGAGGGGTATCTACACTTCATATCACCTTTGTGCACTTTACATAACTTCATTTTTCTTGTACTAGAAAACACTCCATTTAAAAATATCCTCAACCATGATGTTTTTTGGAATACCAAAGGTGTTTGCTTTTCCAACCTCAAGGAGTTTCAGTGAACTTTATTTTTCAAGGAGTCTAGAGTTTCCATTAAACAGTAAAGACCTCTTAATGTCATATTTCTTAATATGAGTATTCCTCAAATACAGTTCTTGTCGTAGATTATTGCATGAGACAAAGCAAAGGACTTTTCTTCACCTGTACCCTCATTTGCTTCTTTCATGACTAGGATGACCTGCATAATAAATTACGCTTGCAAGTGCTAGGAAACATTTAAACATTTATTTTTAGTAACAAAATACTACACTGGTAGTTGTCTGTAGTATTTTCCAAGCTGGAAACATCTAAACATTTAGAAAGCTTGCCTAGATGGATTAGCTTATTATCCACCTCAGAGGGAATTTTATTTCTATGACGAATTTTAGGATTTTTAAAGTCAGGCTATTTATTACAACATTTTTATTTATTCCTATTTTTTTTGTTTCTACTATGAGTTTGCAGATTTTAGCCATCACGATTTAAGCCGTGTCCTACTGAACGTACTGAATTTGGGGTGAAGATGCATCTTAACATTCCTTTAAGTCCTGTAAGATCTCTAAACAATTGTCTTTCCTTGTTGGGTCCCATGCAGAAACAAATTTGTTCTTTAGGGCATAATCCATTACAAAGACACTGGTAAAGCCTCAACTCAGTTCAGAGTTTTTTATAAAGCTGAGATTCAATTATCTGTGTTACATATATGAAACTCAACATATCTTCCCCAGACGTTTAGCTCTTTTAAATTCTGAATCACTTTTTCAGAATTTACGTATAAAGAAATAAACTGAATAAGGAACTAAAAATGGATGGATTACAAGGAACTAAGTATGACTCAGAATTTTAGCATCTGTGTAAGCAAGTTCTTTGTCCAGAATAATCCAAACAATGTAACAAAGCAACCCTTTAAGGGTCATTACAAAAACTAGTTGAGATTTTGAATCCCAGGTGTGTTTGAAGACACTGTTATAGTTGCTTTTTAATTTTTAATTGGAAAGAGTGGAAGAGGTGATCCACTCAGACGACTTTTAAAAGGAATTAAGGGACCGGGTGAAATAATGACTATTCATCCTAGAGAGTTAGCTGAATGAGAAAGTCCAGCCGGTTTTTGTGACGTGGAGACAAGGATGAGACCAGATAGCCAGGCTGTCTCACTACCAAATTCCATGTTGTGTCCCTCCCTGCCAGTCGTTAAAGCTCCTGTGGGTGCAGACCAGCTCATGTATCTGATGGACACCGGAGGGCAGCACTAGCTTGCTTGTAGGCTGGCTAAGCCTAAATGTTTTTCCTAAGCCTGACGTTGCATTTATTAAACGCTGAATTGTTCGGAATTGTTCAATTTGCAAAGTGGACCCTAATAAACTCAATCAACCCCCACCCGTGACAGCTTTGTTATATGTACAGACGTGGCTATGTCACACATCATTGCACCAAAAGGCCTTAGCAGAATCTCCGACGTGATGAGAAAATGTGAGCTTGGATGAGAAAATTGGTCAGTCAGTACTTCCAAGCAGTTTTTTGGCTTCTGCAACAAGACTGTTAAGTAAGGTGGGTTTTGTCTGCTGAGAAAAGAACAGAAACCCTCAAATATGTTCCCCATAACTGTGTTATAAAACACACTGTCGTCATTACTAACATGAGACAGGAAAGCAGAAGTGAAAGTCTGATATTCTGTTTCAACTCATGTGATCTTGCTAGCTTCCTGCAAGCTAACATATTATAAAGGAAGGAAAAGAAACATAAAATTTTATTTCGGCTGAGAGCAGTTCATAGATTCAATGTTCATAGGTTCAACGTGTTTTATTTTGATTTTGAATCTTTGGAGAAACTACAGAAAGGAAAAAGTTTTAAGGGAATTGTTAACATCCCCACACCCAGACCCTCAAACCATTGTAAATCTGCCTATTACTGCCTTCAGAAACTGAGTTGAAGGTAAATATGTTCCCACGCCACCCTAGTTGCAGTCAGAAAATAAATGGGATTAATTTATCACTCTTGAGCACATACCTTGATGTAGTCTGTAACTTCATGTTTGCCTATCTTTTTTTTTCTCAAGATCTTTGCTTCTTTCAGTGCACAGTATAAACATTACACATCTCATGGTAGGAAACCAAAAGGGAAACCAGAAATACCATTGCACAAAACCATAATGTCATCTATTGAGGTAACAAGAAAATTCTCTGAACAAACCTTCATGCTGGAACTAACAGAGCAATGCTGTGACATTTTGCCAGCCTGTTTGGACAAGCTCTAAAGGAAACCACTTTTGTGGCTTTTAGTGTCAAGTAAATAATGAACCAGCAGAAACAGATTTACCTTGGGGTGCCTTTCTCCTTCACAACTCAAAATGCTGTGATGGGGGAGACTAAGAGCACAGATAAATTAGATAAACCTTAAATCATAGAATCATTTATGCTGGAAAAGACACTTAAGATCATGGAGTCTAACTGCAAACCTAACCATGCCAAGTCCACCCCTAAACCATGTGCCTAAGAGCCACATCTACACATCATTTAAATACTTCTAGGGATGGTGACTGAACCAATTCTCTGCTGAGCCTGTTCCAATGTTTTAAAAGCCTTATCGTGAAGAAATTTTTCCTATTATTTAGTCAAAACCTCCCCTGGCATATCTTGAGGCCATTTCCCCATGTCATATTGCTTGGACTGGAGGCTGACCCCCACCTGGCTACAACCTGCTTTCAGGCAGTTGTAGGAAGCAATAAAGTCATCCCTGAGCCTCCTTTTCTCCAGACAAAACAACCCCAGCTCCTTCAGCTGCTCCTCNCTGAGTTGAAGGTAAATATGTTCCCACGCCACCCTAGTTGCAGTCAGAAAATAAATGGGATTAATTTATCACTCTTGAGCACATACCTTGATGTAGTCTGTAACTTCATGTTTGCCTATCTTTTTTTTTCTCAAGATCTTTGCTTCTTTCAGTGCACAGTATAAACATTACACATCTCATGGTAGGAAACCAAAAGGGAAACCAGAAATACCATTGCACAAAACCATAATGTCATCTATTGAGGTAACAAGAAAATTCTCTGAACAAACCTTCATGCTGGAACTAACAGAGCAATGCTGTGACATTTTGCCAGCCTGTTTGGACAAGCTCTAAAGGAAACCACTTTTGTGGCTTTTAGTGTCAAGTAAATAATGAACCAGCAGAAACAGATTTACCTTGGGGTGCCTTTCTCCTTCACAACTCAAAATGCTGTGATGGGGGAGACTAAGAGCACAGATAAATTAGATAAACCTTAAATCATAGAATCATTTATGCTGGAAAAGACACTTAAGATCATGGAGTCTAACTGCAAACCTAACCATGCCAAGTCCACCCCTAAACCATGTGCCTAAGAGCCACATCTACACATCATTTAAATACTTCTAGGGATGGTGACTGAACCAATTCTCTGCTGAGCCTGTTCCAATGTTTTAAAAGCCTTATCGTGAAGAAATTTTTCCTATTATTTAGTCAAAACCTCCCCTGGCATATCTTGAGGCCATTTCCCCATGTCATATTGCTTGGACTGGAGGCTGACCCCCACCTGGCTACAACCTGCTTTCAGGCAGTTGTAGGAAGCAATAAAGTCATCCCTGAGCCTCCTTTTCTCCAGACAAAACAACCCCAGCTCCTTCAGCTGCTCCTCATGGGACTTGTGCTCCAGACCTTTCACCAGCTCCCATTTCCCTTCTCTGGACTTGCTCTAGCACCTCAATGTCCTTCTTGAACTGTCCACAGGATTTAAACCGCAGCAGCTCTTTGGTGCAGCCTCACCAGTGCCAAGTTCAGGGGAACAATCACTGCCCTGGTCCTGCTGGCCACACTGCTGCTGATACAGGCCAGGATGACATTTGCCTTCTTGGCTGCCTGAGTGCACAACTGGCTCATGTTCAGTGCATCAACCAGGA
Source organism: Nicator chloris (assembly GCA_013400495.1). Taxonomy (NCBI): domain Eukaryota; kingdom Metazoa; phylum Chordata; class Aves; order Passeriformes; family Pycnonotidae; genus Nicator; species Nicator chloris. The sequence continues at coordinate 35,879 of WAAE01009743.1, read as the reverse complement.
CTTGCAGGTTCTTTCCCACCAGGCACATTTCCAGGCAGTCCTGTAGTTTTTCAATGGGGTTGTTGTCAGACAAGGGCAGCACTCTTGGCAAAATTTCCAGTTATGTTCCAAACCTAAGCTTTCTAAAAAGAATGTTTGCCAGAAGGTTGCAAAATTCTGAACCTTGGACAAAACAAAATAGCCTCAGTGAAAAGACATAAGACTTGTAAAACTGAAGTTACTATGTTTTTGCTTGTCAGAGTTGTAAGACGTTATTGTGAGAAGTGATAATTGATCTAGTACTTCTGGATCTACCTGTAATATTTATGTGTGTGTGTGTGTGTATAAATGTTTTAAAATTTGTATAGTTCACTGGAATAAACAAACATTTCAGATACTGTGGATTTAATCATCACAATTATTAATAACAATCATGATAACAATCATGATTGTTAACTTGTTTCTGTAGAGCTACAATCCTCAAATGAAAGGTCAAGACTGTCAAGCAAGTCATGAGGTGTAAGGGGGTAGAAGACAGAAAGCAGCAGAAGGAGCAGTTTATGTGCCTGTGAGGTGTCCAGAAGCTCAGCTTCTTTGAGGTGGGAAAGTGAGAAAAGACCATAGAGACTGATAGCAAGCTTTTGTCAGACAAGGATCTGCCTTTCATTACTGGGAATCACTTGGTTGTTCCCATTTTTCATGGCTGGCAATCACTCCCTGTCAGTTATTCACCTTTTTACAACACCATGCTCTGGACAAACCAAGTTCCTAGCATGGGTTTATAGATTGTGCCAAGGACAGAGCTTGCAAAGAGATTAACCACTAATGGAACACACTTACCTATACTAATATCCAAATACTGCCCGTGCTAGAAGAATGAGAAAATCGCCTTACTTTCAAATTCCCAAATTCCATTAAACAAAGCTTAAAAGACTTTTGTCTGGTGAAACTTTAAAAATTGTTGTCATATATGTTCCTACAGTTATTGGCACACCAAGAGACTCAAACAGAAAAAAAGTCGTGATGTGGCTTTGAAAAGACGCTAACAAAAACTGCAAATTCTGTGTTATAGCAAATTTACTTTAGAGCTTGAAGAATCTTGCTCTGCTCTTCAGGCATTTTCCAGTTGCAGGAGGTGATAAAAGATAGTTTTTCCAGCATTTCACCAACCGAATTCCAGGGTTAGCAGCATTAAATTGTACACACTTTGGACATACTTAACAGAATTTTGTTTTAATTTTAAATTATATAAAAGCCTCACTCTGAAAGTAAACTAACAATGATGCTGTTTGAAGAATGAATGAAGATTTTTACCCTCTGAAACACCATAAACAGTAACCTTTAATTTGTCATTTTTTGTTTTTTTGTACTACCCCTTTTAATGGTTGTTACACTGGCTGCACATTTCACACTTACATATTTCTTGTGCTAAAATGTGCATTGCAGAATGTTAAGATTAAAAATATTATCTCCATTTTTATGAGAATAAAAAAAATTTGCAGCATTCCAAAATAATATGTATGAACATCCTTATGGAGGCAGTACAGATTTACATTTAAAGCAGCAGATTTACATTTAAAGAAGAAATAAAATTTCTTCTTTTAGAGTTCTAACTTCAACTTTTTTTTTTTTTGAGGACAGTTAAATATTTTCTGTTTCTTGAATCAATACTTGCAGAAGATTATTTTCCTTATGTTAGGTCTTATGCACCAGTGTAATAGTTCTCCCAAAGAAACTGCTGTTTTGTCTTCAGTTTGTTTCATCTTACTGTCTGGAATATAAGCTGCTGAAGCCAGTTAACTGACTTTTCAAAGAAAAAACATTTTAATAGCACAGTTATATCTTACTTGTTTCCAAAGGAATGCTTCTTAATTGTGCATCTTGCAGTATTGTGTCTCAGTCTAAAAATAAGAATGCATTATTTCTGGGTGTATACATGTTAAAAAAGCTACATTTTCCAGGGACAATTTTGAAAAAAATATAGAATTGCATAGAAATATACATGCTACTCAGTGCTTGAATATCAACTTGAAGCTGAAATTTGTTGGTAAATCCTGCATTCATGAGCTCACTTTACTTCAAATCTTTGAATCAAATAATTCTTGGTTCTCAACTACGGTAGTCTTAAGAAAATTCATCATTAATCTGCGATGATGTGCTGAAATAGTGGCATACAGTGTGGAATTTTAAACTGGAAGTCATAGTAACATCAGGGTAATTGATTATACTCATAGCCTCTGCAGGAGTTATAAATTGTACTGAAGAATGAGAACTCTATATAACAGTACAGAAAGGATCTTAAAGACCCAAAAGGTATTGTCATTCACTACTTTAGCAGCCTTAGGAAAGCAATATACAATATAATCCCGTATTTTGCCAAGACCAAAAAATATGCTTAAAGTTACCCAAGCTATGTAACTTGTCTTTTTATACTTCATGACAACAAAAACATTTCCATACAAGTAAATATAACCTGTGAGTGTCCAATACATTTAGAGCTAGGTTATTTTCTTAGGGGCATAAATATATGTTTCGGTAAAGAATATGAGCAGAAAGATGGTGTGTTAGATGTGGATCCTTAAGTCTTATGTTGTACTGATCTCAGGGGAAACAATAAGAGTAATTCAGGTTTATGTAGCATATGCCTGTAGGTGTGTAAGTCTGATTTTTAACCATATTTTTGTCCAATGCAATGCTGCATGTGCAAACAGAGCTTTCCGCTTTCTAATCACAATTTTCCCTGAAACTGCATAGACTTAGAAACCCATATATATTGTTTTTAATTGTGAGACATGTTTCCCAATCACAGAGACTATTTAGGATGGCTTTTTTACTTACTGAAATCATACACATGAGCGATCACTTTCATCATAATTAAGACCATGATACACAGAGATACTTTCAGCTACTACAGCTGAGTTGTGCCTTGAGTGCCTGAGGTGTGATGCTAATAGCATTTTTATCTTCTGGCATGTTGGAAAAAATTGAAGAAAATGAGGCAGGAAGTAGATGGGAATGTCATGTGGTCAACACAGGCTGGGGATGAACATATAGAGAGCAGCTCCGGGGAGAAGGACTTGGGGGTGCTGGTGGGTGAGAGGCTGGACATGACCCAGCCATGGGCACTCCCAGCCCAGAAAGCCAAACGTGTCCTGGGCTCCACCCAAAGCAGTGTGGGCAGCAGGGGAGGGAGGGGATTCTGCCCCTCTGCTCTGCTCTGCTGAGACCCCAGCTGGAACCTCTGGGGTCCCAGCACAGGAAGGATATGGACCTGTTGGAGTGAGTCCAGAGGAAGGGGCCCAGAGGAGGCCACCAAGATGATTGATTAGAGATGGAACACCTCTCCTATGAGGAAAGGCTGAGAAAATTGGGATTTTTCAGCCTGGAAAAGAGAAGGCTTTGGGGTGACCTAACTGTGGCCTTTTGGTACATAAAGGGAGCCTGCAAGAAAGATGGAAAGAGACTCTTTACAAAACCATGCAGTCAGTAAACTTGTGCCAAGCAAAGTCAGTGACTTCCCATATGCCTACCACTAATTTTTAAATCCCACAGTTAATTAAAAAAATAAAACAAAAACCAAACACAATTCATTTTTATTTCATCAGACACAAACATCAGACAGAAACATTTAATCAGACACAAACTAAAAATAAAAAGATGAGTCTATATTCCATCTGGCCAGGCGGAGTGTGCAAGAATGGTGTTTTTGGGATCCGCGCAAATGACTGTAGAGTAGTGACCTGTCTATCTTTCTTTCTCCAGAAATGCAGAGTTTTGAATTTATGTCTAAAGAGACTGAGAGATTAATTTAATCCCATATTTCTTCTCAATAAACAACTGGAATGACACATTGTGCATCAAGTTTATTGAACCTCATAATTTTATATCACCTCTTTGGAAATGATAGGTTGATACAGGTTGTTTGGTCTCAGAATAACAATTAATTAAAAAATCAAGGACAACATAGCAAGGGATATAAACAAAAATGTGCAAAATATCACCTTGCATGAACAAAGCTGATGAAATTCTTATTCTCAAAGACTGATGTAAAAAAACCTGAAAGCAGTTATAGCTTAAGAAGTAACAAGAAAATGCAAGCCCCTAGTGTTACAGGCATGTTCTACCTCCTCATTTGCCCCAAAGACAAAGTGAGCCAATACATTCTCTCTCATCAGTCTGAAGCACCAATTCTAATCTTCTCATAATTAGAGAAGATAAAATTTGGAGCGAGTTCCAACTGACTCAATTAAGTTGCTGGCCAAACACTCTGTGGGTTGTTTATCCCACTAGGAATCATAAACATGGTGAGCAAAAAAGTTTGCATAGCCCTTTCTGCAGTATCAGAAGCTTCTAAGTTGCATTCACAGTATCATAAAACTGGCGGATGTATGAAAGGTTTTCTGTCAGCCTAAGCATCCATGCCATTCGTTTGCTGAAAAATGCATTCTCACATTGCTCATGTAACATAAAATACATGCCATGAGAAGATGGAAAATTTTAATGCTGCTCATGATCAGGGGAGTAAACAACCACTGTTTGTAATAGCTGTGGTAACAGGAAGCAACCTAGACTGAGTAGGTCTTATCCTGAAATGTGCAATAATAAGTCATTAATCTTTTAAGAAATCAGGAAATCTGAAAAGAAAAAGGGTTCTTTTAGGGGCTAGATTTCTTCCAAAGTTCCCATGCTTCACCCCATTCATTTAGAAAAGCAATCATATAGCATTCCTGATTTTGCCCTCTGGCCCTTTTCTTGCCATTTCTTCTTCACAGTTGCTTCAGTGGTGACAATCCCACTACCTGTCTTGTGACTGCCCACTCAGCAACATCCATCTGCAGTGACCTTTCTCTTCCTGTCTCAAGGCAAACTCGTGGGGGATGCTGAAGCATTGCTGGGAGCTGGATCTGAGCCATAACTGTTCCATGGATGAAGCAATCCAAAATGTATTACACATCTTTTCAGATAAGAAGTTATCTGATGCAGTGACACTTCACCTGTTGGAGTTGTTTTACCTGTCTATTCCCCACCGTATCAGGAAATACAAAAAAAGTGTCAGTTTTTTTCTGTTTGGTTTATATGAGCCTTTCTCATACAGAAAGACAAATCTCTAGGATAGACGTAGGATAGCTCTCTTAATCTTACCTACCAGAGTTGTTCCATTTACAATAATTGACCTAAACTTATACAGAGAGAATTAGAGAAACAGTGGGTGGATACCTCAGCTATGGATCACTTAGGTTCACATACTTGTTCTCCCAGGATATCCTATGGAAATAAATATCCTGTCCCATATTCTTAGTTCCTCACGTTGTTGGGGCTCTTTTCCGGGGGTCTGATGAAGGTAAGGGAAACTTCAAAATGTATTGTTTCCTCTGATGTCAAAGCAATACTTTGGAAATTATTAACATATTTCTTCTACCAACGTCTACACACAATGTCTGGAAATACTTTTTGATGTGTATTTATTAAAGTTCCTATTTCTATACGACCACTGAGAATGATAATGCTAAAGGAAATGTGTTGAGCCTGCCTTTTGCTCACTGTTTCAAGCTGTGCTCCTCTATGGAGCTAAGAACACTGAAGTGTGACCTGAAATGCTGTATGCTGAGCACTAAATTTGGGACAGAACTAGCTGTTCATTCATAAAGCCTACAACAAGGAACCTCAACCACTGAGCCAAGCTGCCTTCAGAGAATCTAGTAAGGAGATAGATAAAAGAGGCATTCCTAAGTAAAATGTCTTCCAGGTAAGTCTCTATGCTTCTTGAGAAATACTCTAGAATTAAAGAAGCAGCTACACTTGTAAAGAAAGTTAACCTATTGGGATATCCATCTACATTAAATTATAAAACCAAGAAACACATTATCTCTGTAGATCTGTCTAAAGTCTGATAGCAAACTTGGCTGAAAGCATTCTTTTTATGGAAAAAATTCTGCAAGTGCAATATTTTCAGAAGCCAAAATGGATTTTTTAAAGTTTTCATATTTGTAAAGCAATGATAATCTGAGGAAATTGGTAGACTTTTTTTTGCCATGTAGTATAACATGCATTGTAAGTATTTAATACTTTATTTTATATAGGTTATTCTAAGATGTATAATATAATATTCATAATATACCTTTGATGACTATAGAGGTGATAAGGATATAGGGAGTTTTACTGGGGGACAAGCTGAATATATGGCAGTCTTCATAACCAGCTTACATTACAACATCACCACTGAAAAAAATCTCTGTAAAGAAAAAAGAGAGGCCCACTCTTTCCATTTGACATTACCTTTGCTAAATTGCATTCACTTTGAACTTTTCTTTGCTAAGATCATAGCTGTGGATTCCTGACAACCCTCACAATCTGGAGGTAAATGTAAGTTTTTTTCTACTGCACTGAAATGTAAAATAAGGATTGAATGACTCAAGCCAACCGCCCCCAGCTGATGTACTGGGCATGATGTTCTATGGTATGGAATATCCCTTTCACCAGTCTTTGACCCACCGTGGAGAAGTTCGTGAAGGACTGTATTCCATGGAAGGGACCACTTCTTGTAGCAAGAAAAGAGCATGATGAAAAAGAAATGGCAGAGACAAATTGTAATGAGCAGACCATAGCCCCTGTTATTCTCTACATGGCTTTTGTGTGTGTGCGTGAATGTGTAGCAGTAGAGGAGTCAGGAATGAAGGAATGGAGATGAGCTCCCAAAGAACAGGAAGGGGTGGGGAAGCTGGTTATAGTCTTGGTTTTATTTCTTGTTACCCTACTCTTAAATGGCAATACATTAAGTTAATTTTCCACTAATTGATTCAGTTTTGGCCATGGTAATTGGTGACAGATCTCACTGTCCTTATGTCAACCCAAGGTCTTCTCCTTGATATCTTGTTCACCTGTCCTGTTGAGTAGGAGGAGTGAGAGACAGTTGGCTGGGAGGTTGGAATGACTGATTAATGGTATAGTTTCTGAGCTAATAAGTAGAATGTCTATAAAAAATCTAGCATGTTTTCGGATTTGTTTTTATAGTAAGTCAAATATGTAGAACATATATTGGATTTAGGCATAATAATCTGATGAAAATTTGAACTCTAACATTGTTTGAATCTAAAGCTTCAGTTTACTTTTCATTGTATTAAAAGGACCTCAATAGTTTTACAAACTTCACAAGTTTTCCAGAAAAATATTTAGTTTGATTTTTAGAATTAAAATGCACTCCAACTCATTATTGAGTAACTAAAAAGAAAGTGCTGTTTTGAAACATCTTTAAGCAATGTGCATTCCCAGTGTGCACGTGACAGTGTCTGTAATGAAAGACAAAAAGTGCATTTTCTTGTCAAATTTCCGAAAAAGCACTACAAGAAATGAAAATTGTTTCTAAATCAAGGAAAGTAGAAGCGGTGCCTCTTATCTCAAAAACTATAAATCTGTCAGTGTATTTAAAGAAAATTAGTATAGATTGAAAACCTGGAAAGCAAAGTACATCAATGCAAGCTTCTTTACCTGAAACTGATCACTGCTGTTGAAATGCAACTGTTATTTTCCCTTCATTTTGACTAATGTGGAAATTTCAATTCTAGCTGCATTTCCCCAGATTTTGTTCTAGTTTAATTTTTAGATTGATTTCAACATTTTAAATCTTTGAATGGGTACCTATTTGAATGTTTTACACCATCTTCCTGCCACCAGGGTTTTATATTTGGTTCTTTGGAGCAATTGATACATTTAAGTACATTAATGGAGGCTTTCATAAATAACCTTTTATTTATGCTACTCTTCTATGTTACATATTACACATATCTAGAGCATTGGATACTTTTTTCCTAATTAAACATCGCACACTTCCATACAGGTATATAGTTTAAAAGATGCATATGTCATTTTAATATACTAATATTAATACTTGAGAAATGCTAGGTATAATATTTGATACAGTTTTCTGATGAAAGCACCTATCTCTAAACCAATGATACTATAGTAGAGAGAAAAAATCCAGGTAGTTACTTTTTTTGAGAATAGAAGGTTTAATCTGTGAAAGTAATCTCATGTCTTTTCTGTCTCCAACAGAAATCTGAAGTCTTTGCAAGGAATGGAATTCATAAAGACTACTGCTATAGGCCAAGTGGGTCTCTGGTATAGCGATTATACGGATTATAAATATGTGCTTCAGAAAGACACAATTTCAAAATAGAATGATGTCAGTTTTCTTCCTGACAGTCCTTTTGTATGTCTCTCATGGTTAAGGATTCCCTGCCATGAAACTATTTGGCTCTCATGTTTTTCATTTGTTTTTGTGGCTGCACCACATGAAATCAATTCCAAGCAACAAAATAAAATATTTTTGAGAGCAGAAAACAGTCATGAGTTTTATGTTCTTACTACAACCCTGCTACTTACAAGGAAACATATTACAATGACAAATGAATGCAGAATCCAGAAGAGAGTTCTGAGAATCAAGGGTCAAAGCTTCTGGGCCTTATATAACCATAAACTTTCAAAAACACTAATCCAGTTTTGTTTCTCATACTTCTCATCTTTTAAAAGGAAGTAATACTAAGCAACTTCATAGGAATGGTTCAAGTTTGGTTATCTGATATGCTAAAGAGTTTTAGTATTCTTAGAAGTGACAAAATGTTATTATTTCTTTTAAGATTAAGATTTCAATTTTTTTTTCTTTAAGAATGTATGCCTCTCCAGCAGACTAATCGGCTCCATATGGGAAAAGGCTGTGCAAGAGGCACTGAACACAATGGCATAAATCAAGAATTATGTTAAGGACCTTTACAAATCGTTCCTAAATTGTTAAGAAATGTGATCTTTTGCTGCGAGATCTTTTCTGTGGCATGTTTCCACTTAGCACTGATTGTGTATTACACCCAGACATACGCAGTTCTCTTGATGTGCATTTCCTAAGAAGCCCAATGCTGAGAGCAGAGCTTTGTTTATCTTAGAGACAGTTGCACCAGCAAATGCTCTGCTTCACCTTACATGTACCTTGCACTAGAAATTTGCTCAGGAATACATCAGCATGATTGTACAAGAACAACTCTCTCTAACTTCCTCATAGCTGAAACCTCATGCCACATCTTCTATATATTATTTCCTTACACCATTGTTCTTCAACAGTTTTAACTGATAGATCACCTAACCTTTCTGAAATACACATACGTAGCCATGTGTCTCTATCCTTAAGCATCAGGCAAGAGACCTGAGCACTGTTTTGTGTCATGCATGTAAACAAAATGTTATTACTGTATTAAAGTGCATTTTATATCAAACTTAGGAACAACTAAGTGTACAATTCAACAACAGCAACAACAAAATAAACAAACAAAAGGTGAGGGTCTGGGATGCAAGAGGATACCTGCAGTCCTCATTAACTCCCAGCTTTCCTTCAGGGCACTTGCTGTTTATCTGATTGCAATATTTTTATAGATTATCTTCTCCTGCCTTACTATTAACCTTTGATTTATAGAAATGGGATAAATAACACTGCAGATGTACTAATGAGCTTCCCATGAGAGAAAGAAAATACTGATAGCATCTGGAATCAGTTGGGAGTGGCGACAGGGATTTAAGGTGGTTGGCTTAAATATACTTTGGGTATAGACTACTTCCTCATTTGCTTGAAAAGGGTTACAAAAGCCTGGTTTTGTTTGCTCCCCTGTATTTCTTGCTGCGGAGGACTGTGAAGAAGAATATTTTGAAACAAACCCTTGAAACAGCAGTTTTATTCTTGGAAAAAAGCATTACCATTATTCATTTGTTATTTGAAGAGGAAGAAGCGTGGAGCAAAGCTGAGCTGCTGTAACATTTATTACATGAGTCTGTGAACTGCAAGTGGGAAAGGGGAATGTGCAAAATGTCTACTTTTCCTTTCTCTTTCATTATACCTGTGCAAAATTAGAGAGGACTCAAATTCTATGCAGAATTGAAAATGCTTCTGAACCCATTCTAAAATATACACATACTTAAGCAGTTCTATAACTGCTTTGGTTTTTGTCCTTTCTGAAGCTCAGAAGGCAAGATCCAAGACTACATACTCAAAATAACAAAAAACTCCAAAAGAATGTGAAAGAAGAAAGAAATATTCATACAAGGGGAAATTCTGAGATCTGATATAGATGTAAATACAACTGCAAGGGAATTGACTGGCTCCACTAAAGCTTAACAATCTCTGTACGGGAGGCACATATTCTCAACTACTAAGATTCTCAGAAAGTGTTATAATAGGTTATACCACTAGAATTCACAATTTCCCTGTACTTGGAACTGATATAGCTATACTTGCTAAGAGTGCTGTGAATTTACCCATTAGTTTTCATTAATTACATTGATTCTTTAAAATGCTACTTTGTTGATCACTGTCTACTAATGATATTTTTGTTTGGTGAGTACTTTGAGAGGTATTTTCTTCCAAGTGAAAGAGACGTTTCAAAACAATCAGTAATTTAAAGAATGGTATCAATGGTATTAATATTCCTGTAAAAAGAAAAAAAAGCTCAAGATGTATTACTGCAAGGTATTTATATGATCATGAACTAGAAACTGAAAACTGGAGCCAGTTATTTTCTGAATGGGACATTGCCAGGGAAAATGGAGTCAAGCAGTGAGCAGCAGTAGCTGCTATGACCATTCCTGTTGTGGAAAGCTACCAAATACTGCTCTACAGTGCCTGGGAATATATGAATCTGTTCTTCAAAGTGAAATGCTGTATATGCTTCAACATCTAGGCCTTTTCAAAGAAATTAAATGTCTGTTATAGCTAAAATTTCATTTTTTTAGTTAAAAGGATAAAAGACGAGAGCTTAATTCTTCTTATTAATGGGTGCTATATGCAATATGAAGGGTCAGGGACATAGACAAGTCAAAACATTAAGAATGTTTTTTCTACTACTTAATATGAGTAGAAGAAACTTTGCATCATACCAGAGAAGCAGAGGAACAGTAATATCATCAAGAGATCTAGTTAAGTGGCTAAGGGTAATGCCAGCTGAAATTTCAATAGAGAAAATACCTGGTATGCATTGAAATTTTGATACTCATATTTTCTGTTTCTTGAACAAATTCAGGCTTAAGTAAGCATGTTTTGCCACCTTGACATTTTTCATTTACTTCAAAATGACTGTCCTATATTCTTTAGTCTATCTTTTACATTGTACAAGCTGCTGCAAACTTAAACTGCAGCTATTTGAATAATTGTTATAATATAAAGCGAATATGCAACACCCACTACAGTTATGGTTGAGATTTGATTTCCACATGTAGCCAGTAAATTAACCTTAAATGATTTAACTCAACTTAAATGAAATAGGATCTGTGTTGATAAAGGTCAAATGCCATCTTCCTTTTTCTGTTTAAGTTTGAAGTCTTGAATTTGAGTTTTTAGCACTGGCACCATGACTAACCTGCCATTTTCTGCTGACAAGGATTCTTCAGTATTTTACCTGGTGGCTTTTAAAAATTATTTCTACTTCTAAATGTCATAAATAGCACAGGAGAGAGGCATATAGTATTTAGCAGAGATTCTTTTAAAATATAGAACAATGAAAATTAAAAATGTTCCATATTTGTTGCAAAGTGGATCACACTTGATGAAGCCATATTTTAATTCTGTGGTAATTTTCATTACAATTCTTGTCTTTTGACTACCAATTGATCCCAAGATCTAAACCCTAGCTCACTATATGAGTGTCTTTGAAATATGGCATAAATGTCAACCTCACTGCATGCCTGAAGCATCACTGAGTGTGTTTTTCCCTTGCAGAGTAAACAGAGAAACAAGAACCTAGAAAAATTTTCTTTTAACTCATTTCCCATCAGAAAATAATTTCCCATCAGCTAAATGACCTTCTGAACCTCCAAATAGTGAATAGGCTCCTTTTAAGTAGTGCTGTAAGCCAGCAAGATTTCCCACGTGGCTCCTGTATGCATTCTCCTTGATGCCAACATCCCTCTTCAGACTGGCAGCATATACCATTTTGATATGCAAATAGGTTTCCTGGATCCCTTAATCCTCCTCATTGATTAGTCTGAGACTATTATAATGGGCTAATTTTCAATATTGTCCCACAGACTTGGCAGACTGTATATTATGATCTGAATCAATCTGATTAATTTATCTGATCTGTTAATTAACAATAGGATTCAGATAATCCTTGCATTTTATGATTAAATGAATTATTTCTGACTTTGCAGAAAGTAACTACTATTTTAATTAAATCAATAAAAGGATGGTTGGAATTATTAATGTTTTAATGGGATAATGTCTCCATCAGTGACAGAGACAGGAGGATCAAGTATGGCCTCAGCAAATTTGCAGATGACACTGAACTGTGTGGTGCAGTTGCCACTCCTGAGGAATGGGATGCCATCCAGAGGGACCTGGAGAAGCTCAGGAAGTGGGTCTCTGAGAACCTCACAAGGTTTAACAAGACCAGGTTCAAGGTGCTGCACCTGCACTGGAGGTTGGGGCAACCTCCAGTACCAACACAGGCTGGGGATGAACAGATGGAGAGCAGCCCAGTGAGAAGGACTTGGGAGTGCTGGTAGGTGAGAGGCTGGACATGACCCAGCAATGTGACATTTACCTATATGTGATTAAATTAGTTTAAATATTTTCATGTACTTAAAAATAGACAACCTTGTAAAGAAGTATCCCAAGACTACTTTGAGCAGAAAACCTAAATTAATGTCTACTCCTTGATGTACTGCTATAAAAAAGGGGGTAATAAGTGCATATCCCCTTCTTCAATTCACAAAGAATAAAACCTTGATCTTGAATGACAACTGGCTATCATATTTTCATATAATCTACTTGAAAAGTATGGATAGAAATGATGGAGGGCACATATTCATCATTGCACTGATAAACCTGAAGCAAACACATTACAAACCTTTTAAATACTCATGTACATCGCTCTTATGGCTGTATACAAACTAAACACTAATAAAATTGAAATTGGTTTCCAAAACTGCTGGCAAAAAGTACGAAATTACCAATATGCTGCAGCCAAAAAATAATCAGTAATGTCAACCACTCTTGATAAAGAGGTTGTCATTTTATATGTCTTTAGTTCCAAGGGTGTGTAATATTGGCTTTAGTCAAAACAAAAAGACTTATTCCTCCAAAATTTAGACTTCAAAGAGAAAAGTCTTAGTATCAGGTATTCACAAAAATTGAATGTAGTGCAGTGAGTAGGATCAGATGCTTTTAATTGTTTTTCAAACTTTGTTGAATATGCTGCTCTTCAAATTGCCACTACAGCTAATTATTTTCCATTTCCAGCATTACCATTTCTTGAAATATAAATTATTTAATTGTTCCTTCTACCTGGACATGGGGAAGGTAATAGCCATGTCACAGTGTTGCAGAACTAAGTCAGCGTGCCTGATTTGGTGTTGTCCCAGAAGGCAGCCTCCATCTCCTGGCACCAGTCCTGGAGACGTGGTGGTGGTGCTGTTGTATGCAGAACACTGGTGCTAGCATTTGGTGACAATGACAGTGGAGGATTGACATGAAAAGGGCTGTCCCAGCCCAGTCTGGGAGGGGAGCTGCCAGGTGAAATAAGGAAGCATAAAGGGGCAGGGACTGCCCACGGTAATGGAAGGTGGCTGCTTTGGACTGCAGTTCGGGAAGCCACCAAACCACGCTTTGTGGAAGCCACCAAACCACGGCACACTCCTGTCTTCTCATTCCTCTGCCACTGAGCTGTACAGTTCCAATAATCTATAGGACAGATAAGAAGGCACCAACCCCTATCCTGAACTGCTCTCACAAGGAGCTGAAGCTCTCTAAATCCTCAGGCAAAAAGACCCCTGTACCTTTCTTTCACTGGGTGCCCTGGGGCTGAGCTGTTGGCTCAACCTCTAGTGCGGCAGTGTCCATGTCAGAGCGGACGGAATGCTGGTGGCAGCCAGCACAGTTCCCTCAAGATTGGTGTCTCTTGCTCATCATGGAGGCATGTAATGCACAGCTTTGGGTGAGGCTGGGAGAGCCATGGGCAGGGGCCACTGGCAGCATCAGAGGGTGGTTGCTTTATTTAGGGGCTCTCCTGTCTTTGATAGCTGAAGCCCCAGACAGGAACATGAGCAGATCTTCTGCCCTCTTCTTCCTTCGCCACTCAGCCAAGGAGTGTTGCAACTCTCTGCAGAGATATTTACCCAACTATAAAGCAACATCCTCTCCTGTGCCTCTACATCTTACCTAGTACCCTGTGACAGATAGCATCATGATCCTACAGGCAGGATGTAAGGTCTCCAGAGCTGTGTACAGAAGCACTCTCCAGCATCTACATTCTTTCTTTCACAGAGCGAAAAAAGTTTTTAAACACAAATTTTCTGACTTAGTAAGCTTTTTTCCTGAACCTAGTTTCCCTGAAGGCTAGTAAATCTATTCTGCTGCAACCAATAAGGTAAAATGGCATGTGGCTATGGGATTCTTCATTCAAAAAAGACAGAAACCACCATACAAAGACCTTTTACATTTATTCTGGATGTGAGTATATACACATTTCATGATGCAAGTGAAATTGAATAATGGTAAGAGCAGGTAAATTTTTGGATACAAAACTAGATTTTGAGCAAACCACAATGCTAAACTTCTTAATTGTGCTGTAACTGTACTAAATGCATGATCTATAAAAAAAACCAAACAAACCTGCAAAAGGGACTTCAAGGTAATTCTAAGATTAAAATACACAGAAAAATGTTATGTTTAAGCAAAAGCTGAATTTCTTATTCATGGGTTAAGTAAATTAGCAACAGAAAAGTTACATCAGAGCTGAATTATAGCATAATGCATACATGAAATTGGAAGATATCTGGCAAGCATCATAGAAATTAACATACTATATGTCAATATTCAACAATCTCTAATAACCCGTAATCCAGTTTCCATTTACTAATGGCATCTTTGAATAATCTGGGGAAAAAAGTATTTTTAAGTTCAGCAAGAACGTTCAGAATTATATTAATGAACCCAATTATTTCACCTGAAGAACTTAGAAGAAAACAAATTGTCACTGTATATTCATTATGCTTTTTTTGGTTTCATACAATAAAAACAGCTGACAGTACTCCTGACAGCTCCCATGCTAGAAATCTCTTTTGCTTGAAAAAAAGATGGAGTTTAAATATTGAGAGTCAATGAGCCAAAAGTGAAGTAAAAAAATCCACACTTTATTTGTTCTTTTCCTTCATCTTGTAGTCTTCTCATTTGCTGCACCTGTTGTTTACACTCCTACTGTAATGACTGACTAACTATAGGTTCAATACACAGTCAGAAATTCCATTCTCAGAATTTGAACGAAATTAAAACTCATATTATGGCTAGAGAAGGGAGATGTTAAATCACTTCCAAAAATAGGTTTTTGGTAAGTTTTAGATAATTTTTAAAGATGCCTGATTTTCCAATATTCCTTACTGGAATTCTCAACATTTGATATTAGCACTAGGTTACTTTTAATTTCCCTGCCTTTCTGTCCTTGTCCCGTTCCCCCTTTTTTTTCCCAGTGTTTTTAAAAGATAAATTTCATTTTTTATCTTTTGTATCAAAAATCATAGATAGAAATGATTTAGTACTCAACTAATTCAATTAAATCGATTAGAACAAGGATGACCCTTGAGATTCCTATCACCATTCTTAAAGTATAAAATGTAAGGCATTCCTATAAATATTAATTAAACTGATGTAGGAATTAAAGTGTTCTAAGCATAACTAGAACAAATATATGGTACAAGAATATTAATATAAGTTTTTAAATAATCACAAACCAGACAACATCAAAAATTAATTTTGCCTTTTACTCTCAATTGTTTTCGCTGGATTGTTGGGCATGCATTTTTTCTTTTGGTTATCACTATATTTGATGAATTCTCATTTGAGAAACTTCTTTTAAAACAGAATAGTAACCAAGATCTAAGAACAATTACTAGAATAATTACTTATATTAATTATGTAAATATTTAATTATTTAGTATTGCCTTCAGGAGAATTCAAACCCAGTTATTCCCAGCATCCCTGTACTAACCAGTTTTCTTTCACAAAAAATATTAATAAACAAAACCTGTGTTCCAAACAGTTCATAGATTATGGCACCAATGACATTACTAAAGCCAAATTAAGATGATTCGTGCTAGTTTTTTCTTTTGTAACTGCTGTATGGCAGCATATAAAATGGTAATGAAGTAGTGCTAGGGACAGCAAAGAAAAAAACAAATTTCAGCCACTGAAATCTATAAACAGTGGCAACACTTCCCCAAACGCATCCATAATTTACTCAGATAAAGCTACAATAGTTTGTGCAGAATGTAGAAATGGTCAAAAAAATCTATTGGTGAACTGAAAATGAAAAGAGAATATATTCTAACTTCACAAGATTATGTTGCCAATTTGAACAAATAAGAAGCAAAAAAAAAAAAGCTCCTCCTCAAACCAGATGAGAAAATATTCTTCCTTTGAAACTATAACCCCATCTAGTGGGACTTCTTTTTAATAACTGATAGGATTTGGTCTTTTTATTACTCTGAGTATTTTGTATTAGTAAAGACTATCAAACGAAAGTGGGAGATTCCCAGGTTTTGTCTACACTAGATTTCTCCTTAAAGGCTTCTGTCTTTGCTACTTTTATGATTACCTCATCATTTACAAAGGGTTGGCACAGGAAGGAAACTATCTACTGTATTACTTGGATGAGTTCTAAAAAATACTTAGTGCGACACTATGGAAAAAACATGGTTTATGGGATATTTGATTGTAAGCAGAAATGTAAAATGTAGAAATATTGTTGGTCAATGGTCCTCAGAGTACCTCGTCTGCATTAATCTCCTTTGAAGTTGTCTTCCCTCATTGAAATTAATAAACTGCAAGAGGACCCAAGAGCATAAAAGAACATAATTGTACTATAGTGAATGTTGGGGACTAGGTTATGATGAATTTGAGCAAAACACTAGTGAATTCTTGCAGATTTCACAGCTAAAATTGCAGTATGAAAATATTCCACTGGTTTTGTTCCTTGTCTTTAATGACACAAAGAAATTGAAGAGTAAAGATGGCTCATTGGTTCTAACCTCTTCTCACTGGGAACTATGACGTATAGAGAAGGGAGAGAATGGAGGGGGTTTCTGCCCCCTGGTACTTATCACATTACTGTAACATATAGCTCAGACTCAAGGCAGAAATCATGGCAAGTGTCTGTGCTGCAGAATAAAGTGGCCCACCTCTTGTACACACTATTGTGCCATTGATAGAAGCCTTCCTGTTGTTTTATTGACAGCTCACTGAATAAAGCTATCTTCATCAGCACCCTGCCAAGACAGAGCACTCTCACAAGCTGCAGGGATCACTTTCACAAACTCTGTTGACAGCAAACAACACCATCTTCTGCATTCAAATGATTCTGTAATCTTTGGTATTTATTTGATCAGTAATTATGGTTATCAGCAGTGACATACAATTTATCACCAATTTTCAAAAAAGCACATCTAGTGAAACAAATGGGGTGGTTTTACTTTTTTCAGACCAGTCACTGCATACTTGGAAAGTTGGTCAGACAGTGCAATTCTGGTTTCTGTTTCAAAGGCTCTGAGTCTGTAAGACTGTTAAGACTTGAGACTTCAAACTGAAGAGCAGATATGTAGAGCTACACCAAACTTCCATCTATCCTTGTTCGGAGACAGCATATACTTATGCAAATAGTGGGAAACTCCTGACAAACTCACCCACCCTTGTGCAGCCAACAGCTGGGAAGACTTTGTACTGGTTAATAGCTCTTCATAGAGTTTTATTCCATAAACGTCTGTAATTATCTTTTAAACCACTTGTAGTTTTTAACCAAAATATCCTGTAGAAATGAGTTTAATGATTTAGTTACAATTTGACTGGAAAAACACTTGCTTCTGTTGGTTTTAAACTTGTTTTTCGATAATCCCATTTAATTCCTCCTTTTCCTGCCTAACAGAATATCAAGCAATGACAGCACTTTCTCCATGCCAGTCAGGACTTTATAACTGCTATTGTATCCTCCTCTTCCCCCTGTTATCTCTCATATATGAAAGCCATTCTCTGACTCTTTTGTTAATTACTTCCTTTTTAAGATGTGGATACAGTAGTGTAAAGATTTCATGGATTCATACTGTAGCATTTTACCCTTCTTTCTCATCTAGCTAATTCCTAATACTTTAAAAGTGTCTATTTTAACTTTCAAACACTTTTAAGCATTCAGAATCATAGAATCACAGAATTGGGTTAGGGTTTGAAGTGACCTTTGGAGGCCATCTAGTCCAACTGTCCTGCAAAGGCAGGGTCACCTAGAAAAGGTTACAGAGGAGTACATCCAAGTATTCCTTGCATTTGGAATGTCTCCAGAGAGGGAGACTATGACCTTTTGGGCAGCTTGTTCCACCTGCTCTGCCAGCTTCAATGTAAAGAATTTCTTCCTCATGTTGAGGTAGAATTTCTTGTGCTTTTGTCTAAGGCCAATGCTCCTTGTCCTGTCACTGGACACTGCTAGAAGTCTGGCACCATCCTCCAGACACCTGCCATTGAGATATTTACATGCATTAAGCAGGTGTCCTCTCAGTCTTCTGTGGACTAAACAAGCCCAGCTCCTGCAGACTCTTCTCATAACAGAGATGCTCCACACCCCAATTCATCTTTGTGGCCTCCACTGGACCCTTTCCAGTAGCTCCATGTCTCTCTTGTACTGAGGAGCCCAGAATCGGACACAGCACTCCAGATGTGGCTTCACCAGGACCGAGTAGATGGGCAGGATCACTTCCCTTGGCCTGCAGTAAGGAAAGAGTTAATGGCATTTGTAGTATATGCCTTAAACAAACACTGGATTGTAAAACTTGTTGCAGAAAACATTAGCAGTCCCTAAGCACAAAAAAGAAATAGTTTCAGTTCTGTTGTTGCCTAGGCAGGACAGAATCTGAGACTTTTCACATCAACGTTCTACTGCTGTATGCTATATAACTGCCAGAGTAGACCTCAATGACCATTGAATTAAGATTTGAGCATGAGTGATAGCCAAAGCCATTCCTCCTCTCCCTTTCATGCTAATTAGGAACTGACAATTACTCCTACTAAAGAGGAACTGAAAGCCACTACTACCTTCACTTCTTGTGCAAATAAGGTACTATATAAAAATTACTCAGGGAGTGAGCCACGGGCTGGGTACCCAGCACCAGAAGAAGTGCAGGGCACTAAATGACTAATGGGATGGTCCTGCATCCATGGTGGTAACTATCTTCTACTTGCACTATCTCTCTCCTTTCTCCCTCTCTCTCTCTTTTTGTTATATAAGCAATTTTGCAAAATAAAGTCTGTACTGTTGAACTGATGATGTGGCACATTTGGTCTCCTTTGCACCTTAATTCGGGCAGAGGATTTTAACATCCATTGAATCATAACACCTGTTGGCCACACTCTTCCTGATGCACCCCAGGATACCCTTAACTCCCCTGGCCATAAGGGCACTTCCAGGTCATAGTCAACTTGTGATCCCCCAAGGCTCTGAAGTCCCTTTCTGCAGAGATGCTCCTAAGTCCTTTTCTTGCAGATAGTCTTTTCTGCAGAGCTGTTCTCTTCTGCAGAGCTGTTGGCATTTGGGGTTATTGCTCCCCAGGTACAGGACTCTATACTGGCCCTTGCTGAACTTCATCCTGTCTCTCCACCCAACTCTCCAATCCATTAAGGTCCTTCTGAATGGCAGCGTAACCTTGAGTTCTGCCACTTCCCCAGTTTTGTATCATCATCAAACTTGCCGAGCGTGTACTCTATCCCTTTTTTCAGGTTGTTGATAAACAAGTTGAATAAGACTGGACTCAGTATTGATCCCAGGGGAAAAACCACTGACTGCAGGCCTCCAACTGGATTGTACTCCAGTGATCACAATCTTCTGAGCTCTGCCATTTAGCCAGTTCTTGATCCACCTCGAAGTCCATTCATCTAACTCACATTTTCTGATCTTACCTATGAGGCTATTATGGGAGACACTGTAAAAAGCTTTGCTGAAGTCAAGGCAGACTACATCCACCACTTTCCCCTCATCAACCATCTGCTGTGTCATCATACAAGGCTATCAGATTTGGTCAAACATAATTTCCCCTTGGTGAATCCATGCAGTTCTTAGGTTCCTAATAACTGTGAATCAGTACATTTAGGATTATTCTGCAATATTTTAAAAAAATTTAAAAATGTACCTGAAAAATCTAACCTGAGAGTCAACCAGACACACAGACATGTCAGCTTCTAGCCTGGAAGAGTTCACCGGCTGTACTCTTACTTACTAAAATCTCATCTTACACAGGACACTCCAAATGGCAGTAGGAGCCATGCACAGCCTCCTGTGTTGGAAGGCATGGACGGGACGGGATGGGATGGGACGGGACGGGACGGGACGGGATGGGATGAATCAGCAGCTCTGAAGCAGCACAGTTCACCCAGCTGGCATAGCACCATCACCTCACTCACCCACTGGAGTTACCCAGTGATACCAAAATCAGCCGGATAGAAACTTCCTAACACAGTTTTGAGTACTAGAAAGCAAAAATTCTTTATTGCAGCATGTTGCTCATCTGGGGAATCCTTCCTCCATTGAAGTGTTGGATGAGCAGAGATTTTATCATACACACTGATTACATATTCATTAGGTATCCCCACCTTCTTGACTTTATTTGACATAGTCACACCTGTTATTGGAAATTCTTATATGATTCTCTGGGATCTGTCTTCAACATCCAGTGTCCCTTTTACGTGGCTGTTCCTCTACCCTGTGCTTTTAAGCACAGTATCTTTGTTTTGCATAACTGCTTCTTTGTCAGGCTTACAGAGCTGGCATCCTGCTAGCATTTAGCATGACTTCTGTTTCCCTAAATTACATCCTTTATTTATTTCTCCAAAGCGGAGCAGTTGTGTTCTGAGGTCCTTGATAAGAGTAAATGTTGTTCTGTACTACTATTCTTATTGAGTGAGTAAAATGCTGTTCTACTGTCCTTATCAGGAGGAAAGAGGTCAATCTGACCTGGTGCTTGTGCTGCCCTTGCTTTTTTCTCTCTGTCCCTGCTAAGATACTTCACAGGTTGCAGGCAGCAACTTTATTTTGATCCCTGTGTAACACTGTAAGTTCACTGAAACCAGAAGACTAAGATATTGCAAGCAGTTTCCTGTATAAACGTAAAAATTGAATTGGAAGAGAAATTTCTGTCTCTTCTGTACTAAAATAAGAAGGAAGATGCGTGACAACAAGCAAGTGTCCAAATACAGGTACTAAACTTCTGTAGACTCTTCCATGAATATTATACATGACATAACACCAACAAAATTTTAGAAACAGGTAATTGAAATAATAAAATACCGTATTTCTTTTTAAATATAAAGCATTGTGCTCTACACGACAATTACCAATTTCTACCGTCAAAAAATACTACTTTCAAATTAAGAATATTTGAGCCGAATCTCCTTTCAACCTCACTAAAACAATTGCAGTGAATCCAATTGCAGTGCAACTTCATGTCTGCCTCCCCAGGCACAAAGCTCCCACCAAACGCCATAGGAATTGGACATGCACAGAAACAGGCCATACTCAGCTTCTTCAACTTGGCTATGACCACAGTTGTACTGTGTATCTCAAACAAGCATGAAAATCCTTGAGAGAACAAGGCTTCTTTTACAGGGGCTCTAATTTCCATTAATCATAGGTAAATCAGGTTTCCTGTTCTTCAAAAAGTGCAAGGTCTGTAGATTTTTATTTCTTCTCATTTGTGTGGCCACATATATGTTAAATTTTTTCTGAAACCAAAACCATTCAATGCCTAAAACTGTTCTTCATGATTAATACATGTAAGAATGCAGGTTTTCAATACAAAAACTCCAACTTTTTAAAAGGTGCTCCAAATAACGTTGGTAAAACCCCTCCATAAAGTAAAATAGCAGCAGTCAACTTCCCAGCAGCCAAGTTGCACAGCTGCTGTACTGTACTGCAAAAGGTTATGTTCGTCTTGTACTCTAAAAGTAGCTGGTATCATGATTTCATTTTCAAGATGGCATTATCTCCCATACTGTGAAAATGACAAACATGAAACTTTGGTGGTTTTGATGAATTGGGTGCCATGGCAATTGTTATCAGATACTGTGTCTGGGGTTTAGTGCCACAGAATACCTGCACTGGGAGTGGCTGCTGGGGTCAGCTGCCAGGGCTCTGTATTGCCCAGAGACCACTGTGACGCTCAGGGGCCTTGACCTGGCTTGTGAGGCTGTTGAAGGAACGCAGAGCCCTGGCATGTTCACTCTCGGGAGAGTAGTTCCTTCCGGAGTCAGATCTTCCCCAGATGCCCCTGGCAGGTCTTTTGCAGCAGATGCCAAAGACAGCAATGGAGATCTTTTGGCGAAGAGAACACCAGTTTCCAGCCTGCCAGAAGACTGCCGAGCCTGCAGATGAAGGCTTTGCAGAGGAGAAGCTGGTCCTGGCCCAGGCAGAGGGCTCAGTGGAGCAAAGTCACCCTGCAGTGGCAGCAGGACAGTCTGAAGAAGGAGGCCCTGCAGCAGAACGGCAAGGACCACCTTGACTTCCTGACATGGTCTTGGCAGCTCAATGACAGACCCAGGCAGGTGACTGTCAAGGACAAGATGGGATGGCATGGAAAACAGGAACGAGCCTTTCACTTCCTGGGGCCAGCTGCAGTGCCACATGGCTGCAGTCCCATCATCTCTTGTCCCACCGGCCACCACTGCCAGGTCCTCAGCAGTCATTTGCTGGTGGGAGCTAGGCAAACCGTACTCATCAGAGAATCACAGAATAGTTGGAAATTACCTCTGGAGGTCAGCTAGTCCAACTGCCCTGCAAAGGCAGGGTCACTTAGAGAAGGTTACAGAGGAATGTGCACAAGTGGATTTGGAACATCTCCTGAGAAGGAGACTCTATGACCTCTCTGGGCAGCCTGTTCCAAGTGCTCTTCCAGCCTCAATGTAAAGAACATGAGGAAGAACTATTCAAGAATTCCTCCCTCTCTCCGTTCTCATCTACCAGGTGAATACATTTCTCAACCTTAGGCAGCCAGGGCTGACAGGCCTGGAGGGCACAGAGGCCATCCAGAGGATGCAGAAGGTGCTGGAGCATGTTGAAGGCCATGTCTCTAGTGAGTCAGAGATCTTGGCTCAGTAGAAGGACTGGGAATACAATATTGACAAAGAGCAACATGAAATGTCTGAAGATGATGATGAAGAGTCCGATGTCCTATGAGATGTCTGAAGAGAACCAAAAATGTCCAGTGCCCTTGAAGAGGTGGGAAGACTACAGCAAAAGCCAGGTGCCCTGAGATGTGTTGGAAGACCACAGTGCCCAAGATCTGTGTCAACATGAAGATGATGAGGGCACAGCAGCATTAGGAGAGAGTTACAAGTGCTGCAGAAGGCAAGGGCAATCCAAGTTCTTGTTAAAAGATCCTTTGGTGTGAAACACCACTAAATGTGTTTGTAAATACACACGTAGGGTTTACAGAACAATTCAGTTGCAAAGCAAAACAGGTATGTAGCAGTTTTGGTTAGTATTATCTCCAGTAGTACAACAATAAGGAAGCATTGCAATATGAAAATGCAACAATATCACCCAAGGACATGCACAAGGAAAAAGAAAGAGAAAGCACTAGAGTGTGAAGAACAAAAAAGAAAAAAAAAATGAGAGCCCAAGAGTGTGAAGCTCTCACCGCCCATAGGCCCTTACCCAAGACTTGGCTGCTGAGCAATCTCAGTCAAAGTGGTGGTTGCAGAACTGATCTGTTGGGTGGTGGGAGAAGTACCAAAGAACTGGTGGGGAAAAATCCCCAGGAAAATCTGCTGAACACAGTCTGTTTGGTTTACAGTCAGGTTCAACTGGGAATGCCTAGGTGCCCAGGTACCTCCCACAGGGCAGGGAGCTTCACATTGGATGATGTGATTTTGTGGATCACTGGACACTTTGGATGCCCTTGACACCTTCTGAGAAAACACAGCTGCCCAAGATAACATAGGTGCCCAAGACAACACAGTTGCCCACCTCCAGGGCAGTGGAGTCAATTATGGCCCATTATGGCCCATCAGCTTCAGGCCACATATGAATGTCCCTGGTACTTGGGGAGGTGTGGAGGGGGCTTGTGGGAAAGGGAGGAGGGGAGGGGAAGTAAGGGGAGCGGCAGAGGGCATGAGGGGGATGGTGGTTTGTGCAAGAGAGGGCAACTTTGCATGGCAAGAGGCACCATCTTGTCTCCATACGATTATTTTCTATCTCACTCATAGCCTATCAGTCACTCTCTGTCTTATCACATCAGGGGTTAGCCACTACACAGTCAAAAGCTTAGCTCTTCCACCTTCAAGCTGGACTTCAACAAAGCTCCCTGGTCTTTGCAAATGGGGAATGTTTTGACTCATTATCCAGTGGCCTCAGTTCAGTTCAGTCTCCCACAGAGAGACAATAGCAACCCTCAGAGCATATCCCCACCATGGGTGATCACAGGGACACAAAGGATGACCAAGAGCTGAGCATTGCCCCAGCAAAAGGAGGCCTGGCCCAGCTGTCCCACAGAGCAGCATCCAGCTGAGGCCAGCAGCACCATGCATACCAATGCTGGCCATGCATCTTACCTACCACTCCTTGGGAAGTGCCCTCAGTGCCATCCAACCCCTTGGCATTAACGTCCTGCCATGACAGCAGCAAGGCTCCCTGCTCAGGAGGGCACTCGGGACTATGTGCAGGGTGTTTGTTGGCACCTGTGGTCCATGAAAGCAGCAGTGGCTGGCTGCCAGTGCCGTGCCAGAGCCTGGAGATGACTGCTCTAAACACCAGCAGTGTCTGTCTGAGAGAGCAGCACAGGGCAGCATGGCATGGATGGATGTAGGGACAGCACCTCAGGCATCCAGACATCCCAAGGGTGTCCTCCTTGGGATACTCTTGGCTATTATTTATTGAGATCAGCATATGATTCACCTTTCAGACAATTTTGTTAATCCTGGACTTTGTCCTTTTGCTTAGAAATATTTTGTTCAAACAGTGTTGCAGGTGGTTCACACTTCACAAAACCTCACTAAACCATCTGAAAAAAAATTAGATCTGGTTAATATTTTTTACCATGAATATTTTGTCAATATTTTATACTTTTTCTTCAATAAAATAGGCAATTTAAGTCCATTAACTACAAAAAATGGATTAAAATACAAAAGACTTGCAGGTATCTAAGCTGAGATAAATTACAGTTTTAAATTTCAGAGAATATTTTTATCATCTCTAAGCAGGTGACTAGCTACCGCCAGATATAACAATTATATCAGAAAACTATTTATATATCTATATATATAAGTTTCTAGTACCTTTTAAAAGTAGAAATAGCTAACTTAGAAATCTATAAACCAAATGACTAATTAGAATTCTTTTCCCCAAGATGACCCAGCTTCACTTACCAACACTTTCAGCTGACATTTCAACAGTCACTTAAGTTCATTGTATTTTTACAACTCTTTATAGCTTCAATTAAGCTGAATAACATTCTCTAATAAACACTGAATCTTGGTTATTAATGACCCTCCAGATAGCTTAAATATATTGCTAAGAATACTCTAAAATGCATAGAGCACAGAACTGAGAGGAACTATACTAGTAAAGTCTCTTCATAAACTGAGTGTTTATTCCTTTGCTCTGTTTTCATTTATTTGGACAACCAGCTCCAAAAAGGATTATATATGTAGCTCAGCATGTGAACAAAACCGTTCTAACTTTAAATTCTGTATGCATCAAGAACATAAAGTAGTGGTCTGTTGAGCCCAAATCAATTTGATATTGGCTTGTATATGAAGTGGATTAAATACTTCATTGATAGATGTAAATATTTTAATGGTGAAATTTTCAAAATATAATGATGAATTAAAGTAATACATTTTACATGAATCCCATGTGGTAGACAGGTTTCTGGCTGATACATCAAGCTTATAAATTCATACCTTTCTGACTGAGGAATATGTTTGAGTTTAAAAATTCTCATCCTTTGGAAGCCTGTTAATAAAAAAAACAAAACAAACCAACAACAAAACTCAATACCAAAAACTGTACAGGATAAAGTCCCTTGCCTTTCAAATCAGTAGACAAACGGTTAAGTTTTGAAAAGAGCAAAAATATTACTATATTTATAGTAATTATAAAAAACTATAATTATTTATTAATTTAATTATTATTAATTAATAATTAATTAGTATTTAGCAGTAATTATTTTTGAAGAAATGAAACGTTTTGTAAAAGCTTCTAGGCTACTAGAACAAAAAAAATAGTGGAAAGCAAGCATGAAATTCTACACACAATTGGCTTGGGCTGGAAAGGAAATGCAAAGAATATATATTGATTTACTAATCCATATATAATAAGAAAAATAATTTGGTGTATCCATTTAGTTCACAGTAATCAATGTTCCTCTGAAAATGGTGATGCCTTTAAACAAAATAGTCCTTTAAAAGAAGTTCATGTAAAGAAAAGCTTTTAAGTCAATGCACACTACTTTGATACAAAAGAATGTTTGTTAAATTACTGGATAATGAATCATAGAAGCCAAATTTCATAATGCACTGTATTCAGGAGGTATATAGCTTGTTATACACTGACAAAACAGACATACAGCAATCAGCATTTTAAATTAACCTTTAGTGTTCTAGCAAACTGAAAATTTTGATCCTGTAACCAGTTTGGTACTTAGCAGAGATCAGTTGAGGAACCAGTTGAGAAGAAGCAGCAGCTTGACTCCAGTAGCATATCCAGGTGGAAGGATATTACCACATATCCTTCTGCAGGATATGAAAGCCTCATGGTGCTGGCCGTCAGATGTTTTGAGCTCTCTGGTGAAAAGCTTATTCCAGATGGGCAACTGGTTGGCTGCGTTGATGTTCCAGGGTCTGTCAGTAGCTACAACCCTTACTGTCAACACCATGCCGCCTCAAAGCACCCTGTTTGTGCACCTCTGGTGCACTGGGAGATAACCAGTTCTGCTTCTAGTGATGAACCTGGGGCACTGCTAACAACAACCAGCTAGCCTTGCAGTACTTCAGTGAGAGAAAACTGAGCTTGCCATTACATCTGCCCAGTGACAAAGGACCAAGGACTTCAGAAAGGTTTAACTGAGGCACACAGAATGCTAGTTTGGAAGACATTCACCTTGTGGATCAGCAGTAGTGTGTCCAGCAGGACCAGGGCAATGCCTGTCCCCTGTACTCAGCACTGGTAAGGCCACACCTTGAATCCTGTGTCCAGTTCTGCGCCCATCAATTCAAGGCAATTGAGGTGATGAAGTAGGTCCAGAGAAGGGCAACAGAGCTGGTGAAGGGTCTGGAGCACAAGTCCTATAAGTTATGGCTGAGGGAGCTGGGGGTGTTTAGCGTGGGGCAAAGGAGGCTCAGGGGTGACCTTATCACTCTCTACAACCACCTGACACGAGGGTGCAGCCAGGTGGGGGTCGGCCTCCTTCCCAGGCAACCAATGACAGGACAAGAGGACATAGGCTTAAGCTGTGCCAGGAAAGGTTTAGGTTGGATGTTAGGAAGAATTCTTCACAGAAAGGGTGACCAGACGTTGGTATGGGCTGCCCAGGGAAGTGGTGGAGTCACTGACCCTCCAGGTGTTTAAGGAAATGTGGATGTGGCACTCAGTGCCACCCACAGTCTGGATGATAAGGTGGTGTTCGGTCGTAGGTTGGACTCCCTTCCAACCTCAATGACCCCCTGATTCCCGGAGGCAAACTCGCTTCAGCACTCGCCTCCGCTGGAATCTGCCCCAGGGTTCGGCGCGGGAGGGGCAGGGCCGCGCGGTCACGTGAGCCCGGCGGAGGCGGCCGCTGCAGCCGCCGCCGGCCCGGCCGCTCCGGGAGGGGCCATGGTGGGATCGGCATGAGCCCCGAGCCGGAGCCGGAGCCGCCGCCGCCACCCCGGGACCGGGAGGCAAAGGAGGAAGAGGAGGAGGAGGAGCCACCGCCGCCGTCGTCGCCGCCGCAGCCGTCGTGGGAGGGCGGCGGCGGCGGCGCCAGGTGGGGCGACTGCATTATGCTGGTAAAGAGAGTCGGCCTGACGGCGGGCGGCTGTGGCGCGGTGAGTGCAGGGTGGGAGCGGGGCTCCGCGGAGGTGGCGGCGGCGGCGGCTGCGTGCGGGTCCTGCCGGCCCTGAGTGCGGCCGCGCGTTGCGGGCTGGGCCGGGCGGCCCGTGGGTATCAGCGCCCGGCCCGCCCGTGAGGGGTAGCTCCCCCTCAGCTGCCCGCTGAGACGTTTTCTGGAGCGTCCTGCCTCTGGATGCCTTGCGGAAGTTGGGGTGCGGCGGATTCTTCGGGTTGGCCCTGCCCTTCCTTGCCCTGCCCGTCGCTGACAGCCCCGGTACATTCGCTACGAATTTGTCCCGGGCGGAGTAACCTGAGTAATCGCACCTGTGAGCAGGTGGCTCTAAATAAGTTTTCTTTTAGAATATAAGAATCCGAGGTGCCAGGAAGGTAAAACTTGTTTTCCTTAGGAGCGGTTGGAGGTGCTCCGCGTTGAACCTAACCCACGGAGTTACCGTATGCAGTTTTTTTAAGTTGCTGTGCTTTCTGTTTCGTCTCTTCACACTAAGCAGTGAGATACTGTTGTGCAAAAAAAGGAGCTGGAAGGGAGTGACTGATCGCTGCGCTCGCTGCAAAGTTGCGTTGGTAAATGTGATAGCGGTGCGTAATTGCTTTCTGAAGAAAACGGCTTAAGCCTGTCCGTCAGTACGTCAGTGTGCTCACAAGGTACCTTAAAAACAGATCAGAGATCACATCTCTTGAGCTTTCTGCGGTAGATGGCAGGTGACTTGTTACTGGCTGAGGCGATATAACCCGTCCTGTTTTGTTGGAGTTAGCCCAGAGGTCAAGATGGAGTAAAAGAACCCGGGGGAAGACACAAAGTAATAAACAGGTGATCCTGGCACTGATGGTTTTTGAAGGGATACAGGTACAAAACAAGGTCATGCTTTACCATGCCAAATCTTTTTCGGCAAGTTGAAATCACATACATTTTTTGTGTCTGAATTGCGAGCTGTTAATAACTTTTCTTGGGATATAATTATGTTCATGTGTACCTGAATAATTTAGTATTAGTTTACTCACAAAGTTGGGTATGCTGAAAGCATTGCATATGCCAAAAGTTATAAAACAGTGCTAGGTTTGTGTCA
Organism: Nicator chloris; assembly: GCA_013400495.1. Classification (NCBI taxonomy): domain Eukaryota; kingdom Metazoa; phylum Chordata; class Aves; order Passeriformes; family Pycnonotidae; genus Nicator; species Nicator chloris. The sequence continues at coordinate 6,736 of WAAE01009743.1, read as the reverse complement.
GGGAGCCAACATCTCCTTTGTTTGTCACGTGTCCTCCCACAGATATGCATCTCTGCTCTCAGAGGTAGTGTGCCATTTTATGTGAAGGTGAAGAAGTAATTTTAGCTGAACACTAACACTGTAGCATTAATGTGATATCATGGCTAGAGATGAAGAGTATAAAAAAAAAATCTTGAAACTATCTGTTTGATGCACATGCATTCTTTCTACCTTGCTTGTATTTGATGAAGATTTTAAGGTAGTTTTAGTAGATGATTAACACAGAGAAGATGTAGAAATATATTGTTCTATGGAATTCATTAATAAAGTGATTTCTTTCATGTAAGTTAACTCCAAAATGACTGCTTCACACTTCTTACCGTGTATCACTTCTTTATTTGAGTCTTTCAGTTGTCTTTTAGAAATGGTTATGCCCTTCAGAAAGCAGGTTGGACTCCTAGAAGTGCAGCTGATATCTGCTGTATGGTAGAATTGCTGTAGGAGTTTGTGTACAGCAGCTCTCATTAAAGAGTCTAGTGTATATCTGATGTACTAAGCCAATCTGAACTCAGACTACAAAAATATCTCTAAAAGAGTTTTGAAAAGTTAGTGTTTTAGTTAAGAAACAGAAGGTTTCAGTTTTATCGGCTCAGAAGGTGTGGTGAAAGAAACAGGGGCTTGATCTCACTATATAAACAGGGGCTTGATCTCACAGGGGCTTGATGTATGAATAGAGGCTAGGAAATGGAAGATACAGGTAGGGAAATTTAAAAAGAAATTAAAGCATTTTCACTAATTTTGTGAAGTAAAACTCAAATGGAAGTTAAATCCATAACTGGCAAAGATGCTAACCTGCTTTTTTATTAATGGGTGGAATATTTGGTAAAGTTGGATTAAGTGTTACAAAATGCTTTTGAGTACTTAATATATGCTCTTCTGTAAGTTTGAAAATTTAGCTTCAAAATGACATTAATTCTTAATTTTGTAAAATCATCTGAGGTTTGATTTTCCGAGTATTTTTTGTCCCTTCCCTCTTAGTTGTGCCCTTGGAGGACTTTCTGTTCCTCTAAAGCATCCTGTACAAGGCAGAAAGGCATGGGCTCTAGCCTTATCTCAGTACTGCAGTTATATCATGTTAGGGTCTGCATCTGTTCCTGACTGAACAGTCTGTTTTGTAACTGCAGTTCCCACATCTCCCTGTGATTCTCACGTGGTTGTCATATTGCTACAACACTCCCTGCCTAGACTGTATTGAAAGAGCTTATTCACAATAAAATATGAGGGGCCGGATCACGGCTTTAGATGTAGTTGCAGGGATCTATTTGATACCAGTGGGAGTGTATCCTTGGCATTTGGAAGAGGAAGCTTGTTGCTTGGACTGCTGCTGAAGAAATAAATGCAGCAGTGAAATTTTGGTGAGCTGCTTCTTTGGTCTGTGAAGAATGTCTTTAATTTTTCATTTTTATTTTTACTCTTTCTTCACATCAGATGAGTAAGCCAAAGTGGAAGAGTATGACCAAGCCTGTCAGGTTGTGTAAGGCTTTTTCCTTTTACCCTTTCAGCTTGGGTGTAAGAAGCTTCTGTTTTTTGATGTAGCTGTAACTAACTTCACCTTATTGGATGCATTTGCTTCACTGAATCAGGGAGCTGAAATAAAAATGCTGAACAAATGACTTCTCATGAATTGAGTTACTGCCTCAAAATTAATAAGAACAATAGTATGTTTAACTGAATTCCAATGGAATTAAATAATTTTTCTTGGCTTAATACCGTGACTTCAGTGACCCTAGAAATTTAAGTAAATAATGCCGTGGGACATTTTGTTAGCTGTTGTGCAATCCTGTTACATCTGAATTATAAATGCTGGTAATATAAAACTTAGCATGGCATTCAGAATATTTGCACTATGCACTTCATTTCTGTGCAACCTATTTTTGGTAAAATGTCACACTAAGGAATCTTTTCAGCAAAATACAGTGTCATGCTGCCTAAATAAAGTACTTTGGTGGGAGAAGTCCTAAATAGGGTATGGAATTAATCAGACATTAGTTTCATGTACTTGGACACTGTAAAATGCTATTATGAAGCCCAAGACCTTTATATATTTTGGAAAGATAATGTAAACATTCTGAACTGTACATCTAGGAAGTTTGCCAGCCTTTATTATTTAAACTATTTTACACAGTGAAGCACAATTGTATGTAACCAGATAATTACATGTTCTTGCCCTTAGTGTTAGCATTTTTCTTTTTTATACTCCATAAAGAATACAGCGCAGTAAAACTAAGGCAGCATGATTAAATATTACGAGACTTAACTGAAACAGGTCTGAATTTAGTAAGCTGGTTTCTTAAATTTCTTGCTTGTAGAATTTAAATTTTATTGCTAGAGGTAAAAACGTTGTTCATTTGTCAGTTTGGGTGTTCAGTCCTTTGTGGAACACTGTTTTCTCCCACACAGGATATTTTTACTGTTAAATCTGAATAATTAGAGACACACAATATTGCCTTCTCAAGACTGCCAATGTCATTCTGAATCTTCCCATCCTGTTAAATTGACATTGTCTGAACTGTTACTAGGAATGTTTAGCTGTTCTATTTAAAAACAAATCACTGTGGTTTATATTTCTGCTGAGAAAGCCCTGCTGCTGTTACAAATCTACTGTTACTGATGCTCCAGATTCTATCAGTGTGGACTATGTTGTGTTCCAAGAGAAGTACTGTAGGCTAGAGCAATAAAAACCTAAGTTGTCAAGTCATAGCTGTATAGTTAGTTATGAAGATCCAAATCTAGCCTACTAGACAAAGTGTTCGAGTAACTATCTGCCCATGGAAAAGCGTGTTTATTAACTAAGCAGCCAGGGCTTTTTAGAGGAACTTCTCAGTGTTGTACATATTTCTAAGTTTTATGAAGAAAACTTAAACAGATAAATTGGCTTCCAACTCTCTGTAGTGTAATATGCTTGTTGTATGTTATTTCTGTATGAAGTAGTTCAGTTAAGCAATGAGGTACTGTCCAGAGCGGAGCTTTCAGAATGTGGCAGGATGTATGGCAATTGTTTTCTTGGCTGGTCTTCCTACCTCAGTGGCTTCAGCCATGAAGTCTGAACCAGTAATGGTCTTTATGCTTTACGTGCCTTAGAAGATTCCTGCTTCTAAACTTGTCCAGTCTAAACTTAAACAGGAATGTGTTTCCAGCAGGAAATACAATATGGCAAGACATTTTAGACCTCAAGAACAGATTGTGTGAAATGTCACTTATTTTTTTGTATTTTAGTATAAGGAGGTACTGGCAAATTTTTCTTAACACCCTCCATGTCACTCCCAGTTCAATAAATCCCATTTGTATCTTTCTGCAGATAGTTTTATTGCAGTTTGGAGGAAGCTGCTTCAGCATTGATCCATATCTTTAGTAGTGGTCTTTTTCTTTTGGTGGGCCTCCTGTGCTTCTGTAAAGTTGACTATTCAACAATGCATATTACTTAAAAGTTCTGAACGAAACAGTTGTGGGATAAGAGGAGGATCTTTATGCAGAGCTAATAAAAGTGGTCAGAACATCAGAAGAAGAGGATTAGCAAGGCAGGGACATCCCGTGTTAATGTAGTAATATAGTGATAATCTTTTTCCTAACAGGGAAAGTTCTTTTGAACATGCTTTAGTAAGCCATTGCTGAATGCTAGACTAATTTCTTTCATTGAACTCTTCTTTCTCCAGGATCACGTTCCTATGTTGTAATCATCCTATATGTGAAATTAAAATTGTTTCTTCTTGTTTGCATTGCTTAAATTAATACACATCAATTTCAATCTGCGGCTTAATTTGTTCTACATATTCCATGAACTTTTGTTCTTCACCATTGCCCTATAACTCTTCCAAAGTGAATTGCATTTTGTCATCAATGAACTTTTGTCACTTCACTTTCATCCTTTTTTACAGCTCGCTTCTGAATGTGTTGAACACAGGTGCTAGGACAGAGCAGTAGGAGTCATCTGGTAATGTTGCTGTGCTGTATGAACAGATTGCAGTGGGTTTATTTTTTTAAATTGTCCTGGGGTTTTTTTTGGTGTGTGGTTTTGTTGTTGTTGTTTTTTTAACTTATTTTATTTTATTCTTTTGGGGGGGCGGTTGTTGTTTGTTTTTTTGTTTACTTTCTTTTTCTTTTCAATTCCTGTGAAGAGTTTGCTTGCTTTAAGAGCCTTTAGTGAGCATCTTTGAGTATGTTTACTGAATTTTCAGAAGGGTTATTGATGTGATCTGCCTTATGTATACATTTGCTTTTGAGAACTCCAGGAACTTTTTAAGGCACAATTTCTCTTTGCAGAATATTCACAGACTTTTCCATTATGAATGAATGGTTCTTCTGATACTCTGAACCTGTGCAATATGATTTACCCTAGCTTTCTATTGAAAAAGTTTGTCATGATCTTCCAGTCCAGATACAGATCTGCTTAAGGCGTTTGTTTTGCAACTGAAATACAAGTTTGGACAATGTATAATCTGACTTAATTATGATTTATATTGCAGCTCACAAGGCATACCTAAAATGCTGTCCTGGATTGGAAAGCACTTTTACTTGTGTTCTATGTATTTTTGCACTGAATTTTTGTCAGTTCCAACAAATAGAGCATTTGTGGTGAACAGTTAGAATTAAGGTGGATCCAAAATGCTTCTGTTTGAAAATTAAAGAAAATAGTCAGTAGAAGGAAATAAACATGCAGTATCCCCTAGAACTGCCTGGGTAGTATGTATGGAAGAAAGAGAATCCATCATGAAGTGAGGTGGTTTGGTGGCATAATACTTGTGCAAGAATAAGCTAAAATGATTAAATAGTCTTCTAGTGAGACATACAAGGAAAAGTTTGCATTTGAAATGGTTGTATTTTGAGGGAAACTAATGAAATAGTAGTGAAGATAAATGTGTAAAGGGGATGAATTTTATAATTTGTCATGAACTTCAAGATCCAAATGATTCATACATGAAAGTGTGTTTCTTGGAGTGTTTTACGGATTCTGTTAGTTCAGTTCTTTTTTTCTTTGAAAATATCAGCATTGACATAGTGAACTGCAGTGCAGGTGGTAGTATAAAAATGACTATTTGACTCAGTTAATTTTTGTAGGGGAAAATGTTTCTGTGGACACTTAAAAAAAAAGTAATAAAACTCATACTAATTCATGTGAATGTTGTTTTACGTATTGTAGGATAGTGAGTGCTCTTTCCAAAGGTATGTCTGTACTGCAAGTAGAACAAGCAACTAGCAGGATCTCCTGAGAGACTGTAGTGCCTGGTGGGAAGGAATTTCCCAGCAGATGGTGTAGAGGGACCAAAGGCAGGTTCCTGTGGTTTGTCAGTTCAGAAGTTCAGTTTGAGTTTGGTTATTATTTGCCTGAAAGATAATAGGATTATGTGACTGGAAAGGTACTTTAGGGAGATACCTTCCTCTTCAGGACAGGATCAGCTGTGAGGCATGAGCAGGTTGTCTAGGGCTTTTCCAGTTGGTTAGTAACACACCCTTCATATCCAGCTCTGCTACTTCACCCTCATGGAAGGAAAAAGCCTGCTGTATTTATCCAATTGAATCTTATGCTAAATTTTCCTACCGGGACTGTGTGGCCCTCATCAAAATAGGAAAAATTTGAAAAGGTACTCTGGAGGACTTTAGGATTTGAACAGTGAGAAGTGATTTTGTTCTCAAAAAAGCATGTTTCTTCAGAGAAATAAACAGGCATGCTTGAAATTGATGTTAAGGTGTTTTTGCAGGGATTCAAGCAATTTTAATTATTACATTATAGATTTGAATTAACAGATATATAGTTACCTAAAAATTGTATGAATAATAAATACTGCCTGGTCTTGGTTTGCTCTGCAGATCTGGGACTGGCTATAAGATTGCACTTTACTGTGGAGCACTTTAGGGTGAATTGTACTAACTGTTCTTCAGAATGTCTTAGATAAGGTATTCTTATTAATACTAGAATGCATTTCCCTCCTCCTTTTCTCTGAGCAATTATTACCAGCTAGACTTATCATTTTGACATTCTTTCATGCATTTATTAATGTTCAACAGCTGTTTCACTTTGAAAAAAAAAAAGTTGTACTGCCTCCCAGTAGTTATCCCAGTTTCCTTCAAATTAACTTTCAGATTTATTCTGACTCCAAGAAAGGCAGAAGAAAAAATTATTTTTTAGAATAGGGCAGTGAAAAGAGGCATTGAAAGAGCAAAAGTGTTAAACTGGAGAAATAACAGATGTTTTGTTAGAACTTTTAGGGCTTCAGATTTTACAATGATGGCCTCAAACTTCTATTGTTAAGCATTTGAGATTAAGTAATGTTTTGGACATTAATGATTGTGCAAGTATGGAATCTTGACAAGCAGCTGCATTTGAAGGCAGTTACAATGTTCATAGATAGTTTCTCAGCCCAAACACAGGTCTGTCACATGAAGATGACACGTGAAGATGATCCATGTGAGTAGAAATTAAGCCCATAACAATTTTAAGGCTTTCCTGATGGCACTTATAACACTTCCAATTTTGAGGATGGTGAATGAGGCAAGCAACTTCTATGTTAACCATATCTGCACTGTTTCTGAAATCCTTTTAAAAACTTTTTAATCATCAGGAATTCAGTAGGTTGTTCCCATATTGTTTATTCAAGAAGCCTAAAGGTCCTTGTGTTTCAGAGTTTATAACCATTTTTTGCATATTCAGCGTTCTTTGTGTAAATTGCATGGAGTTTTGTTGCAGGGTATTTTCTCAATG
>WAAE01009741.1:0-10300 GCA_013400495.1 Nicator chloris | reverse complement strand
TTTTTTTTTTTTAGGGTTTTTGGTAAGGATGCCTCCACTAATAATATTTATATTATAATACAAATATCTTTCCTTATCTCTATGAAATATGTCCTTCTAGGAATAATGAAAGGAAAATAACTCTAAAATTAGGGAATATCAAATTATAGATTTTTTAATAAAAACAGAACTGTTATATTACCATAGTTGGTATTAAAATATTCATATTAAAGTGATTTATAGAACTATGCTAGTATCTATCTTACACTTTTCTTTTCTTACTTTGAGTCAATGAGACTGTGTCAGCTCCAGTGGATCACGCAAAACTTACCTTTACTTGAAATTTGAGTATATATTTAATTTTAAGCATGGTTACATTACATTTTATTTGCATGTTTTCAAGAGTATTATCTAAAAATTGTCTTGATCTTCTGTGAACATTGGAAACTGAATTCAGATTATATATCAGATAATAGAAATAGAACCTGCAGAGAATTTGAGGGACAAATTCACTCGGGTGTGCTGTTGTGACTATTTACATATAAACCTTCAGTCCCATGAAAATGACTTCTGTCCTACTGATGAATTTAGCATCTTGTCTGTGGAAATAATGAGAACGAGTAAGTAGCTCATTGAGTCTTAGATTAAATCCAAGCATGAGCAAACATATCCAGGAAGAGAAAATATTATGATATTGTCCAAGACAGAAGCTTTAATGACAAAAATAAATATTTGATAGAAAATTCAGATTTTGCCTCCTTAATGTTAGAAATATCATTGAATTATGCAGATATTTCCCAAAGCTTTACATTATTTGAATGAAATTACAAAAATGGTAAGAATGATTATATGACAAGGTAGCCCACACAAATCAGATAATTTATTAAGTAGATAATAATTTACACAAAAATCATTAGAAAGGTTTTATGATATTAATTTCATTCTCCTTAATCCAAGATAGATAAAAGAAAAGACCTGTATGCATATGTGGATTTAAGGAAAATTAGATACAAATACTCTCAAGTCAGATCTCATTGGGGCTGCCAGAAACCTTATAAACTTCAGCTGAGTCAAAAGCAAAGTCCTGTCTGAGGGAAGGAAGACTTCTTTGCAGCAAAGTAGGCAGGAGATTGCTTGATTAGGGAACCATCCTGAAGAAAAAGCCCTGTGAGACAGTGGCTAAATATGAGCCCCCAGTGTACTCTGGCAGCAGCAAAGGTCCGGAGCCTCCTGGTCTGTACGAACAGAGACACAGTCAGCAGAATAAGGCAAGTGACCATCCATCTTTCTACTCAGCACTTGTCAGATCCATTCTAAATGCTGTAACTTGTTTTGGGCTGCCCAATACGAGATGGGCGTCTACAAACTGGAGTGGGTTCAGCAGAAGGCACCAAGCTGACGGGAGCTGGAGCACTTGCTCTGCCAGCAGAGAGTTTGGATCCATTCAGCCTGCAGAAGTAATAGCAGCAGGGGACCCTGCAGCATCCACTGCTCGTAAGGATGTTCTCAAGAAAAGAGTCAGGCTATCCACAGCAGAGCTGAGAGAGAGGATGAGTGATGACAGGCATGAAGAAGAGAGCTAAATATAAAAAGAACCTTTTAGCTATGGGGATAGTCAAGCACTAGAGATCAGAGAAGTTTTGCATTATCCATCCTTGGAAGTATTCAAGGCCTAACTAGATACAGCCCTGAGTAACCTGGCCTGATTTTGTAACTGATTCTGCTTTGGAGCAGAAAATTACACTAAAGATGTCCCTTCCAAACTTGAATTACATTACTCCAAGATTTCAAGCCCAAGAAACAACCTAATTTATGTTGACTAGAAAATGGTGCTACATAAAGAAAACTATTATTTTGTTTCGTTTCTTTTTCAATAGCTAAAGAAATATATCAGTTATTCTTGCACAAAACAATTTGTATAGCTATGTGCAATGTGAAGAGCTTAGTTGATCTGCTTACTTTGAATAGACATTGAAAAATCAGACATTTGTTCAAAAATTTGAATATCTTCCCCTTTTTTGTCTTGGCAGTAAGAGAGCTCCCCAATGTTTCTTTGTCAACACTTGACAGTAGAGTAGGGTATGACTTAGACTTTCTGTTTCATCTAAAAAAAAATCCCAAAACATTAAATTTCAAATATAACTTTATAGAGGTCCAGTTTCTGCTTTCATAAGTGACATGAGTATTTCCATTTAAAAAAGTTTTAAACTAGTACAGTGTTGTCAAAAAATGCACAGTATGTATTACAGCAAATATTAATAAAAATGAAATTCAAATGTCATATAAGAACGAGATACAAACCTTTGCTTCAGGAGTATTCCATTTGATACTTTTATTTAATATTGAAAGACATGACAGAAGTTCTCCTACTAGGAGGAAAGGAAGTAACTTAAATTGTGAATGTTGACATGTGGAAAGTAATTATGGATATGTGTAGGTGAGTAAATGTCCAGAACTGAAACTCTGAATTTTAAGCAGAAACCTCATACTTGCTAGCTGTAATGGGTAGAAGCTGTCTGTGCTACTTTTATACTCAGATTAAAAATTAATGTTATGTCCTGAACCACAGGTTAGGGAGGTGATCACATATAATGCTTCTGTACATTGACTGTTTAGAGTAGAAAAACCTGGTGTTTGAGGCCAAAATAAGAAGTAAACTCAGAGGAAAGATCCCAGAAATCAGAGATCTGTATGGACATGAAAGTCAGGGTGTTCTCAGGGACCTTGGCCAGTGTGACCAGTAGCAGTGTACACATCTCTACTGAGCAGCCTTCCTGCAGGGAAGGGAAGCAGAGACCGAATAAACACAGTGCTGTGGTCCACTGAATGAGTGTGCAATGTAAATAAGTGGTGTCAAAGCTCTGATCTTGTTGGTTCTCAAATACACCCCATTATCTAAATCTGCTATGGGCTGTCAACTATTCTATCTTGCCTTCAATGTCTTCATTATAATGTTTTATAATTTGATAGTAACTATAAGTATTTATCAAGTTAAAATCATGGAAATATTGTTCAAGGCTGCTCATGATTTTGAGCGAGAGTTATAAAGTGTATGAATTCATTATGCTAAAATACAATTGTTTAAAGAACAAGAATTTTGATTTCTGTTTACTCTCTGGTGTTAACTAGAAAAGATGGGATTTCAAGCACTTCAGAAATTCAGGGGAAAAAATTCTCACTTTTTCATTCATTTTTTTTTTCAGTAAATTCAATAAGATTCTGTATAAAGAAATTTTCACTATTTAATCTGCTTGATCAACTCTATTTTGACAATTTTTTCTGGTGATTTTTATACAGTAATATGTCAGTATCTATCTATCTGAAAAGCAGAAAAAAATGTGATTGAAAGGAAGAATTCAAGACAGTTTTAATACAAGAAATAATTTAATTTCAAAATAGAATTTGCTCAATATTAGAATGGATCATTATTTTCTCTTAAAGATGCCTAACATGACTTTCTTTATGTCTACACATGAATTCCTAATAGAAGAAAACTGTTCTTGCTAAATGACGTTCGAACACTTCTTTTTCTAATATTTATTTCATCTTAAGACAATGATCTCTTAAAAGTTTGACAGGGCCTGGAGATGTACCTTATAGAAGTATCTTCAAGATTAGTTCATGTTCCAAATAGTGGTAGTAGGCTACAAGTACAATTTTTCTCTTTGCATTTATCATCTTCTGTTTGCATTATCATTAATTTTACTATGTATTGTAGAATTATTCTAACTGATGTAGAACTCTACCCAAAGCTGAAATCTAATCAACAAATATTGCTACCATATTCTCTTTTGTTTTAATATTGGTTTAAGTACAATACCTTAATGTGCAAGCTTAATGTTATACGATATTTTTGATTTCTTTATTTTTTTATTTAAATGCGTAAATGATAAGGTGATAGGGAATAATATGCTGGCAGAAATGGCTAGCCATTCAAATGTCCAACATAAAATATTGTGGGAACAAATTCTTAACAGCTAAGAGAAGAATATTTTTTCTAGAATATTTCCTCTGGACCTGAATTTTATGCAGAATGTCTTTGGCATTATAACATACAATTGATTTGTTTCTTTCTGTGACTTAGGTGTACCCTATTCCATGGACACATAAACTGGATTATGGTCTCAGTAGAATATAAACATAATGATACTTTATTTCTTAAATCCTAACTTATTTAGGAATAAAATAGGCATCAAAATATTGAGCCCTGCTGAAATGGCCACATCTGTAGGACAGAACTGTAAAAAAGACATAGTAACTCGATTCTCTGAAACCTTTAGATCTTTGGAAAAGGTCTGCTCTTCAGTGGTTTTTTTGTTATTTTCCTTTGTTCATTTGTTTCCTTTGTTTTCTTAACTATTTTCTGAACTCTTTTCTTGCAATGTGCATGTAAGTGTAAAATGAATGGCACTTTGCATGTTTACGTGGAATAATGACTTTGTTTTTAGAAAATAAAGAATGCAATATGCAAATTTATTCTTGTGAAACAGGTCTCTGGATTGTGCTGCTAGGCTTATAAACCAGCAGCTATGTGCTGTTTTGCTCATTCCCTGGACTTCTTTTACAGCACATTGTGGAAAATATCCAATCTTTGTCTTCCTAATCTAATAAAAGTTCAAGCTCTCCTTTTCCCTAATAGAGGAAGAACAGGAAGACAATATTTTCTCCTTCTATAAAATCTGTTCACTATACAAAAATTAGGAAAAAAATCAATACCTTATTAGACCTAAGATAATGTGCTTTAGTAGCTGAAGTGATTCAAGCATGTACTGGGAAGAAGAGATGATGACTGTATTCAGGCTTTTGATGTTAAATAGTCGTTGAATGAGATAAATATGCAATTTCTGATGTCAAAGAAGAGAATGTGGGATTCTCATTAAAAAGAAAATCTATTAAGTTCTAATCGTATTCAGTTTTTCTTGCTCTGTGGGTTGGAAAATGTAGAATTATCTTCAGAAAGTCTGTAATCTGATGGATAGGGCATGACTTTGCTGTACTGGAGGTGGGAGAGAAGGGAAGGAAAGGAAAGGAAGATATGCAACTCTGTTCCCCCAGGCAAAAAAGACAGACGATTGTGGATAGAAATGGCTCCAAATAGTTTTCTTCTGTAGTCATATTTCAAAAGTCACCAAAGTATCATTGCATTGTTCAAGCAATACTTTTTTTTTCTCTTGGAGTGTAAGAAAACGAGAGTTCAATGAGATTGATATCTCAGCAAGTCCAGCTTTATTTTTTTTTTTTTGTCATCCTTCAATATGAGGAATGAATTGAAGATTGCAGATAAACTAAGAACAGCTATCTCTTGAACTTTAAGTCAGTATTATAACAAAACTAAAATCCCCCGTAGTTTCTGTACAGGGATGCTTCTGAATCTGGTCAGGACCAACATGCATTTCAAAACTGCAGTTCTGAACAAAATGTCCATATTCTACCTAGGTTATTCTTTAGGTGTTTAAATAGTTCATCTGGATCTGACACTAAGTGGTTTGCCCAAGGCTAACAGCAAGTTAGTGGCAGAGTTTGGATTACAGTTTAGAAATTGCTGATCACCTGCCTCATGATCAATCCATCAAATGAGGCTGAATAGAAAAACGCATCTCCAGCTGTTACAGAACACATGCTGTTGTAAGAATTAAAAGGAACCAGCTGTCTATAGCCCCTGAGAAATTTGAATAGACCCACATTTTTCCACACAATCATGCGGTAATTACATGTCACCCCAGGTGTTCTCAATATGATTACTCCCTACAAAACTATAAGCGAGACACAAGACAACCCATCCAGCTGCAGGAAAAATAATGAAGCAGCGGGGCTTCTCTTTTTCTGTGTGTGCTGCTTTGGTGCTGTTTATGTAGCCAATCTGTTCCCTGGGACTGCTGAGAGAGCCCTTATGGTCCCAAGCATCCAGGGACCATAGATGCTGACCTATATAAATGGAACATGAAATCAAGCTGGTTTTTTTGACAGAGATATCTATCATATAAAAGCTACTCTGAAAGGTGCAAAGACGTTTAAGGGAAGAACATGCCAAGATGAAAGAATGGGAAGACACAAGCAATGAAATTTTTATTACTTCTAGTAATTTCAAAGACATCATCCCTTACATCTACAAAAAGAAATGTTTATTTCAATGTTGTATGTCCCAACATTCAAGCCTGTTCTTAGGAGTTCTGAACTGTTATACTCTTCTTCCCAAAAAGTAGCCCAAGGCCTAAAAGGCTAGTTCTTTTGCAGTTTCCCTTTATTTTCTAAGTTGGGTTTTGTGGTGTCCCATGGGGTTTTTTGTTTGTTCATTTGTTTGGTTTTCTTGTGAGAGTTGTAGTCAGAAATCAAGTAATTTAGTTGAAAATTTGGGAACTAGGGAAAAAAAAATAGTTAACTTGCATATTTCTAAGGGAAGACTTGTTTTTCAAATACTACTGAATTCCACCAGGCAAGAAATATCCAAGGTATAAACAGTGAAATAGAGATCTTTATATACACTTTGACTTAGCACATACTTTCTGTTGGTAAATATTAAATAGAGATGCTGAAGGACTTCTGATGCTTAGTTGGGAATTATGGTATCTTTATTCTCCTTATGAAGTTAAACTGTGATGCTGGAAATCTTGGCAGTGTGCTAAAATTGATCAGGAGGTAGCTGCAAGTCAGGAAAAGTTGTCATAAGAGGTAATGATACAGTGCACCGTGCTTTTTGGTAGAGAAAAAAAGCATGTTTCATTCCCTTTCTAAAACTTTTTTAAGGACATGGCTACAGACATTGTCATAAAATGCATGGGCAGTTTATATGAGATGAAAGCAACAAAGTCAGCATTTAATGCTTTTCTGCAAGTTTTTTAAATAGCCAGTTTACAGCAGGAACTTTTGGTATAAACTGGGGAGATGCCTTTACATCTTTCAAGCTAAATATGAGCAGTTCTATGAAGTCTGTGGTGGGTTGACCCTGTCTGGGACCCAGAAAAACACTAGGTTACTTTATCTTTTCCCTCCTCAGCTTGGACAGGGGAGAGAAAATATGGCAAAAGGCTTGTGGGTGGAGATAAAGACAGGGAGAGATCCCTCACTGGTTACCATCACGAGCAAAACAGACTTGTGGAAAAAAAAAAGTTCATTTATTTCCAATCAAATTAGAGTCTGATAATGAGAAATGAAACAAATCTTAAAAACACCTTTCCCCACCCCACCATCTTCTTGTGCTCATTTTAAGTCCCATTTTTCTCCCCTCCAGCCACTCATTGGAACAAGGAGTTGGGGCTGTGGTCAGTTCATCACAGATTGTCTCTGCCACCCCCTCCTCAGGACTCCTCACACTTTGCCTATTCTCCACTCCAATGTGGGGTCCATCCCATGGGAGACAGTCCTCCATGAACTTCTCCAACATGTTATTCCCACGGAGACTAGTTCTTCACACACTGCTCTAACATGGATACCTTCCATGGGGTGCAGTCCTTCAGGAACAGGCTGGCCCAGTGTGAGGTTACAAGTCCTGCTAGTCCTAACACGGGCTCTTCTCCCCATGTGTCCACAGGTCCTGCCAAGGGTCTGCAACAGAGTGGGCTTCTCAAGTGCTCAGAGCCTCCACTGGACATCCACCTGCTCTGGTGTGGGGTCCTCCATGGGTTCATGGTAGATCTCTGCTCCTCCATGGGAGAGCACAGGCTCCTCGACGGGCTCCAGGGGCACAGAATGTCTCATCATGGTCNAACCATTTCCTTGCAAATCATTTTTATTTTTACATTAATATAAACTACGTAGAGGCATCGCAGTATGAAATATTTTAAAGGCTTTTAATTTAGCATACAGATTAAAAAGGAAACTGAATCACTACAATGGAAAGCTTCTAGTGGAAGAAATACTGCATTCCTAATTAGTTTCTGACTATATATTAGACATTTTTGCTTACAAAATGAGTTACTAGCTATATTTTATTTTGTGGACTATAAATGTTAGGAATTACATTTGATATTGTAGTGAAAATTCTCCAGAAAAAGAAGTATTTTCCCATTTGAAAAGATATGCAGAACCATGAAAATCATGTTGGAAATACTATATCAGACACTGTTTAATCTTTATTCAAATGAACATCTGTGGGTCTTCCACCAACAACAGCTTCCTTTAAATTTTTCTATTTTTTTTGTGTGTTACAGGCTGGTTTGATTATTTCCAAATTACTGTTTATCAAGTTCCTCTTAAAGATGAAGAAGATTTTTAGTACTTTTTATGGCTTTTAAGGATTATTTTAGTACTTATTTTAAACTTAGGGGTGAAAATGACTAAACCAAACCACATTATTTCTGTAAAAAATTAATGTTTAGATTTTTTTAAGCTTTTCCTTACTATAACTTAGTTTTAAAACTTAGGTGCTCATTTCTTATATATCTAACTAGGCCCTCTTTAAGTATATAAGTTTTTGAGACAAAATTTAAAAACTCTACGGTTTGCTTAGTGATTTTATTCCCGTTCTGCTTAATAAAAAATACTTTAAATGTTAGTTAACATCCTTTATAATTCAGAAATTTTATTGGCTAACTCCTTCTTAAATTTATGAAAGTACAATAGAAGAATCTCTCATTAATATATAGTTGATGATATTGGCAATATAGGAATTACAGTTTCACTGTTTGTATGGCAATTTCCTTCTATGTTACGTAATCCTGATGAACAATACTATTTTGGTGTTATACCGCATCAAGAGACTGTAAATATAATTTCTAGCATTACCAATATCAATTTTGTATCCTTTAACAGCAAAATGTCTGATTTCACATGTAAAATGTTTGCTTCATCAGGTTTTCACTTTCAAATCTATGAAATGTGCATTGAATTGGACTTTAAACAATCTTCAATTTCAATTAAATTATTCAAGCTTCCTCACTTATGTTCACTGAAATATATTTTTCATGCATTAAATTATTTCTTTCAATTATCTCACATATTCTTTATTAATTTTTTCGTAATTTCTTGTCTGTCCAAATCTTGTGATTCAAGATAGATTTCTTTCTATTCTTTTTTTTTTGTTTGTTTTAAAATTATTGTATTTCAGTTTCACGCAAGTTCATGTCATTGAAATATAAAAAGCAGAAATTGAATGTATTCTTTTTTTTTTTTTTTTTCCAGCAGGTACATACCACATATCTGAAAAAGAAAAAGAAGTATATCAGTATCCTGACCAAGCATAAGAGATTGGCTCTTACTGAATTTTTTCTGTTTTTTTTAGAAGAAGTTCTTAAGTAATGAAGAAATGTAATTTATTTGGCTTGCAAATGAAACCATGTACAGTATCTTATATGCAAAATTGCCATCTGTGTTTTTGGGGGCGTCACTAATTTTATTGGCCAGTGATATTTTCTCCAAAAAATTTTAATAATTAAAGGACTTTTGAATATGAAACATCAAGGCTTGATTGAATTAGTTTACTTAATTGTGCCCTGATTCAGAGACTGAATGTCATGTGAGCAAAACTCTCTTGGTACACAAAGCAGCTCTTTGCGCCTTCAGTGCAACGTGTCACTTATTTTTTACAGACAAAGCCAGTTCATATTTTGAAAAGTAATACTTTCTCTTTTTTTCCTCAAGATTCTTGCACTTTTGCCAGGAAAAGTGCCAGGTAGTTGGGAAAGCCTTTCTCCTGTAGGTGAAAAAAATTCAGGGAATCCACATGAGCCTTTGGTCTTTTCAAACCAAGGATATATGAAGCCTTGTCTTCCATCCTTAGTCTTCATATCGTATTGGAATTGCAACTGTATAGCACTGGAAGCAGGCAAGATAATGGCTGTAGAGCTGTTACCAATTGTATATTAGAGGTTTATGGGATCAAAATAAATATAGAGAATGACAACGAGCCCTAAAACATGGATTCATCAGCAGTGACAAGAAAAGAAGAAACTAGTTATGCAATTTTTATTAATGTTTATGAGCCATAATTAAGATGCAACTATTCTTTTTTTTTTTTTATGAAAATGTGTTCTTATAGTAATGTGTTCCTGATACAGACAAGGAAGTTTAAATGTCATTCTGGAAGTAACCAATCTGAGATTTGCATATGACAACTAAGCATCACACAGATACACAAGGCTATGAGGGTGACAGTTACAGAAAGGCTTTGAGAAAAATGGAGATAAGAGATATTAAAAAAAAAAAAGAATCAAGAACATGTAGGCCTATACTGACCTAAAAAAGCAAAGTGCCGATGTTCCTCTTTAGTATCCAGGTGGACACTGTCCCCGGCTAGCTGTTGAGGAACAGCGCCAGTTAGTGGGCAGCACTCCACCCTGGGCTGTCACAGACCACAGGGCTTTGGTCTGCTCCTCGTGGATCCTTT
>WAAE01009739.1:0-18715 GCA_013400495.1 Nicator chloris | reverse complement strand
TCACATGTCATTTTGGGATTATTTAAATATTATTAAATATAAACACAAAATATGCTAGAAATAAGCCTTCCACACCAATTCAGTGGTAGCATCAATTTCAGTCTCTAACTGGCTGCAGTCAACAAGCCTTTAGAGACCTTGTGGATCTCTTCTCTTAGTTGAAACTGGCCATCAGGATCCAAAACTATAAAGGCATTGATTACTGAATGATTGATGTCTGACTGGAAGACCAAACAATATTTATACTGGGAGTTCCTGAAGTGGTAAAACATATTTATAACTCCAAAAACTCAATAATGTGTTGTTTCTTTTTTTTTAATTTTAAACCGTTTGGAGTTACCATAGGGCAAATTTAGATCATCTGATAAGGCTCTGTTTAAAAAAAGGATTCTGCAAGTCTGGCTTTACTTTCTAAGATGTCTCAAGGCAGGCACCTGAAATTGCAAGTACCAGAATACTTTAGAAAACATAAGCTTCTATTTCCAAAGCACAGAAAGTTATTATTCTTACTGACTTCCAGACATGAAAAAGCCTTATTTATTCACCACACATACTCAGAACCACATGACTACTTTCTTTGCCCTTGTCTGGATTGAGTTGGATTTTCAGGGTACCCTTATTTCAGTCACTTAAGTTTGCTCCTATATAACTTTTTGTGTTCTTATTCACATTCTAAAGAAGTTGAAGAATTCAAAGTAATAGGTTTTCCAATATGAAGATCTATAGTATTTACCACTACAAAATTAGCTTCAAAAGACTTTCATGCTACCTAAAGGGTTGGCAATCCTTTGTTTTGCAAAGACTCCTTGTCTTGACAGTGAAAACTTTCTTTTGTTCTTCTGTTTAAGGTGAAATAGCTCTGGCCACGAAGAACCCAGCCCTGTAAGATGGAAAGGTAATGACAGAGAATGAAATTCCTCCTTGGTCATAGACTGTCCATTCCACAGTGTAACAAAATCCCACAGCTTTTAGCACACCCTGGGAGCAGGTGAAAAACATGACCATTTCTAATTTTAATACCAAAGAACAACTCTACCCAGAGAGTTCTTTTACCCCTGTGTGTTATTCCTTTGTGCCATCAGGAAACAAGGCAAACTTCTGATCCTCATTTTACAGAAGGTAACAAACACAGAGGGAGGAGGACCAGGTCACCTATCAAATCTGTGGGTGACATCAGCATCACAAGCAGGAGCTCCTAACTTCCAAATCAGGCCAGTAACCTCCAACTGGGATCAGAGGGCCCTTGAAAATAGTCAAATAGACATACAGTCATAATAACTATGCATTTAAATTAGCCAGTTTGTTGCCATAATTACAAGTTTAATCTGAATTCTGTGTGTGTAATAAACTCTAGAACTACCTCAAATATGTTTCTCATAGCAGATTGCAATTTTTAGTTTCTTGACACTGTGTAGATATCAGGAGAGGTTTACTGTGATTTCTATGTCTTTTAATATGCCCTAAAGAGAAGTGAATTAAGATGAAAAAATCCAAGAACGATAGGCAGCCTCGTAATCCATACTCTCTGTACTGTTCATTTCCTAAGTGGTCTATATGAGGGAAATTATTTATATTATATGTATACTATAGCAGAACAGATCTATTTTCCATCTGTTATGTTTTCCCCTCTTCAAACTCTACTCCTTCTGTTGGTATAATCAAAAGATGGCCACTTGTCCTCCAAGAACAAAATATAGTAAACATTTAAATTTATAGTTTATTCCATATTTTTCAGCAAAATGCACAAAAAATCAACATTATTATTGTAGATTCTTAGAAACGAGTTAGGCCTTAACAGTTAGCTACCTCATTTTATTTTAAAATTTAACAAACTCTGAGAAAATCTCTTTTTTTATACAATCTTTTGGATATGTCATTTGCCATTTATATTTGATGGCCTTAAGGAAAAAAAAGTTACAAAAAGGTATTAATGCAAGTAGATAATAAAGCTGCATTCTATAAATCTATAGCAGCTTACAGTAATCATTAAAGCATGCAAAACTCTTTCATCTATTCAAAAATATGCAGTGCACAGAATGCCTGCTAAGGTGCATGACAAGTCAGAGTTAAATATATATTAATAAATGAATTAGCTTCATAAATAATAGCCATAATGACATTTTAGGAGACAATAAGTCTGAGGATTGTCAGAAAATGGTTGATGTATGAGCTTCACGTCTCAGTGATTCTTCAAAATGAATAGGCTTTGCAAGATAGTTCAGACCCACGACCAGCCTATTTCCTTGAATAATTTACTTGTTGTCAATTTGTACAGCCACATTACACATGCAAATTGTGCTGCCTGTGCAAACACCACTTGGAGATGATAAAAACAAATTTACGAAGGCTATAGAGGAAGGATTTATTTCACTTTCTCGCCCAGGTCAAGCAATACATGTATCTGACGATTGTGTGTACCCAATTTTGTTGTAATTATATCAGCAAATTATTCTTTATAATCTTATTATTTTTAGCAGTCTCCTTGTGCTTGGGATAATTAGCTTTCTTCACTCAGTGTAAAAACAATTCAACTTGCCAGCTAGGCAGGGCACAGCTCCATTATCTGTTTTGGGTTTAAATTTATTCCCTATATTCTTGGACACTTTGTGTAAATTAAAAATTTCATAGTCCCTAATACTGTACACGCTGTTCATTCAGTGATGAATTAAGGTCCCTAAACCTCTACGTTTGCTATTAGATATCTCACCCACTTTATATGTTAATCTGTGCTAATGAATTCCACAACCCCTAGCCACAGCGAGATGACTAAAATTATTACCACTTACAGAGATATGCCTTTTTCATTTAAAGTTCAATTCAAATTGCTCCCATAAACAGTCTGCCACACAAAGATACCTCCTTTAAAGAAGAGTTACTTACCTGTAAGTAGAGTTCTCTGAAGGTAGCACTATCTGTGGATACACATTCCTCAGCCACGTGACCCCTGGTTGGTGGCAGGGGGGAGTGGATCCATCCCCTGATAGTTAAGACTTTTTCCTCAAGGCACTTCATTACCTCTGCAGCTCCTGTGCCTCAAGGGTTGTTTATATCACAGCCTGTCAACACAACCACCCCACACTTTTGGAAGGCCCTGGACCAGGCTGAAGAGCAGAGAGGCTCCTTAGAGTGGTGGCCATTGTGTTGAGGGAACACCTACACAGCAGTTCTGTACTGAGCAAGTCTCAGGTGTGTGTCTTCTTCCCTCTCAGGATTGCTACCTATGAGCTTTCACGGCAAGAATAGCAAATCCAGTGAAACAAAAACACAGAAGGCAACGAAAAACTGGCACAGTGTAGCACAAGAGTCACATGTGTAGCACAAGAGTCACGCAGGTGTTCGCTTGCCCAGGGTGCAGCTTCTTGCACTTCACAGAAAGCACGGCTACACAACCAAAATTCTACTGCTCTCAAAAGGAAAATAATTTAAATATTACAGTTTTCTCAATAAAGGAGAACAGCAATACCCTCTGTTGAGCGATTGTGTTTCAAACCAGTAGAGGGCATTGGCATACACAGAGACTAAATAGGTTCGTTACAGGAGCTTGAAAAATCAGCTGTTATTTATAAAAATGAAACAATACTGCACTTCAAATACAGTACAAAGTAACAAAACCAGCCCTTCAAAGTTAAATCATCACAAAAATAAAACGATTGAGATTCTTATAAGACTTTCCAGTTATGTAGACCTTTATTGCAGAACAAATACGAAACTAATTATTTTTATCTAATATCCTTGAAAAGTAGTTAAAATAGTGTTGTTTGTTTCAAAAACTAAACCAAGGAGAGGTTAAGTACCTTGCCCTGCTCCGTATCTGAGTGCCACATGAGCTGTAAGATTCCCTATTGTACTTCTAAACAACATCCATTAATACCCAAAGCAAAACTCTCTGAGAGGTTAAGAAAACTGATTTCTGACTTTTTTTGTGTAAAACACGTCAGGTGTTTCTCTTGTATCCCAGAGAAATGCATCCAAGATCCCAGTCCAGCATAAAGATTTTGTATTCATTACAACAAAATTGGGATTGATATATTTGGATCAATGAAATTTGTCCAATAATGTAGGTCTCCTTCTAGGAGAAGAACCTCACATTGCAGTGAATTACATGACTTCAGGTTCCATAAAACATATCCTGCACTTAAAATAGCAAATGCAGCAGCAGAGGGGTCGGGTCAGAAAACACAACAGTCCCCACACCCCAAGGGAACCCCAAAGGGATGAATAAATGCTATGGCACTACGAGAGGTGAACTCCACACCCTCACTGCCTGCTCTTGCTGAGATCCAGTTGAGTCAGGTTAAGGTTGGTATGGCTACATCTACAGCAGCTCACTTATGCTTTTGCCTTCTGCAAAAATTTTATTCTAGAGAACCCAGATCATCAGAACCTTGAAGCACTTACACATTTTTGTCAGATCTGCACCATAAGATTAATTTGTGCAATTGTTATTTGTTCCTTGCCTTGACACTCTGAAATCCAGTGGAGCCCTGGCCAGTGTCTATTGATGCCCTGGAGTCCAAATGGGCTCAAAACCCTCAGACTTTATGCTCACAAAAGACAAGGGTGATGAAAACTCTTCCACCTATGAGGCACTAAAGTTTAAAATACCTTGTTCATTCCTCACTGTGGAAGCCTGTGGCAAGAATAGGAACTGAGTATAGATTTTCCAAGCTTCAATCTGGAATTTTGAACAGGTCTTAACTTCCTCCCTGAGCACTGTGTGTTAGTGCTTTAGAAATACCTTTTTTAAAGAGTAGACAAAGCAACTTGTTCATGGCCTGCTGATGCTTAAAAGCACAGACATTTCTTTCTGATTCTATGGGCAGCATTTTCATCAAAATGCAAACCTCAGAGGAGCGAGGACATTGTAAATGGTGCCACAAAAATATTCTCATTAAAGCTCAGGGCTTGATGCTACATGGATCAGTTATGTACTTCTTTAAAATAAGAAAATTTAGAAACATCTGGGCAGACTTCCTTAGATCTTATATAGCAGAATATGTGGAAAAAGCCATCAGTAAACCTTTTAACTGACTTTAAATGTTCATTTGACTATAATTATTTCAAAGGATTGATAAAAAATATATTTTAAGTTATCAAGAAATTACAAGTTTAGGCAAGAAAACTCGGAGGCTCTTTTATTGTCTTTACATCTCTCTTTAAAATCATACTAATTTTCCTTTCCAACACTATTTTATTGTATTAAAATATACCCGTGTTAGAAAAATTTCTCATTATGTTAGCAAAAATGAATACAAGGTAGATAGTATACTAACACAATGACTGTAATCTGCTAATACAATAAGGCCTTCCTATTACGTTTAAAAAATCCAGTTCTTGATCATTTTGACACAGTTTGAAAACACCATTTCAAAAGGATAGAATGTGGCATATTTCTCTGTTTAAGAAAAAATTTCTCATCCCCATTTACTGCTAAAAAACCAGATAATAATGCAAAATTTATGTTGGAGTAGATTTCATTTCTGCACTAGGAAATTGTGCATATTTTGTGGAAACAAGCATGTACAGGAGTGTTTGTGATCAGCTAAACATGTTTGCAAACCTATATCCAAGGAACCAGTTCAGGTTTTCAGTGTGTTCTATAGCTGGCCTGAAAATGTGAATTGCACCATGAGAACCTGCCATGGGGATCTGGCACATACACAGCCATCAGCTTTTCTAGGATCTGACAACTCTGACCACTTCTGTGCCTGGTACTCATTAAGAGAGTTTCAAAAAGAACCCAGAATATCTGACAAAGTACACTATCAGAACTGGGACTCATGGTAGTATCTGTAAATATCCAACAGCAGGTAAAGGAAGAGATAAAGAGAAAATTGCCTAGAACCTGACAAATCATAGAGATCCTGGAAGATTCAAATTAAACTTGAGGTTACATTTAATTGCAGTAGTCCTTCCTTCTTTCTAAAGTTCAAGTCATTTTTAATAACAGCATCAGAAATAGCTAAGCTGTAATTACTGTGTTGTGCCAGTTTGATGTTCCACAGGAATCTCAAAGGCATGACTCGTTTCATTCATGAGAGTCATTGTTTGGCAGGTCTCCAGGACAGGAATTCAAGTGAGAAAGGAAATTAGATCAGTTGATCAAAAGGAAATAAATCAGATTATTTGAATATTTGCTCAAGAGGGAACAGAAAATTGTCATCAGAAAAATTCGACACTGAATCAAGTGCTGGCCACACCACAATAGCAGCCCTCACAAATTTGATGTAGGGACATCAGGGTTGGTCACAAGGTTGTGCTGCCTTCTACTTTCTTCTGCAGATAAAAAGACTTTATACATTATTTCAACACAAAAAACCCAGCGGCAAGTTGCAAATTCTGATAAGTAGCCAACAATCTCTTTTGTAGTTTCATCAAGCACTGACTTTGTGAATACAAATACTTCTGGACTGCTGAAAGTCCAGTAGGAGCTCTTTCCACCATTTTTCCTATGGAAGAACCTGTGAGAAGTCAGAATTTTTTCTGTGGGAGGACTGGAGATTACCCTGAAAATGCAGCTTTTAAAATGGCAAATACATTTAATTTGTAATTATAAAATGCAATTAATATGGATATTTGAACACTTCATTTGTGTGCACCACCAGTGTCATTCTTGCTACAAATTGGTTGTGGATACTAAATCAGGAGCAAAATGTTTGGGCACAAATTGTGTAATGAAATTAAATTTGCCTTCTGAAAATGTATCCCTACCAAACATATAAATTTACAGGTCATAAAGATGTCACACCCCTTTTAATTTTTTGAGTGTGTTCAAATTTGGTCACATTAGGAAAATATCATGCAGCCTAATGGTCTAACAACTTGCTAGAACAAATGGCAATGAATATCCAGTATCAATACTGTTATTAATTACCAGTTATCTGTGTACCAAATACAACCAATTATTCAATGTAAATAAAATAACTCTCTTAAAAATTGATTTCCCAGATGAGAAGAAAATCTAGTTAGCAAGCTGAGTGTGAAATTTACATGTAGTTCATGAAAAAGTGATTACTTACGGAATTAATTGATTTTAGAAATGAATCTGAGGATGTAAAATTATGGCATAGAAAGGAAAACAATCTGAAGATCTGACTTCAAAGGCATTTAGTTTTTCCTTCCATACACGGCCAATCCTAGAAGGTGGGATCAACCAAGAAATCCCTACTCAAAGCCATATTTCCGATTATCCATCTTCATAACACTTGCCCTTTTCTCATTCACCTCTTGTTTATCCACAGCTGGGTTGTGTTGTGGTTTGGAGTGAGCAAATCCTTTCTCAAAGGTCTCGTTATCACATTGAGATACAGTTTTCAACCTGTCAAACTGTCCCACAAAAGTATATCTTCTCACAAATTATTTGGAAGGCGGGAAACCTCCTGTCTTTCAGACACATTTCAGAGTTTGTGATGTCAGCTTCATCTTTTCCTTGTGCCTCCCTTCCTGCTGCTCCTTCTATGCAAGATGTTCTTGCTGAATCATATTCAGGCTGCTCCTAAATACTTGTGTCTCTGCCTCACCTATGAAAGCTGAAAGGACAAGGTGTAACAGAATCTTCCACATAAACAAGTCCTTTGCTATGCACAGACTTTGCATTTTTGTGGGTTTCTCTTTATCACGTTAATCCAAGGCACCACTGGGAACTTCGGAAGGATTTTTTAATGGTTGAAGAGTACGACCCTCATCATTCTATCCCAGCATAAACATTTTGGTGTGGCTTAACTATGAGGCTTACTGGTGGAAGAGATGCCACATTCCTTTATGGCAGCAAGGATTGCTGTACAGCTTGTTGATTTTCCTTTCCTGAAAGAAGCTCACGTCTCATGAGGAGCAGCTGAGGAAGCTGGGGGAGTTTAATCTGGAGAAAAAGAGGTTCAAGAGGGGACCTTATCGCTCCCCACAACGCCCTGACAGGAGGCTGGAGCCAGACTGGTGTCAGGCTCTGCTCCCAGGGAATAAGAGATATGATGAGAGGATGAGCCTTGATACGATGTAAGAGATATGATCAGATATGATGAGCCTTCTGTTGCATCAATTGAGATTTAAGTTGGACATTAGGAGTAATTTTTTTCACTGAAACGGTGACTAAACATTGGAATGGGCTGCCCAGGGAGGTGGTGGAGTCACTGGAGGTGCTCAAGGACCTCCTGCATGTAGCACTCGGTGTCATGGTCTGCTTGACACAGTGGCGTTGGGTCGTGAGTTGGACTCGGTGATCTCGGAGGCCTTTTCCAACCTAAACGATTCTGAGACGCTAACAACTCCTCGCCACCACACGTTGTCCCCTCAGCCGCCAGCCACGCTGCCCTCATAGCGCCCCCAGCCACGCCCGCCCCGCCCGGGACACCCGGCCCCGCCCCGCCCCGCTGCCATGGCGACCGCCGCGCCCGCTGATTGGCTGCGCCGCCCCGCCCAATCCGCGCCCGGGGTGTTCCGGCGGTGCCAAGATGGCGGCCAGGTAAACACGGCCGCGGGCGGCGGGCGCGGGGCCGGGCTCCGGCTCTGAGGGGGCTCCGGCAGCGCCGCCGGCCCTTCGGGGCCTCGGCGGGCACTGCCTGGCGGGACGGCGAGGATCGGCTGCCTTCTCGTAGGCCGGCGGTGAGCCGCGTTTCACTTCGCGTCGCTGCCTCCGGAGTGGGCCCCCCTCTCTTCCCCGGCCTGCCGTCTCCCCGGACGCGCTCTTCCCTCTGGCGGCCCGGCGGCGAAGGGGGGTGGGTGTGCTGTCCTCGGAAGTTACCGCTGTGGAGGCACGGGAGGCGTTTGCTACAGTGTCGCCCCTAAACTGAAAGGAGCTGTAAGCAAACGCATAGGGGTACAACTTTAAAGGACAAGGAGTGAGGAAATAAAGAGCCAGTGGTCTCAGCCTCTGTAATCAAGTTGTCTTCTTTCTGGAGCAGTAAGTATTAGGACCTTTATAATGTGCTTGTCTAAAACATGTAATGATAGTTATGTAGGAAAAGCAAAAATATTTCTGATGACGTGTTTTGCTCTTTTTCTCTTCTGCAGGCTGTTTTTGTGTTGGGGTGGGTAACCTGGTGTCTTTGCAGTGACTTGAAATAGTTTGGACTTACTTAAACTGGAAGATGTGGAGTGGGCTGTTACCTCCAGGACTGAATGAAAGTGACGTTGATCTGAGTTCTGATGATGGAGACAAATCGCCTGATTCCTGTTCAAAGCAAGATGCAAAAGAAGACACTGAAAGAGTTCAGGGGACTGGACAGGAAAGTAATGCCAGCAGTGAACCTACTGTACCAGTGACAGATGAAGAAAGTGATTCTCAAACGTGCCCTCCTGGAGTTTCTGTAAATATCTGGAATGTATGTATCATTATAGGTCTCCAAATGAACATAACACAGTGTACTCAAATGGCTAATTTTTAGATTAAAATAATTCAGTGTTGAGTAGTCAATATACAAATCTGAAATTAGATAAAATATGATCTGAGTGTACACACCTTAGATTGTTTAAAGCAAGGTGAACAGGAATTTAGGAAGAAAGTGATTAGGTGGTAGTTTGGTGGTGATTGGAAGCACAGCAAGGAGTTGTCATAATTATACAGTTGCATAGAACTTGTGTTTTCAGTGGTTTATGGGCTCTGAGCTGCTTGGTGGGTGCTTTCTGCATTGGTGAGGATTTACAGCTCAGTGTTTCAGCCTCTGTGCTGCATACCTGGGAAGGGGAGGTGTGCCCTAGTGCTTTCTGTAGGGGTTAATTGCAAGCGTTCAGACTCAAGTGCTCCTTATAACCTCCTGATTCTGCAGTTGCATGTAAAGAGTGGGGAAAACGAAAAACCCTTAACAAAACAATGTGTTTTAGGCTTTGGATTCAAAATAAGAATTGGCACCAAATAGTTGCCCTCTTTTATCACTCAATCCTTGTAGGGAGCCTGATGTGCAAGGACCATGGTGTCACTAATTTGTGGATTACAAACTACCAGCTAGGCAATAAAAACACATGGTATAGCTCAGGAGTGCACAGCAAGCAAAAGTGTGTTCTGTGTCACATCCCATGAGAGAACTGTCAGATCTGAACAGTCCTGGGATGTAGGGAGGGCAGAAAGTCAGAGAGAGGTGATGAAAGATTAGCAGCAATTCCAGTTTAACACCATCAGAGTCACATGGTCTCTATTTCTAAATTGGGATGTAATAGATAACGCAAGGCACTGTGGATAATTAAACGTTTCTCTATGTAATTTCTTAAAAATGGTGGGAAAACTAAAAATACTGACTTGCTTTTTCATAATCTTGTAGAAATTTGTGGAACTTCAGAAGAAACACCGTGAAATGAAAATGCAAGTAAAAGAGGAAAACAGATGCCGAAAAAGAAAGCGCCGCCGAAAAGGTGGTTTTTTTGATGATTAACAGAATTTATTTTTTTCAAATTGAATTAGTGTCAATACATGCTGTTTTGTGGGGTTGATGTTTTTGGTTTTTGAGGGGTCTTTTGGTGCGTTGCTTTTTTTAAATGAAGGATTGTATTTTAGCTCTTATCTAGGATTTTATTTTTTTGCTTCTATACATTACTTGCAAGATTGTTGTGAGGTTGTAGATTGCTACATAGAATGCAAGTAATATATTTGTCTCTTCTTAAAGAGGAGTTAATACTGATTTATAATGGTTAAGTGTATTTCAGTAGTTCTGTAAAACTTACTTTTGCACATTCTGGTTAAAACTTCACAGATATTGCAGGAGTTTTTTACAGCTCAGTGGTTTAAATCCACATGATGATTGGGTAAAAATCCCAGTGTGTTGATCTTTCAAAGGAGATGTGACCAATTAGAGTTCTGTTAACTTCATTGGATGCTGTGGGGTATCATTGTGTAATGTTGGATTTTTTTTCTTTCTTTTTCCCCTTAGCAAAACAGAGAAAGACCGATGAAGTGGCTAAGAGGTATAATCAGGTCAATGGGATTACCTGAGGTCTGTTAGTACCAGGCAGTACTTGTAATAAGCTTGACCACATTCATAGCCAAGCCTAGCTTTGAGCAGTGTAAAATATCTTCTAAGTTTGTTCAGTGTGTCTGTTGGGCAGGCTGAATTTGTACCAGTGATTGCCTGATGGAGTGTTATTGCTTGATCCTAAAAATCAACACAAATGTATTATTTAATGTAACTTTTAATAGACTTAATGTTCTTCCTACTTCCTTCATACAAGCTCTTATTCAGCCTACTCCTTCCCTTCTTTTTCCTCCTTGACAGTGTTAGGTTTATGGTTAGACTAGATCTTAAAGAACGTTTTCAACCTAAATGTTTCTATGATTCTATTAGCTTGCTTTCAGGATTGTGAAATTACACTTACAAAGGGGAAGGAATAATTAATTTCACTTCATTTAAAAATTGAATGGGTGAAAAGACCATGTCTGCCAAATGGAAGAGTTTATTTTAGCTTTGAAAATGATATTACAAGTTGTGGAAAGGGAAGTGGTTATAGTAATGACTTGTTTGTTTGTTTGTTTGTTTTTAGTAGTCAGCAGTTGGAAAATGAAGAGAAATGGAAAGAACTTACACAATACTTTGGAATCAATGATAGATTTGAATCACCTGTGGACAGCAGGGCTCCACAAAAGGTGACTGTTATTACAAAGGCAGTGTCAGCTTGTATTTGACAGTAAAAGAACTTGTCCTTGACTGAGATGGGAATGAAACTGAGGCTATTTGAGAGTAAAGGATACTGTCACCCTGAGGAAGGACGATATTATGAACTTCTAAAATAAATGTCTTTCAATGGTTGCTGTGCTTTCTTTTAAGACAGTATCCAGGCTTGTTTCCTGTCTGGTTTTGTTTTCTCCTGTTGTGAGAGACAGAACGCTTCATACGCATTGTTTGACTTTTTTTTGCTTCGTCGTGTTTTAACTTTTAAATGTGTCACATAAATCCCTTGGTTGACAGCAGTGGCTACAAGAATTAAAGGGGCAAACCTAGCATACATTTTGACTGGATTCATAACACATTCTGTTCATAAATACTACTGTGTAACTAGTCATATCTGAAATAATCGGCACACATGATGGATAAGTTAAGAATCTCACTATGTTGTGGGTTTCTGATAGTGCTGTTGATTCTATAGTATTTCTTATAAAGTTCTCTGTAAGTTCTATTACATGAAATGTTCAGTTAGCTTCCTTTATGATAATTTTTGTGTTTTTCTTAAAGTAAATTTCTACATGCAGGTCATGAAAATTTGTTTGCTTCTTAGTTTTGGTTGCTATTTAGTTGTCGTTAAAGTGCTCAGGATAGATCTGGAATGAGGCCCAAAGTGTTAAAATGCAGATGGTTTCATTGTAATTTCAGGCATATAATCACTAGTGCAAGATATGTCTTGTTATTTTCAAAAAAGGCATCTCAACAGAATTTGCCATCACTGCAACTTCCAATTGTGCATCTTTTTTCATCTACTACCTGAAATAATTCAAGTGCAGTGTTTGCAGATCACTGTTTCTCAAGAATTCCATTAGCTTTTTCACTTTTATCTCTTCAAAAAGTGTATGTTATGGAACTGTCAAATGTGTTTTCTTTAGGTTCACTAATATTTAAAACCAGTGAGGCTGTAAATTGTCTTTTGTTATGAGAGTGAAGTTTTTTTGTGAAATTCTGAAGTCAGTGCTACCCTTCTGTATTCCATCAGAGGTTTACAACTCTAATTTCCAGGAAATAGTTATTTTTTTATTGTTATGTTATTTATAAGTGTTGCCATTAAACAAGGTATGTTTACCTCTGAAAATAAGAAAACAACTATTAAATCCTGAAGATTTTTCATTGTTTTCCATAGAGCTGCTAGAATTTTTAATTTATTAGCACAGTGGAGTGGCTTTGTGCCAGAACTCTGTTTTTGGGGTAAAGATAAGATCTTGGAGCTGTAACGATACAGTGGTAATTGCCATTCTTCGTGTTACCTGACACATATATTTCACATTTTGTTTAGAAAGCTCCAGGGATGGAAGAGATAAGCCAGATCTTCAGATGAAATTTTATTGTGACAGGCATAAACTAGCCCGTGTAATTTTTTTAACCTATAGTATTATCCTGCACATAAGGTGGAACTAATGCAATGATTTGTGCTCAGGCAGCCTCTCAGTGAATTCTTAATTATACTGTCCATTACAATACACAGACAGATTGATTTGTGGTACACAGAAATTACAGGTTTATGCACTGTCTTAAAGAATTTTATGGAAGAAATATTTTTAGAAAGGAAGTACTCCTTTTAAATAGGTTCTTTTTGTTCTAAAGGCATTTACCTTTTTTTTCCCTAGTCTGGCCTTGAACTGAGCATAGAAAAGTGTGTGGCTGAAGGTGACATTGCCAAGGCTGAGGAGCTGAGTGACAGATTAGCCATTCGTGAGGTAAGTGGGCTGTTAACAAAAACTGAGGGGTCATTTAGTTTTGCACATCTGGACTAAAGTGTCATGAGTAAAACAGCATTGAAGATTGTTTGCAGGATCTTTCCTGTTTCCTGAGCAGATTCCTGTCAGTGATTGAAATTGAAGAACTTTGCTGCTGATCTAGCAATGCTTGGACAGCTGTAGCTGTGTTTAAGAATTGAAAATACAGCCATGAACTGTCCCAGGTAACCTTGCTTTAGAGCCTTGCTGCTCACTCCACAACTCAGAGGAGTTGGTATCTGGTCATCTGTGTTGACCTTTTGATTTTTCTCCATGTTGGAAGCCAAGAGGACAGGAGTAGGATGTTCCCTTCCTCTCAGTTTCCTGTGCTTCATAATTTTTTTTGCATGACCTCACCCATAAGCTTCAGAAGCCTGAAGACAAATAGAGATTTAGCAAGCCTAGAGCAAATAAGGACGTATGAACCCTAAGTTGTGTGCCAATACTTGTTTTTCTGTGTATTCATGTGGTCAGGAGTTGATGGCTGGAAGAATTCTGAAGAATGGGATTAGATGGTTGTCTCTCTGTATTACTGCTGTAGCCTTAGAATTGTGTTGGATATTTTTTCTCCTTGTCATAATTGTTCAGTGTATAAATACATACCTGAAAACAAGTCAAGAGTAACACAATTTTTCAAGATGTTGTCTTTTTAGTTGGTGTAGCTGAGTAATTTCATGAAAGCTGTGCTCTGCCACAAAAATGGGAGCTTTAAAATCTGTATCTACTGCTTAGTGAGTACTTAAAACTGGTGAGGAATCTATCAGATAGCTCTGGCAACTTCATTTAAGAAATTGTGCAATTTGTGCTCATAGGGTAGGTGGTAGCAGCTACCAAAAAAAAATAGCTAAAGCTCACAAACGCTGTTTTCCCCACTGGTGGTGTGCATAGGAGAGAAAATGCAGAGTGAAAAATGAGGATAAAAAGATAGTTGAATAGTTTTGAAGCCAGGTAAAAAAAACAAAAGCAAAAAGTAGTATTTCAGTGAGTGGAGAACCGATCTTCTTTAAGTCATCTGAGTAGTATGATTTACACTATAATTCTTCTTGATTTATACTAAAAAATAATTATATAATTTTTGCTTTCATTCCTTTGTCTTGCATATTCTTCCATCTTCACAGAGGTAATGGGACTTTCCTGTGCACTGTATGTGCTTGCAAAAGTCAAAGGTATTAGAAAAGGATTAGGAAAGTAAAGACAAATTTTGACTGCTTCTCATTCTCATACAAATATTTTAAATGTTTCTTAAATACAGTGTTTTAAACTAAGCTTTAATGTAAAATTACAGATTTAAATCTGTTTAATACGATGTATTACGATGTGATGGCTTTAAAAACAGACGGGTTTTGAAGTGGAAAATACAGTTCTTAAGGTTCTCTGAGGTTAGGTAAAAGTAACTGTTCCTCAATGAGTGTTCTTACAAAACCATTAAACTCCTCCATTTAGTCACTCGCAGCGATCACAAAACTTCAGTGTGCAAAGATAACAGCTATTGACAGTGGTAGGAATGTGTCCTGATGTTCCCTTTAAGTCTGACCAGCTTCTGACTGTTTTATTACCTTTCATGTGTACAACATGAAAAACACTTGCTGTTCTCCTTCACAAATGTCATTATCCCATCTCCTCTAAAGTGGTTGGAGTATTGTAATCAATAAAACATACTGAGGTTCTAGTGCCAGTTGTTTGACTATAAAAACAAATTAATGTAAGAAGTTTTAAGGTTTTGTAATATTTATGATAAACTGTTTTCTGATTTTGGTAGCCATGGGATTATGCAACATCTAGCATATCCCAGGTGCTACAGCAGTGTATTATTATTTGTGGAACATTAGCTCCAAATTGTTGACTTTCAAATATTAGCATGTTGTAATTCTGAAAACAAAATGCTTGAAACATTATTAGTATTCACAGCCTTGACTTGGTTTTGGTTAAGAGGGTTTATCTGAACAAATAGTATGTTGAGAGAAGGAAAACTCAAATGACTGGCTTGATCTCTCATGAGGAGTTCTGTCGAGGCAGAATCCATGTGAATTCACTGGGGTTCTCTGTTCTTGTAAAGATGTGCTCCATTGCTCACTGCAAGGTTCATTTTTCTTTGTGATTTTCAGAAGGGGTTTTTTTTAATGGATCTTTTAAAATACTGATTTTTCTAAGGAAATTGTTCTAACAGTGACTGTTTCAGTGAAGAGCTATAAAAAGACGATTTAATTATGGAAGAGATTGAACAGTCATTTTGTGTACAAGTACAGTTAATAAAATATTGCTTTCATGTTGTACAGTATTCATTCAATTGCTACTTCTCTTAGCAATTGACAGAAATGTCCATTTTAATATACAACGCCTCTAAGAAGTGAGTTAATTTTTAAATTATGTGGCTATTTGTATCCCTCCAACTTCCAAATGCAACACAGCTCTGTGAGCAAGTCAGGCATAGAACTGTACTGTGGCTGTATTGAAGTACACCACTTCTGAAGTCTGGAGTAATAAGTGGATGAATTATTGTTCTTTTATCTCAACTTCATCTCTTTATGTATAGTTTACATTTTTCTTGAGCGGTGTTACAGGGCTGGGGACAGAGAGTGTGTGAGAAAGAGCTGTCTGGTGTTTGGGGTGCAGCCCCCCTCGCAGCCATGTGAGAAATGTTCAGTGGGTAGGTGTTCTTTTTGAAATCAGGTGTATGGGGTTTTAATCGGCACCATTTTCTTTTGCAAGAAGCAGTGACTGGAACCTGCTGATAAAGCTTTTGCTTTGAGGCACAGATGCCAGAGTTCTTAAAGCCATTTCCTGCCTTAATAAGTGAAACTAATTTTTGATGTATAACATTTATAAGCCTGTGAAACTGATAGGGCAGCTTCAGTATTTAGAAAAATGAAGCCAAAAATAAACAGATGATGAGTATATATGGTAAAAACATGTCCTAAAAAGCAAAGGAATGTCAAAATGATGCTGTCAATATCCTATCGTTGTGACACAGTGAGGAAAGCTTTTTTAAAATCAGATTCATTTAAAATCAGTGGTGACTTAGGCAATATGCATAATCTAGCAGCTGTCAGTGCATCATGGAATTTTACATTCTAAAAACCTAAATGATACCTCTTTAAGGTTTTGGGTCTTCAGGTTTCCAAGTGGTACTTGTTGCAGGTTCTATAAGGAAAATGTTACTGCACTGTATTAAATTAGGCTTTGGGCAATATATTATTTGTTGTTTTCTTTGCTTTGACAAATACACACAAATGCTGAATTTAAAACAAAGCTTCTCAATCCAGGAGCACTCAAGGTTTAGGAGTGAGAATTGGAACTTGGATACCTCCTGCATGAGGCTTTATTTTCTGGTGTCTGCATGGGTGGATTCCTAGGTAGCTTTTGAGACCGGCTGGTGTGTTCCCCCTTTGTTGTTGGCAGTTGCATTTCTATTAAAAATACGAACCGTGTGTATAACACTGCTGAATATTTTGTCTAATCTCTGGGTAAATCCCACTACCAAGTATTGCCCCTTGTCTCCTGGTGTCAGTCATTAGGGTAGCAGATGGCAGCCTTGTCCATCCCCACAGCTTGTTCTCTTTTGGGATCTTCTGCTTCCCTGAGAGGTCTGGTGATCCTGAAGTTCTTGATTTCATTATTTTATACACAAGTGAAGTTCTTCCTGAAAAAAAAATATGGGCATCTCTGCATTATGTTGTAGAGAATAATTTAGGCCTTCAATAACTCTGCTCCTTCAGCTTCTGGCTGGAGCACCTCAGTGCTGTGATGCAATTACAGTGTCCAAGATCAGCACTGCTTTGATAAATGTGTTGGGCAACAACATAATGCAGGTGGGTCATACTCAGTAATTCACTGTAGATCTTCAAGTTAAGACTACTGAATTATTTCTTTAATACCTGCAGTACAGTATTATTAGTATTAAATAACTGAGCAGTTCATTGCAGTGTGCATGGTACAATATGCACAGTTAGTGTTTATTGCTGTAATCCAGTTGCTGTCTTTGTTATCACATTCCAGGGCTTCCAGCATTGGCAGAGTCCTTCATGTTTTATAGTTGTGCTTTTCAGATGTAGACTGGCATACCTAAAGCTATTGTTGGAACATTGCATTTAAGGATGACTTATTTAACTTGAGAGATGCCAACAGAAATGTTAATGTTAACGTAGGAGTTACCCAAAAAAATCCGAGCCTTTTAGAATGAGTTATTAAGAGAATAAAGTTTATGTGAACACTTACCTGGGCTGAAATGTCGTGTTTTTTTAGTGATGCCTTAGGATTGGATAGCTGAGATCTAACAGTAGCAGGTACTTGGGATATGGAGCTGGGATCAGACACTTGGAATTATGTCAACGTTTTAATGCTTTGTAAAAATCTTCCTGAAATTCTATCTTGAGGTGTAATTAAATTGTTCCTACTGTGATAGTGGGAATCCACCTAGATTTTTTAAAAGAATAAATGTTGATAAATTAGCACACTGTGACTGTGCATAGCTGGATGTGTTTATCCCTTTGAGTAAGGATGGTATGTGCAGATATGTGGTAATTTCACTCTGCTA
The DNA here is from genome assembly GCA_013400495.1 of Nicator chloris. Classification (NCBI taxonomy): domain Eukaryota; kingdom Metazoa; phylum Chordata; class Aves; order Passeriformes; family Pycnonotidae; genus Nicator; species Nicator chloris. The sequence goes on along the minus strand of WAAE01009739.1, from coordinate 800 downwards.
TAAATCAGCAATTTGGAGTGATATTTATAAAAACTGTTTTCATAGGTAAACCTAAAAATCTTAAAAGATTCACCACCACCACTCCTTAAATATATTTTCCAAGTTTTTTTCCCCCCTAGAGAAAGAGGGTTTTTTCATAGTGTTTTTGTGCTCAAATCATGGTTTGGTGCTTAAAAATGCAGAATACAGATTTCTTATAGCTCTAATACTCTAAGAACTAATCTGACTAAAGCCCAGACTTTGCACTTGGTGTTTTTTGTGTGAACTGCCTAGTAGGTAGGTGCCACATTGTCTAAGAACACATTAGCCTGAGGACTGTAACTTGAACATGATTAAATAATCTTGACCATATTAGACTTAGCTGTCAAAAGTAACTTTTCAAATATTTTGTAATTTACTGTGCTCAATTGCTGTAGCACTTGTCAGTCTCTAAATAGCACAGACTTTTTGACAGCACTTCCTAAGCACTTGGCTTAGTGGCTTCTGGCATTTTGGGGAAAGACTTTAAAAGCTGCAATTTATAGGGATACTGGTATTTAATCAAGCTTAAATGAAAGATCTGCATTGTAATTGATGAAATTAATTGGCTATTCACTGGAATATCATCCTCACGTTACAGCAAGATCAGTCCTGCTGTTGTCTTTAAAATCTGATGCATCAGTTTTGACCATTTTCTCATGATCAGATTGGTATCTCCTGTCTGCAAGTAACCTCTAGTCATATAAATTAGAAAGGGAAGTGCACAAGGCAGTTTGTTGGTTATAACTGCTGAGAACCATTCTGGAAACTGGTTTCCACAT
>WAAE01009737.1:0-232453 GCA_013400495.1 Nicator chloris | reverse complement strand
GGATTTAGGAGCCCAAACCAGCTATAAAATCTCATATTGGGAAGTTTGGGGCTCTGTTTCTAGACTCATCCTAAAAATGTGAGCTTCCTATATGCTAGGAGTGGCATTTTCATTTTCCACAAAAAGTGCTCTTGCCCCCATTTCCCCTGCTTTTGCTACTGTAAGAAAGCTAAGCATGAGGCAGAGGAGCATGCAATCACATGCTGGAGGTTGGAAAGGTGTTTGAAAGTGTCTTGACTGCTGCTTGTATCAGCACAGTCTGTAGGAAGCTGCATTTTCAGTGAAAAACTAGAAGAATGTTTGAGGATTACCCCTCTTGAAAGGTGCCAGGACCTTCCACAGTTTCCATTGTGGTCTTTACTTCATACCAGTGGCATGGGCATACATCCAGACTCCATCTACTACAGGGTGAGACCTGGAATGAGAAGAAGCTATTTGTTTGAGTGGATCTGTATGTGACCCAAATTCTGAATTTTCAGCAAGGGTTTTTCCCATGCTGATCTGTCAGTGGGAATTTTATTGGTCCAGCAGTGATACCTTAGAAAATGCTCTCTGAAGAACAGGTGTGAGCTGTACCAGCCTACAAGTGTCTGAAGTATTTAGTGTGAGACATTAGTCACACTGAGGAATGGCCTTGTCCAGCTGTAGTGCAGGCTTGCATGGTAATTCATAAAGAGACCAGAATATATGGAGACCTTGGCTGCCTTAGTTCGTCATGAGTAGCACTTTGAGGAACATGCATGACAGATCTGTGGGTCTTGCCTGAGGCTCCTATGCAGTTTTCCCCAGCTAGGTCATCTTTATTGAAATGCTTGCTGGAAGTATCCCAGGACTTGTGGAAAACCTAATTCAGTGTACTTGGAGGGTCAATCATTTGTTCTTTCCACAGTATTTGCTTCTCTGGAGCAAACTGCTCCCCCACCCTACTGTGGTGGTGTCCCAAGCTGTTTTCTGGGAAGCAAATTTTTTGGTCATACCTTCAGCACTGTAGTTTCCAAATTCAGTTAATCTCAGTGGAAGCAGTCTTTGAGCGTGGAAGCCAACCAGACACCCACGGCAGCAGAGGGAAGAGCTATTTTAAAATTCTAAAATTTAAGAAGTGTTTTTTTCACTTGCATTCCTGGGTCTTGGCCTGAACAAGGAGTAGAAGTGCCAAAATACTGCGAGAGTGTCTGTTGTTGCAGTATGTCTGGCTGAACCAGAAGCAGGAAATTCTTGTGAGAGCCTGTCTCATCAGATTGCCAGCCAGCTCTGAGCCTTCTTGGTTGTGAGTGTGATTTGGTGAGGTGGGAATGTGGTTGAAAGAAATATTTGAAGGTAGGTAAAATGGTTCATTGAAAGTGATAGCACAGTATGTGTGTGAAGCGTGGTGGTGATTTTCAACATCAAAACCAGAAGTGAATACATGAAGCAAACTTGCATCACCCTCCTTCCAGTGGAGGAGGAAATAGGGAAAACTCCCTGTATGGTTGGGGTGCTTCTCTGCCAGAACTGCTCTGCCTCTGTGCTCTGCCTTTGGGTCTCCCTCTGGCTTGAAGGGGGCCAAATCCAGCCCTCTGGTTCATAGCTTCCTTCTTAAAACTTGCAGGTCAGGATTTTTTTCTTACCCTAGGCTAGACTCTGCTCTAAAACTTTCCATGTTGTTGTATGCAGAGCTGCCTTGGCAGGAGCAGGGATGCAGGCACTGCAGGAAGAGTCCCAGAGTTTAAATCCCCTGACCAGTAGAATTGTTCCACCTTGGCTCTATTTCAAGACTAAAAGACCGTAGCCAGTCTGTGCTGCCGATTTCAGCATTACTGCTCCTGGCGGAGCTGTAACAGTGGGAGACTTTAAAGAAAAAGGACATAATGGAAACTGATTAGAAAAGTGAAGAAAGTCTTGGGAAACAATAAAGCATTGCTTAAAGAAAGGCAGGAGGGTGGGTAAGGTGAACCCTTAAAAGGCATGTATTCTATCACAGCAGGGCAGGAAATAGCTTCAGGAGAATTTTTTCTTTGGTCCATTCATAACCTGGTTTGTACCTCATTAACTTTCTGTTAGTGCTTTTTTTCTTCTGAAATCCAGGGTAGCTTATTTCCACTGAAGTCAATGTGAAGAGTCATTCAGCACCAAGCACATGAATCCTTTCGTGCAAATTAAACAAGAGAAGCTCCCAGTGTTGCTTTCATGCTAAAAGGATGAGAAGCACATTGAGGATGTGCTGATGATGCGTGCTTTATTTACTCCGTTTCCGTGGAGCTACAATAAGCTTCCCAGAGGTGCCTTTTCCAGGGTGCTTGCACCATTTTTCTGTAATTTACTGGATGATCAAATGATAACCCTGTGAAACCAGTTGCATTCTTGCCTGTGGTTGCATTAAGCCTGTTAGATTGTTAGAACTTCCTGGTTTATGAAGGAATTGCCGTAAAAGCTACATGGCTTAAAACATGCCTGATAGAAAAGTGCCCAAGATCTTAAACACTGTCAGCCATTCCTTGCTCACCTAACAAATGCTGGATTTATGAACTGTTGTTCTGCAGTGCTAAAATTGGATTCCAGGTAGCTGAAACTGTGCTTCATTATATCCTTTAAGAAAGACAGCTGGGGTTTTGTCTTGCTGATGAAGGCTAATTTGAATGACTTTCCTCATCAAGCCCATTTAATTAAAGATTCATTACGTTCTGCATAGTGTAACAGTGAAACACAGAATTGTCCTCTGGGCAGCCAGCTGCCAAAAGGGAGGGATTAGCTGGAACTAAGATAGGGTAAGAAGCTGTGGGATTAAAATGCAGCAAGATGCAGGTTTGAAGCTGGGGCAGAATGGGAGGGACAGTGAAGTGTCGCTGTGTGTCTGCGGCCCTGGAGAGAGGGTTAGGTGTGCATCTATGGGATGTACTTCCCTTGCCTGTGCATAAAGGGTAGACCTCTCACTGTCTGCTGCTTTCTAAGATGATTTCTTGTAGACAGAAGAAAGAGGATAGACTCTAGCAGCCTTTTGCCAAGCCTGTGTGGTTTGCAAACCAGAAGATGGACAATGGAAATCCATAAAATGATGCTCTGAGTTTGCAACAGGAGCACTGGTTGTACACCAACACCTTGGGTTAGTTTTTGTCCCTGTATCACAGCTGTGTTTGTGAATGGGAAGAAGAGTGTTTTGTCAACTACGTGTTCAGCAACAAACGCTTCCAAAGACACTGAAAACATTTTGTGATGGGATCCTTGGTGGTGGTTGGCTCTGCACTGGGGAAATGCTTCATACAATTCCCCTGGATGGTGCAGTGGTGCCACTGGAGCATCCATACATGCTAAGTTGTAGATCCATCTGCTGCCCCAAGGCAGTAATGAACAGTTATGTGTTGTTTGGCAGCAGAGGGGCATGGGTTAGGGATTTTTTTTTTTGCTTGAAAAAGAAGATTGTATGGGTCTTATTTATATTTGAAAAGAGCAAGAACTAACTTGGAGAAGAGCATTTTTCTATAAATCTCATGAGCCTGGAAAAAATTCAAGGCTGCAATTAAAAAGCTTGTTTGTACTCTTTCTGAAGTGCCTGTTCGTCTTGTTTGCTCTGATCAAGAGGGAAAATCTTACATTAACAAACAAACCATCAGAAAGCCTACTGTTGCTGGTCAGAGCTGCCATTCTGTAAGGAGCTCACTGAAAACCAACATTTACTTCTTCTGATCCCAATTAGTTCTGTCTGTTGAGGTTTTTTTGTTAAATTGAATAGCCTTCCATATTCAGAGCAACAAAACAGTGGGCACAGGTTCTTCTCTAACCATAATGAGCATTATGGCTCTCACTTGGTTCCTTAGCACCTTTGAAGGTGGTTTGGTTCTCTGCCTGCCTGAGGCGCCCGTTGGTGGTCAGGCTTCCCCCTGCCAGCTCTCTTAAGCAGAGCTGAGCACCTGTAGCTTCCCTTGACTGAGTTAGCAGGGCAGGGATGAACTGTTTTCTATCTGTCCTCCCAAAACAATGGAACTCCTGAGCTGCAGAGCTGGGGAGGAATCATTAATTTCCGTAAGAGCACTTGAAAGCTGTTTTATGTACCAAGTGTTCGTTGATGTGACACTGGAGTTCAGCGGCAATTTGGAATGGAGAGACACAGATTTTGGTTCTGTAATCTGAACCTTCCACAGCCAGTTTCTCTGGCTGAACTGAGGGTGTTCACGGTTTCTTCAAGGGTCTTAGGATCTCTTGGGTTCTGCTAGGTGACAATGTGCAGGGAGCTCCATGTTACTTTTAATGCTGTAACAAGTCAGTATTTGGGGTCTGATTTGGTGTAGCACAAGCCCCCAGTGATTTGGATTAGAGGGCAGATCATGAGCTTGTCCAAAGACCAGCACCGCTGTTTTTTTCAAGGAAAGATCATGTAGCATTTCATAACCAACCCTGAAACTCCTGTGTTGGAAAGCTTAACCTGTCATACATTTTTTATGAGATTTTCTTAATTTTATTTTTAACCAGATGAACGGAAAGTGTCCCAGGCACAAGTGCTGCTCCAGGTGCCACTCCATGGAAGAGTGGGCAGTAGGAAAAGTAGGTATCTGAAACTTTTCAGAGCATGATCTGAACACAGAGATTTCAGCTAGAGGTAAAGGAAACACAAAAATAGCGTTTTTCTTTTGAAAGCTCTGGCATAGTACAGTGATAATGACATGTGTAGCGTTTCTGCTAGCATGGGGTTACATCAGTTGTGCTTTGTCTTGGGCAGTTTCTTATAGATTGTCTGTTGTATGCAATGGGAACTTGCTGTTCCAGGTAATATTGAAAATTATGTGACATCTCTTAGCTTGTGGAATTCACTTATCGTTGCCATCCCCATCTGGAAGGATCTCATACGTACAAATCTATATGTTCATGACACTGCAGCGGTTCTTTCCTGCAGGGAACTGCTCATACGTGCTAATGTCTGCTGGGAATTAAGCCTGTCTTTGAGAAATATTTTTGCTCTTGGTCTTAGGCAGGTCTTAAACCTGGGACTCAAAGGTAGGAAGAGGAGTGTGCTAAATGATGACTGTGGCTAATTCTCAGAAATAGCATGGTGTTCTTTCTGCCCACCTTTCTCTTTCATCCTTCTCTTTGACTCTATTCCAGGACATCTTGTGGAAAAAGGAAAAGTCGTTTCCGTTAGAACTGGCTGTTTTTCTTCTTTCCATAGATTTTTTTTTACCCCTCTACTCTCAAGTTAAATGGGAAAACAAAGTATGCAGTATTTCTGCTGCAGAGTTAAATATTGATGAAGATTAAGATGCATTAAAAGACTGAGTAAATTCATGGCTCAGGAATAAAAATAAGCAAAAGTCAGAAAATTGAAAAAATGTTCAAGTGTATGAATAGCTCTTTATCTTTCTACCTTCCAGCATTACTTCCAATAAAATGTTTCAGCATCTTGATGCAAACATTCCAGTTTCACTGAGCTGGGGACAAGAAAGTGCTATACAGTAACAGTTGTGGGGGGGAAAATGTTCTGTGCTGTGTTGGTCTTGGACTTCCTCAGAGTATTTTTGTTCCAGATGTTAAACCGCTGTTTTTTTCAGAAGCCTTGTTAAGTTGCCAGAACATTAGATTTTTTTTGAAGGATTTTCCGAACCCCAGCTGATTATCACAACACACAGGAATCCAAACTTGGGCTTGGCTTTGCTGTGCTGCAGCAGCTGCACAAAATCTGTGCGAAGACGCAGGTTTACAGCGCCATCATTGAATGCCCTTATAGGGTAAAACAGGGAGTGAGGGAATTCTGCTCTGCTGCCTCGTACAACGCAGGATTTACGTCAGCCATTGAGTAACATCAAGTTCCCCAAAGCACAAATACCCTCACACACACTGTGGCCAAGGTGGTAGCAGAGCTCCCAAAAGAGCCTACAGCACAGCAGCTCAAGGATGGAAGTAATTATATCCCATCTGCCTCCATCCAGGCAAAGGATGATAGTCTGCTCGTAGCAGAGGCAAAATCAGTCCCTGGTGTATTTTATTTCTAGACATAGCAGCACTTTTTCTGGCTGACGGGACGCGATGGTTCTGGTAGTACAGGGCACAGATAGCACGTTGGACTGAAGGCAAAGTGCCACCTGAGGCTCCCTGACCAAGGTCCCTGTGCCCCAGCTCCCCCTGGCCCTGTTGCTCACATTCTTTTCAGCTCTTTGATCTAATTCTTATGGAAATAGTTGGAAAAATCTCCTAAGCTCTGTTTTGTCTAGTGAGTGTTATCAATAGGAAACTTCTCTTTACAAAAGCAATAAGTGGATAAGCACCTTCTACTTTGTACCTGCTTCTCTCCTTATCTGTCTAATTTTTGTCTTGTGCATCTACAGGAAACTCTCAGCTATGATATTTTTGCACTTGATGTGTCTTCCCAAAACTCACAGTACCTCCCCTGCTGCCTTCATTTTGCTTTAAAGGATTGTCAGCCCATATGAGCAGAAACCTGTGAATATCCTAGTATTAAAGACAGCATGGAGCTCAATGTGTTCAAATTCTTTTCCCTAACCACAGTCCTCTTTTTAGAGGTGAATTCTGCCAACCAACTTGGGTGACACACTCTTGTGCGCCAAAGAAAGCTACTTACTTAGCCAAGCATATCTGCTGTACCTGGAAAAGGGCTGCTTGAGGCTGCTGGAACAAGGCTCCTCCCTTCTCCAGGACAGATCCCCAGTCTGCTGGTGGCTGGGGCAACACTGGGCTGCCAGGGCACTTTGCCAAAGTGGTGAACAGATTTAGCACCCGATAGTGTTTCGTTGTCTTGTGTCTGCTCCTGGTGTGTGAGGACCGTGGCATTCTTTCCTGGGAGCAACGTGGGGTCAGAGCACTCGTGTGGTGCCTGGGATGGAGGTACAGGTAGGTCTCCCACTGAGTGGCACCAGGTTGTCCCCTGCCTCAAGAGAGAACCATAGAACAAGGCCTAGTGAAAAAAATGGCAGAGAAAAGTGGCTAAGAAGTCTGCATTTTGAAATGGGGTTTTGTTTGGTGGGTGCCAAGAGAATGGCAGCTTGAGAGAGTTAAAGTAGGAAGATAACTGTCAGCTCTCTTCTGCTGTCAGTATTGATGTCTCAAGGAAGGGATGATGAAAAATAGAGTCCAAAATATAAGAAATGAGTAGATGCAATGGCTAAATCACCATAAAATAGACTGAAAAGCTTTTCAGATCACCAGAGCTGAAGTGTGTGCGCCAGAGATCCAAAGGACCCTTTGCTGTAATGGCATTAAGATGAGACTAGGAGGCTAGGAGCAGACTGTCTGCATCTCCTGGGATCAGGCACTGTTACTCACAAGGGGTTTCACTCTGGTGTCTCGTGTGCCACAGGAAAAGCTCTGCTCATGATTCGTGCTTGTAGCTGAAAGGGAAGAGTCAGTGACTTATCCTGTCTGTGTCCGTGCCCTCTCTGTGTGGGCCTGATCCCAGCAGAGCTTTTCCGGTGTTGTTTGTTTTTTCAATAGTATTTTGTAAAGGTTTTGCTTGAGTCTGGTTTTGTGTAGGAAAATAGCCACATGAAGACCACAGAGGAAACTCTTCCAGAGGAAAATCTGAACCTTGGAGTGAAAACTGGTCAAAGGAGGCAGAAATTTGGCTGTAGAAGTACAAACAATCTTGTCTCTGCTGTGGCAGCCTGATCCTCAACTGGGTTTTGGAGGGTGATAAAGAAAGGATAGCAATGAGTCAGGATAGATATTTGCACTCTGTCGAGGTCCTTCCTGCTATTCCCCTCTGACTCACAGATTGCACAGAGATCTCTAAATATTTTACATGCCAGTGGCCCCTGCAGCAGTAGGCGTGAGATTAAGCCCATGTTTAATCAATGACTCTGGACAGACTACCCCCAGTAGCATCCTCCCGACTCTTCCTATTTCAGAGCAACAGAAACAGAAGTCATCCCTTATTTACACAAACTGATGTATTTGAACAGTTCTTGAAAGGTACAATTATTCTAATTAAGTGAAAATAACCACCAAAAAGTCTCAATTACCTTAAAATCGAGATGTTGCAGTTCAATTGTATCTCCAGACTCGGGCAAGCTGCTGGAATGCATGCAGTTCAACTTTCCTCTATGATATAATAGTTTAAAAGAGATCAGGGTACATTTTACCATAGTGTCTAGCAATGTGAGTTTATTCAGACTTTTGGCAGGCAGTTCTGCACACTCTTGCTAAAACTGTGAATCATCCATTGTTGGCTGATTGCACTCTAGTTGCTAAGAGATCTGTCAAGTGCATACTGAGGCTTAATTCTACATTTGCTCTAAGAAGGGCTAAATGTATTAAATTGGAACATGTCACATCCTTCCTAAACAAGTAATTAAGGCACTGCTATGAGCCTGTCTGATGGAGAGAAGGAGCTAGGAACCAGCTGGAAGATTTAACTTGTGTTGAGGTTGGTCTCTTCTGTCTGGGAGCACTCAACTTATTGCATGTTGGATTTTCACAACCTGATGCATAGTGGAAATAGAAAGGAGAGGGAGACATTAAAAAAATAGAATTTGCAAAAGAACTTATTTTTCAGTGTCCTTATATAAACCTCTTAAAATGATCTAATGCTTTTTCACAAAGTGTAATTTTTAGTAATGGAAAGACAATACGTCAGTGTTTCCCAAGCTGCTTTGCCCCCCACCCCCTCCCAAGTGAACTCTACCACTCACACTGCTCCTCCCCAGTTATCCCATGGCTTGGATGTGTTGCAATACGTATTGCAGATGCCTTGTGCTTTCATTCAGGAGTATACTTTAATATTCCTGTTTGTAAGTACACCAGCAGAAGTGGAGAGTTAGTAGTACTATAAGATATCTTTAACCACCTCTTCTGTCCTATATAGCCACAAGCTTTTCCAGGAGACCTTTTACTACCCACAAGGAGAAAAGGGATCCATTTGTAGGCAGTAAACAGAGCACATCGTCTCTTTCTGTGAACGTACTCCTGCTTGTGCGAGGATGTGTGGCAGCAATTAAAAAAAAACCAAAAGTAAATGAAAAAAGTTCTTTAGTCAAAATTTTTAGACTCATCTGTTCCTAAAATTACATCATTTGCACTGACATTAGCCATGTTCAAAAAGTGCCTTAGTTTCTCACCAGGCTCTGTATCTTCTACCCCTTCACTGAACAAGAAGAAAAAGTCATGAAGTTGTGGTGTCTGCCAGTCTTTTCTGGTACCCAGACTAGCAAATGAGCTCCCAGGTTCAGCATTGCACATGTCAGCTCCCAGATCTGTGCTATCATATTGGGGTTGGGCTGCTTGCTACAGCCCAACCCCAATATGGGTGGCCATCTGCTTGGACTCTAAAGAAGAGAAGCAGTTAAACACAATCCTTGATTAGTTATCTAAATTATAAATTCTCTTCCTTTTAAAAATAAAAACACTATTCCTGCATCAACCATGGCTAATGGTTTCCTTATACGATGCTTCTGGGTGCTGTATTTTGCCAGAGCTTGTTACTGAATTTTGCTTCCTTGTGTGAGCCTTCATAGACATGACTGAAGGCCTTTATAATCCTCTCCTTGATCATCTTTAAAACAGATTGAGCTCTGTGAATTCTGTTTGATAGGAATTTTGGAAATGATGCATTCTTTCTGGTGGCTCCTCTCCAAGCTGCTTGTGACTGTTGGATGTTCTCCATGGGCTGGATGTGGTACTGGAGAGCAGCTGTGGCAGTGGCCCACGTTGGGATGGTGGATCTGTCCCTGCAGCGTTGCTCTGCTTGTCTGTCTGAAGAGGTCTCTAGTTGCAGGGTAGTGGTTGAAGCCCACATGCAGACAACGATCCTCTGTGGTGGCTTGGCTCACAAAACTAAACAGATGGCCCATCCCCTGGCTGTGGCCTGAGGCCCTCCTGCCAGCCAGGCAGCCTTCACAGTGGCCATATGGCAGTGTGGGTTGGTCACTTGTACCTCCTGTGCTGTCCCTGCCTGTGACCTGGTTTGCTCAGAGTTTAACACTTCCTTGGTTGCTGGCCAGTGATGATTGTGTGCCCTCAGGCTATTTCTATGAAACTTGAGTGACCTTGCTCTGAGGTGCTTCTGTTTAAAACACACCTATTGAGCAATGATTTTCATTCTCATCAGGTCTTGAGACATGTGAAAACATTCTGCTTGCATACCAGCAGCAGTGTCACTCGTATCCAGCTTAACCTGGTACATCAGTGCTATCACTGCTAGTTATGGTAAATGTTTCATGCAAACCCGTTTTAAACTAGATGAGATTGACTTGTAATAAACACATGATGATTCGTAGTAATTATTTTTTCCTTCTATTCCTTATTAGTCCCCATCAGTTGTTTTGTGGATTTTTCTAGCATCCCCATTAGGCTGTAAGGATGATGAATGCTACAGAACTCTTCCAGAGGTAGAAATCATCCTGAGTTGCTGTTTTAAAAGTGCTTGTTAATAACTGCTGTGTAATGTCTTCCTGTGTTATGGATGGGATTAAAATTACTCTTTGTAATGCTCTCTGAATATTTAACTGGCTTTTTATCCATGCAGAGCAGAAATATTTTCCTTTTTGGTGTGAATTTTGAAAGTTTCAGCTTTTCCAGGTAATAATAAATCAGCACTGCTGTTGCTCTTCCTGTTGTTACTAAGGTAGGGAAATAGAGGGAAAAAACCGGTTCTCATGCATATTGATTCTGATGTCCAGAGGTTTTTGCTAGGTCCTTTTGCTTGTATAAGTTTTCCTAATTTCTGATACATTGCACTGAAACTTTCCATAATTGTTTTGGGGGTTATATCTGATTTAATTTCATCTCTATACCAATTAACTTAGACTTTACCTCTGATCCTTCATCTAATACAGCATTATTTTTCTCATGTGAGAGTGGGTTTTCTGGACATTAATGACATTTTCTTAAAACTGCTCCTAGGCATTACATGTTTTTAGCATGCAGATTAGCTGCTTAGTGATTTAGTTTAACTGTTTCAGCTTTGTGAAAATAAGGCTTTTGAAAATTATTAAGTCTGTGTGTTATGTAACTGCTTTTACTTACTAGGAACATCCATTTTGTCTATTAAATCTGTTACTCGTTTGGTGCATTTTTGATTTCATCACTTGGTCTGCAACTGAAAAGGCACAGAGTATCATCTGTATTCTGAGCAAATTATCATGCCTTTGTCATGTATTATCCTCTGACCATGGGTTAGGTATTTCAGGAGCATCATCTTTCTGGTCATTGTAACAAGTGGTTTCTGAGGGAGCAGCTGGAAGTCTTTCATGAAAGCCAAGGGAGTACTGAGAGGTCTTGGTATGTTCCAGTGTGTTGGAGGTTTGTTTCCTGCCTTTGCCCTTTTTTTCAGCCTGTTACCTGCTGAAGTGGTAGCCGATTGTGGAGCAGGCCAAAGAAAATAGTCGTGTTCTTTTTGCTCTGACCTTGCAGACTGTATTTTTTTCTTCAGCTTCTCTTCACTGTTGCGTACCTGCAGTTACAACTTTCTTTTGCCAGCCAAAACAGGTAGGAAAACAAGATTTCTGTATTTGCCTTGAGCTCTTATGACTTGCAGAACGTGAAAAGCATTCAGCAGTAGGTAGAGATGGTAGGTAGTGTTGACATCTACAAAGAATACAGCAGTCATTATTTTCTCAGGTTTCCACCTCATTGCTTGACCCCCAGATCTGTAAGACTTCATAGTGTGAAGTCACACTGGTCAAGAGAAGACCCTTCTTACTGAAGATGCTAAAAAAACTTGCTGTACAGCATATGCTTGTCTCAGGTATCTGAAGTGTAACTCAGTGAGTGTGAGGAGTGAATGAGGAACTCCTGAGCAGTCTTCCTTACTTGGGGCTGCATAAATAGCAAGTTTCAAAGCTATTTTAAAAAATTATTTGTTCTTCTCCAGGATCCTTGCAGGAGATGCACTGAGTGCTCAATACCACAATCCAAGGCAGCTGTCCATAGACCAGGTGCTCATGTTAATGTCCTCCATGCTTACAACATGGTGCAGTTGCATTGTTTCCCTCCTCCTAGGTTGGGTGACAGGGCAGGTACACAATTGAATCCTTTTGGTGGAGGACTGGGGCTTGCCTGGCTGGGGCTGTGGTCCTCAGGGAGGCTCAGCCACCTCACACAGCAGTGATGGTTTCCCCAGTGGGGCAAGGAGTCCCCAGCAGTTGAAACCAGAAACAGCTGCCAGGTGCTCCTCATGGCAGGGGTGCATTCAGTGGTTTTCATTTAACTTTTTCATGAGTGCCTGTCACTCCAGCCCCAAGCTCACCTTCTGTTTGCAGCAGGTAGCTCCAGGCTCTGGCATTGTCCTTGCCTGAGAATGCTACAGTTACAGGCTGTCAGGTTTCTTCCACACCTCTGATGGTGTTGATAGCATCTGCTTAGGTAATAGTTTCCATTTGGTTACAAATATATAAATTTCAGTGCTTCTCTTTATTTCTGTGTGGTGGTGAAGTTGTGTAGGACTGTGTGGAGAAAGGAAAAGCCATTAGACTGACTATAAAGTATTACTGGAGTCTAATGTATCGTCAGCTCTTGGCTGTTATTCCAGCAGATGTGCTCCCTATTCCCACGTGAGTCTGGAAATGGGCTGATATTGCGCTGTATCCGTCAGTCAGGCAGTGCTGCGTGCTCTGTGCCATGTGGGTTTGTGCTGAGCTCCTGGATGGCAGGTGTGGCTCCAGACGTGGGACCCGTGAAGAGGATCATGGCATCGCCATGTCTGCCAAAGCAGAGCTGGCAGCAGGGAGGAGGGCAGAGCTCGGCTGCTCCAGTGTATAATCCCTTGGGATCATTGCTGGTGCTCAGCAAAGGGCGCCGGCTTGGGTGCAGCGAAACATGGGCATGTTCTGCCTCAGATAGAGGGGTACATAATTAGGAAATGTAGGTCATCAAAAGCAATTAGCCCAGTGCAGTGTAGCTGGGAAGAGTTCTTACTCTATTTACTTCCTCCTCAGGGTAGCTTTTATTAAAGAATTCTCTAAGTGAAATCATCATTTCTAAGATGCACTTAAAAGCCTGCAGAGAGTTATTTCCCTCCCAAAATAACTTTGCAAAATGAAGGAGGCAGATACTGAAGAAGCTGTGCCCCAGGAGTGGGATCTCTGAGTGAGTGAAGGAGAGAGGGCTCAGTTGGCAAAAGCACACCTTTCTAAAGGAGCATGATTGAGTCAGGAGTCTCACATTTAAAGTGTTATTCTACTACAAGAGCTTTAATTATGTAGAATCTTTGAACAGTTGCTTTTTAGTTATCTGTTATTTTTACTTTTCTTTAGGTTTTTTTTCTCCATCTCTCTGCATTACAAGCTTCCCTTTGTTTAAATCCACTTGTATTTTATGCATGAACACTGGAAGATGTTTCTACAGGAGCAAAGTGCAGACTGAGTTGCAAACATAGCACGGAAATGTAGTTTTTTAAAATGTAACACTGTTTCCACCCCCGATTTCTCTGTACTGTGTAGCTGAATGCAATATTTAGCTCTACTGAAAGAATGTGCTCTCAGGATCTGTGAAAGTGTGCAGCAGCTTGTTTGGCAGGGAAAGGAGCAAAACAATGAACCCCATTGCACCTGTTAGTGCTCTGAAAGTGCTTTCCTTACAGACATGCAGACATTTGCATTCTGCATTTATTGTGTAAAATGTCAAGGGGCATCTTGAGTGGGGGGGAATTCATCTTCTTCTGCCTGCCTAGAGCTCAGGTCCCGTGTTCAGGTTTGGCCCTTCTAATTCCCATCTGCAACTAAATGCTCTCCTGACAAATCTGTGTGGAATTGCAAGAACCATGAATGCAGGTAATCAAAGCAACAGTGTCCTCTGAAATGACACTGACTTGAACTTAGAACAAGCACCTAAGCAATTTCTTTTTGAAAAAGCAAGAAGATGTAGTATTCTAATCTAGGTTTTGGGTTGAAACTCGATCAGTACATATCCATCATTGAGTATTAAAAGGATGTGTGTTGCATCTTTAAAAAAAATGTTTAAAATTTTAAACATATGTGCCTGTATTGCAGAAATTGTTTGGGCAAACTGTTTAAATGTCAGTGCATTGAAACTCATGTAGACTTAAAGGTATTTAAATGCATGGAGGCTTTGAAGGAGTTCCTTTGGCTTGTACTTCTTTAATATTTGTTGCATAACTCAGGGCTGTGTAGATCAGAGTTTGTATGTGTGCCACTTTTTGGTTGGGTGAAACATCACTGTGTGAAGAGTAGGTGGCTGTGTCCCTTTTCCAAAGACTCAGGTGTTTGTCATAAATAAGAAATCCACAGTTTTTCAGGACTGCTGCTGTGTATCACTTACATCCAAAGTGATTTTCAGGGCAGACACGTGCCTTTCACAGCACTTGTAGTGGAAAAGTTTTGGCGTTGCTTTGGGAAGGCTCCCGTGCTCCCTCCTCAGGGCTGAGGCAATAGTTCAGCATCTGCCGGTTGTTGTCCTCTCGTGGTCAGGAGGATTGAATGTTGTCACATAAAGGGGTTAATCAGCATGAACTCCCTGTTCTGTAACTCCCTGCTCTTGTAATTTTTCTGAGCAACAGTGTTGCAGTTCCCCTGAGACCTTAGTGGGGGAAGAAAGGGAGGCAAGGTTTGAGCAGGCTGGCTAAAAGCAGGAGTTCAGTTTTCTTAGCGCTGTGTTAATGCAATTAACATGTACATTGCGGTGAAGGTAGTCTATGTACAGTTGTTGATGTTTTTAAAATGAATTATTGTCTGTAGTTTTACAGCTTAAAAATGCAAAAGGTGAGGAGAAAGCATTTACTGGAGTCCTTCTGTCTTGAAAGGCACAGGAGAGTGAGGGATGTCCTGGCAAAGCAGCCCAAGAGGTGCCCCTGTCCCTCTCTGCATTTGCAGGGTCCATAGGAAGCTTCTGGGGGACAGAACCTTTCTCAGCCCCGTGCTGTAGGCTGGGCTGAACACGTGGTGAGCCTTCAAGGAAATGCAGGGCAATGCATTGGTAGAAGTTTCTATCTCTTAAAAGAGACTGCACCAACTGCTGTACCTTGCATGTGCTCTTCATGTTTTACTGCTTGCTGTTTTATCCTTGTTCCCTTCTTGTGACTGTAAGCCTCAAATGGGAAGTTGGTGCCGAAGCAGGACTTGGAAAACTGGCTCTTCCTTTTCCATTGTCACTGTGAGTTCAAGGAACAATAGCTATATTACTTACTGCATAGTTTTCTTTAAGAATTTATTAAAGCTTGTCAGTATAGTATTAGACTGGTAAAGGTTATTTTCAGGTTGAAATGTTTCACCTAGCCCTGTGATGGCAAATTTGATCGTTCAATGATTCTCTGTTTGCTTATTTATATTGAGATGTATTATTGACTGTTTAAAACCATTGGTGTGTCTTCAAGGATTTAACTCTATTTCATGACTACCAGCAAACTTCCATAGTCCTGCTGGCATGACACTTTTCTTACCTGCCAGTGGAAGCGTTACTAGAACTAGCTGGCAGATGGAAAATGGACAGGATTTAAATTTTCTGCCATTATTGTTGTTATATATGTTTAGACGCTTCAGGGCACTCTTGCAGGATGTGTTAGCATAGCTAAAATGCAGCAGACAGGTCAACTCTCTGAAAGCATGAATGAAACCTATTATTAGAGGGGAAAAAAATGCTGGGTTAGTATAACCTCTGCCCGTGGGGCCCTTGTTATAAAATAACATGGGAGCAACTGGATGCTCCTCTGTGAAAGGCCACGTATTGAGTGAATTTAACGTGAAGAAAAATATTCTTTGTTGCCTCTGATGATGGCCATTGCTCCTTGAGCTGAGTTGGCTTGAGGGAGCCAGGACTGGCAGGTGCCCTCTGGAGCAATTGCTTCTCCTCTCTGCCCATCCTTGGTATGTGGCAGTGGACATGTGGTAGCAACCACTGGGTCTTGTCTGGAGCTTCCCACCAGAGAGACTAAATGGGATCAAATGTTCGTGATGATGATTCTTGGCCATTTGTGCAGCTGAAGTCTGCAGGTTGATTCCCACATACATCAGAGAGATGATGGGAAGAGTCAGAGCTGGGTAGTGATGATGCATCCCTTCTGGGATGGAGCTGGGTGGGAGCTGCTTTTCAGCAGTGTTGGGTTAGTCAATATAAAATTAAAATTTTAAATAACCTCTGAGAAGGACACTGATATGCTTTTCAGTGTTAAAAATTACAAAACTTAGAGCCTTCTGGGTACAAGGACATGTGCATGCAGCAGATCAGAAGACAATGCCAGACGTGCCAGCAGCTTTACAACTAACTGTGAGGAATCTAACAAAATCCATTTTAATGCAAAACAAATACTCTTGAAGTTTTTTCCAGAAGTTTTTTATATTTGATTGATAAAACTAAGATTTAGTGAAGGAAGGATGAAACGAGTTGCTGAACTCAAATGAAAATTTATACCAGACTGAGCTTGGCTGAGCACTAGGGAAACTTGGGGGTGCTCATACCATTTACCACTGTGTTCAAATTGTGGGCACCTTGTTCAAGAAGCTGCAAAGCCCCACATTTCCCCGTTGAGGGTATTCAATTATTTTTCATTTTTCCTTTGAAAAGACTTCCCTACCTTAAAGTAAGCAGAGTATCCTTGCCAAAGATCTTTCAGCCTCTTTAGAATAGGGCATTTAGATTACTGGGGACAAAGTGAGTGTCTTGAATGCTCTGTGTCAAGGCACGAACAAATGGCACAGAAACAGTAGTACAGTACAGAGTGAAACCTGACAACTTGGTGTTAAAGGAAAGGAATGCTACTGTATGGTTTGATTGTGATCAACTTATCTTCAAGTGGGTTTATTAGCAATTTAATGGAATATTGGTTATTCAAGAGCCATAATAGCCCTGATTGAAATGTCCCTTCTGCACGGTTTTCCCATACCCTGTGGAATGAACAGAATGTGACAGTTGAGCTTTCAACAGGCTTCATGAATTTTAAATACTTTTCAGCTGTAAAATGGGGCACATGGCGTTTGGTCAACGATGGACAAGGAGCTGGCAGTCGCTGAGGGTATTATGGGATATTGAGTGTCTGGGAGATAATGAATGCTTGGCTTATCCAGGTGCATTCTTGGCCTGCTGTGCATGTCCAGACAGAATGGAATATATTTCGCTGTCCAACATTTAACAATTGATCATTTTGTAATTGTAAGCAGAAAGTATTTAGAACATTATTTTCTCAGCATGCCTGTGTACAACTTATATTTCATGTCATCATCTTTATCCAGCAAAATCTTCTCTGTTTTTCTGTAACAATGCATTCATGCTACTTAAACTTTTCCACTGATTTTATGCTTAGTGGATCTTAGAGAGTCTATTCTTCTAGTGACTTTCAATCTCCTTCTTTTTAAGCATCCTTTTTTTTTTCCCCCTTGAATTTTTTAAACCTGACCGAAATTATTTCCACTTACTGTGGGTTGAAATTTCAGCCTAACTTTTTGTAGCAAGTGAGCTGGTTGCTGGCTCATGCTTTATGGGAAATTGTGTACTTGCATTTTAAAGGCTAAATGGTGAAAGAGAAGAAGGAGAAACCCAGGCATGTTTTACTCCTGGTGGGCTGTGTGAAGTTGTTCTTATGCGCTTCAGTTCTGCTTAGGTATTAAAATACAACATGTTCAAAGGACAACCAGATGAATTTTGTATTTAACTGTATGTACCTGGAAGAGGAGGTTGCTGCTTGAATTGCTGAGACCAGTCAGATTGGAGCTCCCCTCTTGCTTGATCAAGAAGCTTTTCTAGGATAAGAAACCCTAAAGGCTACCTCTTATTCTGGTTTTCCTACATGTGCCAGTCCCTCTCTGTGCTCCCCTGCTCCAGCTTTTTCCATGTTTCCCCTTGCCTATTAATCCCTGGTGTGGTACTGTGCTTACCCCAGTCTCAGGTCACTCTCTTGGGACAATGGCCACTCTACAGCAGGTACATCAGCACATCCCTTGAGACTGTTTCAGTAGTAGGGCAGGAAGTGGGTTTGGATCCATAAGTAGCAGTGTGTGGGCAGTTACAAATGGGATCATTATCTCTGTGGTCCTTTCTGAACTCCATGGTTCATAAACCCCTGAAACTCTGCCAGGAACTGCACCTGCTTGGTGCAAGCTTTGGTTAAGCATGAAACTGTCTCAGAGCTGCAGTCTAGAAGCATTTGCATGGGATCTGTGTATCAGGAGAAACTAAACAAGTTGTCTTCTCCTTGAGAATACAGTTCAGGAGTCCCTTGGTATTCCTTCTTGTCCCTCCTGTGGCCTTGTTTGATGAAAAATGGTTGAGGCTTGAGGACAAGCTGTGCTGTCTGTGTGGTGGTTGGTATTCTGGCACAGCCACTGAGCCACTAGAGGCTGATTGCTGCTACTGTGTAACTGCCCCACCACCTGGGTAAGGGCCTGGCCTTGGACCTCCACGTTGGCAGAGTGGTAGGCTATGATCAGCTGAAATGCCAAAAAATCTTTTTCTGGGCATTGTGATGTTCAGCCCAGTTTAGTGAAGTCATGCTCAGATTACTCAGAACTGAGCAGTCCAGATGTGATTTGTGTGGGTGTCTTGGGAGCAGCATAACCACCCGTGTCATCCAGGAGCATGCTGCTGAGCAGCTGGCAATCTACTTTGGGATCAGACTACTGCTGGTCTTTACCTTCTCTCCCCTTCTCAAAAGAGGCAGTGGGATGGACACCAAGGCCTTGTGTGGTGGGTGAAAAGGGAGATTGATTGCCAAAGCAAATCTGTCAACTGGTGGAAGTGAGAATGGCAAGTACAGAATGTCCTTACCAGGGTGTGCTGGTGGCTTTTTGCAGGACAGAGCTAACCTTTTTTTGTCTTGCTCTTAACACACTCTTTCTGCATGACCTTCACAGAATAGCAGTTCCAGAGCATCTTGTTCTTCTGCCTTTTTCCTGATGAGCTTTCAAGAGCCAGGGCCCTTTCTGGTGTCAATGCTGGGAGCATGAGTTGGAAACTCTGCCACAACCATCACACAAATTTCTGAGATCAATATGAACAAGGGTGTGCATCTGACCTACTTAAAGCAAGAAAACAACCAGGGGTGGGTTTTTCTTCTGAAAACCCCTCAAAACTAGTACAGCACTGCTTTATTTTCTTTGAAGCCTGTGCAAGTCTGGAAGGGCAGTGCTTATCGTCAAAAGGAGACAGACTTCCCTCATGTCCAAATGGAGCAGATTCAGGCAGGCAAGAACCTGGATTGTGACCAACACTGGTATCTGGTTGTGCAAAATTGGAGTCTACCCTTTCCTGGCCCCGGATTTGTCCATCTCCATTTATAGCCTTTACTCAGAACCTTGCTGAAAAATGTATTATATATTGACAGTGGTACTTTGTGAACTCAGAGCTAATGGCTCCAGAAGTAATCACCTTGGAGATTATTATGGTCTAACTTTGCATATGTTAGGTCTGACATTTGCTTTGCACAGCTATGAATGCTTGTTTAAAACACAATGAAGTAAAGTCTGAAATGCAGTATTTGTGATTTAACAAGCTGGAGAAATGGGTGGTGGATGTAAACTTTCAGAAGACAGTGCAGTAGTGTGTCTTGGACTGAGAGCCCTTTTTGTTAGAGCTGCAGTTGGTCTCTGGAGAGCTGAGCTGTGAGCACATGGAGCTGAGCTCTGCTAGCTTAGAAACCTCGTTTCATCCCTGGGTCATGGGATGGTCTCTGCATCCTTTCCTTTAAGACAGGGCTGGAGGCACCTTCCCCTTCCACCACGAGCTTGGAGACAAAGGCAGATCGGTCGTTGCAGTCATTAGAAGATGCCTGATTTTATATCATCCACAACTTCTGCCAAGCCCCAGCTGTGCCCCTGCCCATGGGGCATTTTGGGAGCCTAAGTGGCGCCTCACCCATGGCCCCGCCACCCAGGGGAAAAGCTGCCCTGCTCTTGGCAGGTGTGAGATGGTGGCTTGCAAAATCATTTCCCTGTTTCCGCTGTCTTTTGAAAAGATAATTTCCTTCTCACTGTCAATAACATAAATCCCATAATATGGTTAGTGCACAGGAGACCAGTAAATAATTTAGGAAGCAGCCTATGTTTAGAGTGCATCAAGTACTAATATAGAGAAGGAAAAAATCCCTGCACATCAGTTACAGTAATTGGTGGAAGGCACCAGTCCGAAGGGTAATGAACTCCATTTTTAAAGCACGAGGAAATTAGATTTTTATAAATGTCAAACGCAGTTATTGTCCTCTTCCCTTGAAACAGAGCTGAGCTGGCTGGAGCCCATTGTCTCTCAATCAGCTTTGCTATGGATTAGACACATCCCGTCTCACACCAGGAATGTGCTTATTAGAAAAATATCACTGCACAAAGCATACAAGCTTTAACACTCAACCCATGTACTAATGGATACATGTACAATGAAACCCAATATTACGTTACAAACCTTAAGCTGACCTGAGATAATAAGATACAGAAATCTGAAAGGATACAGATGAGTGCTTTCTTTGTGTGCAACAATTCTGACTACCTGGGATTTTAGTTTTCAAATAAAGGAGATAAAGTGAGGGAAGGTGACTTTTCCTCTTGGCTGCTTATGAAAAAAGCAAGCAGTGTAAGTCTTCTTCATAGTGACAATGCTTGTAATCAGGTAGTCCAAATATTTTGTGTATTTTGCTGGTGTCTCCTGGGTAACTGCGGTTTCACAGAGGACTTTTCTATCCACTGTTTTTTAGTTCTTTCCTGGAAAAAAAGCAAGAGGTGGTTATTTGTTTATACATCAAAGCTAGCTCTGTGAATTACTCTTTCATTCATAATGAATGAAAATGTCGCCAGTATGTGTTAAGACACCACACATTAGAAAATGGCTATCAGTTATTTGGAGAGACTAAAGTGTGAGCAGAATAGAGGGCTTTGTAAAATCAACCAGCTTTCCTACTTCCTTTTTTAAAACATCTTACTTGAGGATAACAATCACCTGTCCACACTTAGCTCGAGATTGTATGTTGTTCTCTCTCAGTTGGAACTCTGTTAGAATGTAGCACAATCCTTCACGATGTGAAAAGGTTTAAGGATGGATGCAAGCTTTAGATTCCCTTTTGCAGTGATAAGAGAGAGATTCAAGTTACTTGTGTGGACTTTACCCCATGCTAACCCAACTCTGAATGCTGCATATGCTGTTTCCAAGGTGGTACTGTGTCAAACACGTTCCATGGACGTGCTGTGTTGGAGACCCAGCTCAGGACTGCAGCAGCATGGCTGCAGAGGTGGGATGGTAGGGATCATGTGAGTCTGTGCTGTCCCCTGTGCAGGAAATTAAGCAGATGGGCTATTCAGTCCTAGTTTGTTTTTCTGGAATCCTTTATTTACAAGTGTGCTTCTTTATGTGTTTTTTTTCAGTTGCCATTTTAATAATGTCAAGTTTTCCCTCCAGTCTTCTTCATCTCAGCTTATGCTTTTTTCATTTCTGCTTGAACTGATTGAAGTTTCTAGTGTTGCCTGTAGGAAAAATAAGAGTAACTTGAGACTTCTGTTTTACACAAGCAAGGGATATTGAAAGATATTCCTAGCATGCATGCATCAGCAGACATCTGAACAGCACTTCCCAATTAAAACTTTTAAGAATTTCTACTGGTTGCTTAAAGTCCTCACAAAAGAGTGTTACATAGCTTGAATCCATTAACACCCATCATGGAAAAGTGATCCAGCTATATATATGGCAGTCATTTTATTTATTTAAATTTGGTTTTATAAGCTAAAATGAACCCAACTGTTGGAGGAAAACAACATGAGGATGTTACAAATATCTTTAAAGCTTTGGAAACCATAAGGCAAATTAAATTAGTTTTCTGTGACTTTGGACAACTTCTAGTTCTGATAACTTTGCTTAATGTCTGTGCTACAGCTGCATCAACCCCTGTAAATTAAATAAAGAAACAATTCAAGACATCTCTGATGTAGCCTGGTAGTTAAATGGTAATCAACAGCTGGTGATTAAAACATCCATACGACTAAAATCACAAATCCAAAGTCAGCATTTACATTCCACTAGCCTCATTAGCTAGGCGCTGTAGTTAATTGGTACTCTAGTGCAAGTGTTACTAGTTGGCCTTCTGGGCCAGGGATGTGAAGTGCTGCTGCCTCCCTGCGTGCCCCTCCCTGGGGCGCTCCGTGCTGCCCTTGCTCGCTGCAGTGGTGTCTCTTCTCAGCACCCAGCATGGTTTGCAATGCTCAGGTAAAAGCAGGTTTGCCACCTGCTAAGGGGAGTTCACACCCACATTGGTGGCTGGTGTGTGTTTCTCTCATCGCAGCGACGGCTGCCCGCCCCTGCTCCCAACTCTCATCACAATTGTTGCACTTTCCCGGTCCCATTAGGTCTTCAGGAACCTTGAGGCTTGAGCCTTCACTACATGAGGCACCTTTGTGTAGTGTCTGCAGGCTGCCCAGGTTTTATACCTCTTTGCTCTCTCAGGTGTTGTTCTGTGGTCCAGAAAAGCTTTTGTGTCTCCCCGTGGAAACTGGCTATGGTGGTCCTGTGCCACACTGACATCCACAGCTCTGCTGATGCTTCTACTTCTGTAGACATGGTCTGGGAGGAAGGCAGGAGTGGTGTGGGGAGTGGGTGCATGGCAGGGGCAGCCACTGGCTTGATTTCCTCTGCAAGCCCAGACAGCTTCTGTTGGGAGCAGCACCTGCTCTGCAGCACATCACCTGAAAGGGCTTTCTCCTCTTGGGCTTTTGGCTTTGGAACCTGTTGCAGGTTGTAGATTAACTGGAGATAGGTGACCTGCAACAGGCTGGATGAACCTTGTTTTTCTTGTCATTTGGACTTCTGCTTTAAATAATCCCATCTGATGGTTTTATTTATTTATTCTAACTGCCTGTGACTGGTGTCCCAGTTGGGAGTTTGCCTGTCTGCCTCATGTCAGCACAAAAGAGTGAATCTGTGTGTTCTTGGAATGGAATCCTGCTTTTATCATGCTGCATCTCCATACTCCATATTAAACAATTGTTTTCTTCTTCAGGATCTATTGATTGTTATGCATGTAGCACCTGCACAGTAGAACCCACTGGGCTTCACAGACAAAAGAAATAATTCTGCTGTCAGCATACGGATGTTATGAAATATTGTCATATTTGTACAACAGCAGTTTTCCAATACTACCTCAGCTGTTCCCCATTTATTTTTAAAACACCACATGGTTTCAATCCTCATTATAAACCTAATTTTAAAGAATGCTGGAGGTAAAGCAACAAGACTAAGAAGGATGAAGCCTTTCTTCTAAGCCTGGAGACTCTTGAGTGCCAGGTTTCTGCCTGAAGTCATTTTAGCATTACATGAAAGACAGAGGGGCAAAAAAGAAGTGTTAATTGTAAAAGGCATGCTGTAGGCTCATTCTAGGCTGCATGCCAAGGCCTTAGATGGTCTCTTGTGTGGGGAGGATGAATCCCTTGCTATCAGAAGCCCCGTGAATACAGTTCTGAGTTGCAGTATAACCCATCAGAGCTCTGCAGGCGACACAAAGATCTGCTTCCTTCCTTCACAAGTTTAAACCTAGGCACCTACTTTACAGGGTGCTTGTCCAGGGTTTTTTCTCTGAAGTAACTGGAGAGTGAGAAGATGCCAGAGAAGAAGAGAAACCTCCAGAGAGCAGATCAGGCTTGGATAAGGTGCTGCCCCCAGTGTATCCCAGGCAAACCTACCTCACCTGTCCTGACAGCCCATGGGGACCTGCCCTTGCCTTTTGAGCCTGGACTTCAGGGTTAATGGGATCGTTCACAAATGCCACATTGCTGAGTCATGGAAAAGGTAGTTTAGGTGGATCGTGTCTGTCTCCTTCTTTATTCCCTAAAGCCAGCACTGCTGTTAGGAAGGTGTGTCAGCCAAACTGTGTGCTGCTCTTGCGCTGAGGCTGCCACAGAGCGTGAAGGACCTGTCACCATCATATGTCCTTCCTCTGCTATGGCAGGTGTAGGTTGGCAGAGCCTAGGAGGAGGGCTGCTAGAATCGCTTCTGTTGTATAGTGCTGTAAGAGTAGTATGGTGTTACCTGTTTTAGCTTCCTGTGGTTTTTTTCCTAGAAATGCTTAATTTAGCACTTTAAATAGATGAGCGACCTGTGGGACGTGCAAAATATAAAAGGAGTTCACTGTGTTTCCCATGTTTATTAATGCTTTCTGGGCACCTCTTGTTAACCATGGTGAGGAAGTTTCACTGAAGATGCTGCTGTGTGGGATCAAGTTCACAGGTTTCTGTGGATGAGCTCTTATTTTTATTGACATTCCACAAGTTATAGGTTTACACTTTTGGTGAGTGGTTGGTTGTGTGTGGATCCTTCTTTTGGCTTACAAGGCACCACAGTGGTGTTGTTTGAGCACAGCAAATGTTGGCCCCTGTTCGGGATGGCCAGTGATATGAGCCTCTATAGAAACAGATTCTGCTTTAGGCATCCTCAGCAGCCCTTACTGGGAAAGAAGGAACCTATTGAAGCTGCATTCCCTGCTCCTAATACAAACTTCTTTCAGCAGGAAACAGGTTCTGACAAGTAATGTATAGGCATGAAATGTTTTGTAATTCTGAAGCAAGGTAGCTCAAACACACAAGGAGAACTAGTGCCTAGCAAAATTGCAAAGGCATAAGGAATTTGAACGTTTACTGACTAGGGGATTTTTTTTTTTCCTGCTGACCGAAGAGGGGCTTGTGGTAGAGCTGCCATCTCCATGTCTGGCAGAGCCACCTCTTGTGTCTGAGCAGAGTGGAAGGAATGAACATCACTCCTCTGCTGGTGCTTTTTCTGGCCCAAATCCGAGGGACAAGATTTGGAAGAGAATATTACTGTGCAGAGGGACTGGACTTAACATGTGCTTTGGACCCCTTGTCTGTCCCTCCTGAATGGTGCATGGCAGCTGTGCAGACTAGAGCCTAATCTCTGCTGCTTGCCAACCCATCCCCTCCAGAGCACAGAGGCCTCTGAAGACAGGTGGGGAACTGTGATGGGCAGGGCCACAAAGGACCCTGCCATCCATCTTGCATTAAAAGACTTGACTTCTTATCAATTATATGTATTTCTGGCAGGTTTTTAAAATTTTTCAACAGTACAATATGTCCTTAATTACTTTCTTTTAAACAGGTTGAAGCCATGAAGAGAGTACTAGAAAGCCTCAACCTTAATATAGTTGAGATGGTGGATGAAAACGCAACCTTGGATGGTGGAGACGTCTTATTTACAGGTATAGTAGTAGTGAATTTGCTGTTTACATGTTCTGACTGCCTTAAAGACTGCATGTTATCTGATACCAGCATAATAAAATGTCATTCCTGTGGTTTGCTAAATCGGTTGTTTACTAAATGTCTCAAAGGTAGCTGAGAGATGAGTTCTCAGTGCAACCCTCAATGTCCTGCCTAATTCCTGAATAAATGGAGTAGCAGTACACACACTACAAAGAACAGCACTGTGCATACAGATTTTATTTTAGCTTGTAAAGTGCCAATAAGAAAAATGTTTTCAGTAGTCAGCTGTCTGGAGTTGTTTCATATTTCTTATTACAAGCAGCTAACATTCACCAGACTCATTTTCAGGACTTGTAAAAGCTTGATGCAGACAATTGTCACTATTTCAATGAATTAAACGCAAAAAAAAATGCATTTTTAGTTTATCAAGGATGTGGTGGAGTTGCCTGTCAGATGTCATGAGCCAGACACCTCACATGCATGGTTAACTTCAAGGATGAAGATACTGCCTGTGTTTTTTATGTCATTAAACCCATTAGGCATTTTCTCACATCGGCTGCACAGGGTCGCTCCCTGCCTGTCCTGAATAAGCCTGTTTGCTTTGATCAGCATCACAGTAGACTGGCTGCTTGCCTTAGTGCCCCACGGGGAAAGAAGGGTCTCCTACAGAGGCAGACCAGGAAGGCAGGCCTTTCTAAGGCAGTGCAGAACCAGCACTGATTTTCTCTGGTGCTGGAGGATGCTGATGACTGCAGATCTGCCTTGAGACCAGAGGAAATCTCAAAGGGAGAAGGAAATGGTTAATCAGTGGTGTACTAATCCAGGCCAGCTGTTCTCTTTCCTGACCCAATGACCACTGCAGAGATTTAGAAGAGGAAGCTATTTATGCTTCTGGTTTAAATGTGTCTTCTGGAAAAAGATTAATTGCTTTAGATTATCAACTCACAATTGCAGGTTGCATTCCTTTATGCTGAATTTTCAGTTTAACTACTCAGCTTGAGAAAAGAAATATAGAACATGAAAATCCATGAAAGATTGCTTCAGAATGTCTCTAAAGCTAGTCTGCTTTTTCATTCCAGGCAGAGAATTTTTTGTAGGTCTTTCCAGGCGGACAAATCAACGTGGTGCAGAAATTCTGGCTGACACATTTAAGGTTTGTAGATTCCTTTATGCCACAGGAAATACAAGTTGTCATTCACTGAGCTAATTGAACAATTGTACTGGCCAAGATGTTTGTCATACTCATGTACTTTATTTAAGACCTAATTAAAAAAACCCCAAAGGTACAAGTTGCTGAAAAGGTTTGAGCATCCTGTAAAGTGATAGATGAAAGGATCTGAAATGTGAGATTGCTGCATAAAAATCAGTTGGATAGTGGGAGGCTGTTATTTTTTCAGAGCACATAAACACTCACGTTCTTCATGTTCTCATGTATCAGCCCTGTGTTCTTATTGCCGCCCCCTGGAGAGGTTTTATGTACCTACTGTTTAATTAAGCATTTTAATTTAAGTATTTCTTTATGGTTGCAACAATAGTAGTATTTAAACATGTTCTGGATTTTATGCCAATCTCCAAACAAGACAAGCTGGTCCAGAGGAGAGTGTCACACTTAAACAGTTGACACTGTGCCCTGGGGTTGATAATTTGCAGAAAGTAAAATGAATTATGGAATGTTTCTATATAATTATGGAACCAGGACACTTTAAAAATACTTATATACTTACCCTTCTTAACTCCCATACAGGATTATGCTGTCTCCACAGTCCCTGTTCATGATTCTTTGCATCTGAAGAGCTTTTGCAGCATGGCTGGACCAAACTTGATTGCTATCGGATCAAGTGAAGCTGCACAGAAAGCCCTCAAGGTAAAGCACCTAAGAAAATATTCTAAACAGCATATCTCTTTCTGGTCTTTTTAAAATACCCGATTAAGGATGCGGGAATTTTAAAATCCATATAGATTAGTGAAAGAGAAAACAATGACTACGTGTTAGGCTCTCCTGTGTGTGCAAACCAGAGAGAATGTCTATATCAGGCAAGAGAATGATGATGTTGATTTAACTTTAGTTATCTTAAGGAAATAAACAATATACAGGTTATTATTTACAGCTTTGTAGACTAAAAGTCTGATAATTTGGTGTTAAAAGGGAGGAAGGAGATATAGTCAGACCAGTGGAGATATGTACTTCAGATGTTGCCGTGAGGAAACTTGCCTTTTAGAATTCACAGAGAGGAAGTAAAAGTTCTGTGATGAAGAAGGAGGTAGAGGCCTACACTTGTATAGAGTGTTTATAAACATGAGCAAAATTCAACTATAATACTGGTTGCTCAGTGCTGCAATTTGAATTTGAGCCAGGCCTAATCTGAAAACTCATCAGTTTGATTAAACCCTTCTGCACAGCTTGGCTAATCATGTTGCAGTGCATCAGTTTAGCTACTGTAACCAAAACCATTTTTTGTCTAACTTCATCAAATATTGCTGGTAACTAACCATTGTGTAAACACCAGCATTAATCAAGGTAAAGAAATAAGCAGATACATTTTTAAAAGAACATGATAATTAACAAGATAATCTGGCAGTCTCTGATTGTTGGTGGATATATTTTTAAAAATAAATCAACTCTGTCAGTTTTCAGTGTGTTTCTCTGTGCTGGACATTTAGCAGCACATTTGCATGTGTCTGAAGATAATGTTTGCTCACACCCTGCCAGCTGAGGTTTGGAACAGGCTATGTCCCATAGCACATGCTCTTCTCATGCTCCTAGAGAGTTGACAGGTTACATCAGCCAGCCATGTCACAGCAACATATGGAGTTACCCAGAACATGTTCCAGTGAGTTGGACCTGGTTGTTTCTCCAGGAGTCTAAATCACTTCAGAGAAATTATTGGCAAACAAATGGGTAAATTGTCTGTCTTGGAAGTGGTGGCATTTGCAGTGCTGCTGATCACCAGCTTCCCCTAACATTTGAATTCTTGCTTTTTGATAATATATTTGTATTTTTTTACCTGCCACTAAAGCAAAAAAAAATCAGTTGGCAAGCAGCTTCTTGCAGTCTTGTGGAAATGCAAGTGCAAGAGGATCTTAGAGGCACTGACACTTGGAATTAAAAGCCAGCCCTTGGATTTCAGCAGATCAGCTGAGCTGTAGCAGTGCTGTCAGCTGTTCTCCTGTTACCCAGCAGAGTCTGTGGCAGTGCAGTCCCGTGAGGTTCTGCTGAGTCTGTTGCCTGGCACAGCCCAGCATGCCACTCCTTTATTGTAATAGCTTGGTATTTTAAACCCCTCCTTCATGTTGCCATTTTTCATGACTGGAAATGCAATCATACAAGCAAGATGATTGAGCTGTCTTTAACCATCTCTGGTGATTGAGTTGTTTTCTCATGTCAAGTTAGGCAACTGCTACAAGTGAACTGCTACATCATGCTATGATAACATTTTACATTTAAAACAGGATTTATCTGCTTACAGTCTTGTTTGAAATAGAGATTTTTCTTGATTGTTCTTACTGTTGCAACTTACGTATCCTTACAATAATTTAAAAATAGAAAAAGAAATTGCATCTGGTGCTCACTTATGGCCAAGTGGAATTGGTTGTGAGTTCAGTGCAGTATGTGTAATGTAAAGCACTGCAAGTGAGCTGGGAAATGAATCCACACAGTTTAGGATAGTAGACCACATGCTAGAAGCAGATAATAAATCAGAAATGACATTTTAACCATTAAATCCTCTTCAGGTTTTGGCAAGTATAGTGTATTTATTTGGACTGCAGCTGAAAAGCGGCACTTGAGGAAACTCGGTGAAAGAAAGAGACAGATTAAGTGCAGAAAGTACTGGGCCTCTGGTGACTATCACATCTGAAATTTTAACTTCCCTCTGCTGTTTTCAACATGCATTTAATTCCTTCTTGTAGTTAAACCTGTTTATAATTCCGTACATGTAATTCCACATTTGAACATTAGCCATGGCTGTTGAGATGATGAAGGCTGGGATTATGTTTCAGTTCCCTCGGTGAGGCCAGGATTTCGTATAAAACATGTCACCTTTGGGCTCTAATCATGCACTGTCGGAGTTGCTGACCTTTACTGAGAACATGAATGAGGACAGATTTGGGCTGTGACAGTGCCAGTCCCAGTGTAGGGAGTTGATGTGGTAGTGCTGCAAGTGAACACTCTGCACCACTTTTTCCCCAGCAAGGGACATAGCCCTGGGATCTTGCTGGGACAGCAGAAGAGCAGGAACTGGCCCAGGACATAATCCAGTTCATGTTCCAGCAGCAAAGGCAAAAAGTGATGATGGGAACTGTGACACAGTATCTGTTGCACACTCGTTTCTGTATTCTCTTGCTCTGTAGTAAATCCAGAAAAGCCACATTTGTGGCTGTTCGTATAGGTTGATACAGAGCACAATTTCCCTCCACTTTGTGATGAGTGAAGACTTGGACAGCAGCAGATGACTGTGGACAGAGTCCTTGATCAGACCATCTCTGTCACCCTTTGGATAACTCAAAGTATCTGAGGGTTGCACATGTTGTTCCTGGCTTGGATGAGCTCAGCTGTTCCCTTGCAAGCACTATGGATTGTATCTGTAGCAAGTTCCTACTTATAAAGTTGTTCTCTGTCCTGTTGAGAAATGGGTCTGTCCTTTGGGTAGGCTCTGATGCCAGGCATTGACCAAAGGACCAGCCCTAGGCTCTCCCCACAGGACTGGTAGAGAAAGCCTTGGTGTGAATCCACTGATCTGGGGTAATGCAGGGTGTGTGGGGATTGCTGATGGGTCTTGGAAGGGAGGACACTCATCCCACCATATAGCCTGAGCTCAGTCCTGCAGTCAGCTGAGTCTGGCCTATTTCCTCTGAGATCTGGAATAATGGAGTGGCATGTGAAACATCTGGGATTTCAGCTGGTCATTTGAGAGGAGTGTATGCTAATTACAGAGGCAGTGTGGCCATGGCAGATGTCAGGACTGAGCAGCATTGCCAGTCAGGGTGCAATGCAGAGCAGGTGATGCTGCTGATAGTGTAACCCCTCATGTCCCCTCACAGACTTGTTCCAGCAGGACCCAGAGCAGTGGTGACATCTGCACTTTGGTGCTGGTCTTTGGTATCTTGGAGTCCAGCCTCATTGCTCAATGGGATTTCTTTATGGTCAGGACTCTGTTGGAATATCAACAGTAGTGCAATGCCATGGCTTTAGCAATATACCTTTCTTTTTCCCTCCTGCTTTCAATAAAAGCTTGGACATGATTGTCTTGCCTTGTTCTTGACTCTCTCATTCAATATCTTCTGTTGGGAGTGGAGCTGCTCATTTATCCCCTAAATTAGTCCCTGGAGGATGCTATTGCTAATGCAGCTGTTTTGACAGTGGTCAAGGGAGGCTTATCAAAACCACATCTTAAAGATAATATAGAAGGGAGTCTCTTTTGGGTAACTATGCCCTTGGTCTGTATCCAAGCTATGATCAGAGCAGAGCTTTTAAAGACTTGAGCTCAAGGAGTTGTTCTAGCACTGTCAGTTGACCCCATTCCTTTGATTAAATGCCTTTTGTTCTTGCTCCATCTTGTGTAGCTGAAGTCTCTGCAATGTGCCAGCTTTTGAAGAGCTGAGTACTATTTCCCTGCATGAGAGGAGGGTTATAGTGCCTTGATAAAGTAGAGGGGTTCCCAGCTCTGCCACAGCAGTGTCTCCAGATACCTAAGGGAAAACTTCATCTCTCTGGTGTTCTTAGGAAACAGCCTGTACTGCCATGCATCAGGAAAAGGCTCAGCTAAATCTCCTTTTCCTATTGTCTGTATAGCAGCTGTCTTTTCTAGTAATACACAAGCTTGCATGAAAACATCATCTCTTCTTCCTTAAGAATTCATCATTTGTGCCTCTGCTTATTCCCCACATGAAGTCATAATCTTCTATTTATGCTATCACAATGGGTTGCTGTGGAAATCATTACTAATATTAATAACCCAAAGAAGATGACATCAGGTAGGGAATTAGCAGAAAGTGCAGATGAATGCTGACTTTTTTGTAATGCAGGAAGAAAGGTTAGTGAAGTACACAGAACTGGTGAGAACTTTCCCCTTAAAGCTAAACATTGAAAAATGAGACTTTGCTTCTTTCAGCTTGTAGATAGGAAAATGAATCAATTTATGATCAATCCATAAGTTAATCAACTTATAAAATTCTATATACTTTCCTTTATCTCCTTCTGATTCTCCATTACTTTATGAATTGGGGTACACATCATCTCAGGATGTAGGTCTTCACTGAGTGCCAGATGATCTCCTACCTTAAAAAGTCAACTAGTTGTGTTTTACTTTGAATTAATTTTAGATGATGTAGTAGACACTGCACTTATCTGAGTGTTAGCGCTGTTCAGCTTGCATTTGTGCAGAAGAATTTTTGGAAGATAAAGACTCAAAAGGACATATTTATAGACTAGAGATTATTGTATCAATCAGTTTTGTTTGTTTGTTTGTTTGTTTGTTTGTTTTAAAGGGTGAGAAGAGCGTCCCTTTCAATACATGTTTCTCCTCACCAGTAAGGCTGTCAGCCACAGGAGCTGGGTCAGAGGCTGACTGAGAAGATGTCGTTTGCTTTGCGTAAATGGGGACTCATGTTTCTATTCCTTTGCTTCTTTTTTTTCCCTTTGGCTATTCTCTCCCTGGGTTCCTGTTCCAAATGACAGGATGTTCGTGCTCTTGCAACTGAAAACAGCCCACGTAATCTGCTTCCTTTTCTCCTTCTCAGGTCATGGTTTCCCTTTGCAGTGGTCCTTGGCAGAGCTGGCAGGCAGGTGACAGTGTGGCCATGAGGGATGGTGGCTCAGAGGGGCAGAGCCGTGCAGGTGTGCACATGAATGACACTCGGTGCCCATCACATCTGTGATGATGCAAAAGGCTTCCTGCGCCAGGAAAAGCCGAGGAGCAGGGTGGGAGAGGTTGCTTAAAAGAACTCTTCCTTCTGGAAAACATGACTGAGAGGGTGCAGCAGGGAGGCAAAGCCCAAAGCCCAGCTGCTGAGACCGTGGGTGGTAGGCAGAAATTAAAGCAACACTCTGGCTGTGTATGGACTGAGAAATTTGGCACACTGACCGTGGCAGAGCAGGGCACTGCTGGCTTCGAAGAGATCTTCTGTGTAGTTTGATCTAGAGGTCTGTGCTGTCCTATCCTATATCTCTATCAGACTTCTCGGCGCCTGACAAGAAGGTTTAGATCATTCTCCTTTGATTTGTGCTGCTCACAGTGGCTGTGATGGCCCCTTTGTACTGAGTCTACACGCTGTTGTCTCTTCTGCCTGTCTGCACATCAGGGGGGACACTCCTGATAGATCTTGACATTCCAGCAAGGTCGCTGGCTTTTCCAGCTCTGCTCTTCTGTCCCCTCTGGCCAGCCTAGCCAAGTGTTTCATGGTCACTGCTTTGTTTCAAGGAAACTCTGAGAAGCTGCTGAGTCCCTGTACGAGGCACATGGCATTGTGGCACAGCTCATCAGCTCCACTGTCCTGCACTTTCTTGCATTGAACTCAAAGGCTGCTGCTTTCTCTCTCCAGTGCCAATTGTTACCCTAAATAGGAAGAAATGAGGAAGGAACTTAAAGGACAGTCAGGGCAATAAATCAGTGAATGAATTTCAGTTTCAGTGGAAAGTGACGTGCAGCCGGGACAGAGAGAATGACAGCTCTGAATGTTACTCTGTTGTTATTCTGAACATCACATATGAAAGAATGTGCTTGACAGATCATTACTGCAGAAATGAGATCCTGAGCTTGTTGAAATTTCTAGCTCATCTGAAAACCAAACGGAGAACATAAATTTGCCACTATAAAGCTGTGGTGCATCTGCATGTTGTTTGTTGTGTGTGCTTTGCATGCACAGGCCTTTTGTTTCAGAAAAAAAAGGTGAAGTATAACTGGAAAGATTCAGAAGAGTTCCATAAGGACTGAGAGATGCCTGGACAGCTTGCCTAAGGAGACAAACTTAAGCAAGCTGTGACTATAACCTGGAAAAAAGACAACTAAGATAGGATCATAGATACCTAAAAAGTCAACAGTGATGTGGAAAAGGTGACCAGGGATCAATTGTTCACGGTGTCTTCCTGTGCAAGAGTCAGGGAAGCTCTAAAAGTATGTAAAGGTAAGCTCTAAAGGGGCAAATAAAAAAAAAAAAGGAAAATGAATGTTTCCTTGCACAGAACCTGTCTGAACTCTGTAGCTACCTTGCTACATGTTCAAAAGCAAACTGGGCAGACTCCTGGGCCTGGGACAGTGCTGAGCTGGTATCACTCTGTATGACAGCTGATGAGTTGAGGTTCCTGGAAACCATGCACCAAATCTTGGTCACCTCCACTCCCTATCTTGGGATGCAGAAGTGGGTATCATTACCTCTTACCTGAGACTAGAGACACCCTACCATGCAGCACTGAAAAATAAGCTTTTTGGGTGCTGCAAGAATTAAAAAAAAGCAGATTTGGCAATCAACAGTATTTTCCACGTGGCAAGCACTAATTTACCTTTCTCAGCTGTCCCTCCAGATGGCAGTGGGCTGGCCAGGTGTCTGTCCTTATCTTTTTACTTTGCTGCATAACGGCATAGCCCGACATTGTTCCCAGTCAAGTGGTCTTTCCTCCAAGCAGGAAAGAAACATGTTGACCTTCCCAACTCCTATCCAGCCTGGGGGCATGTGACTGCCTATTGCTGTTACTCTTCTCAACAGTTTTAGTTGCCCTGCACCACAAAAATACTTCATTTTTGTCATTGTAGGCTAAACCTTGATGTAGTTTAATCTTTTCTCACACCTTTCATTCTCTTGGATCCCAGGCCAAAGGTTGCTTAACCATCAGTGTGAAGTAGGCTAAAGTTTAATGTGCTTGGGAAGAAAGAAAAGAGGTGGGATAGAAAATATATCTTAAACAGTTTGACGTGACTAGTTTTCTTTTAAGAATACTTTGACTTGAAGGATTTAAGAAAGGACAGCTGAAAGCTGGTGAGGGAATGATCCCATGGGGGTAGGGAATCATTCCCATGGAATGATCCCATGCACTCAACTTGAGCTTAGATTTGATTTTTCTTTTAAATGTTGGCGGTCAGGCCAACAGTGGCTCATCAATAAAAACATCAAACCCGGGAAGTCTGGGCTTCTCTGTCAGCATCACATAGGCATTTTTAAGTGTGGTGCTCAATGCCCTGTTAGCAAGAGGAGCATTCAGTTTGTTTGGTTTTGCTTGCGGGGAGTTGGAGATAAAAATGTGCATTGCAGGTGGGTTTGGTCGCTCTCTGTCCTGCAGCAGTCTGGATGTGAGTAGGTTCCAGAGTGAGTAGGCAGCAGGGCTCAGGCTGGGGCCTTCCTCGTGGAGGGGGAAAAATTTGTAGCTAGGCTTGGCCTCTTTTAAAAGTGCATGCAGTCATCTTAGTTCTGTCAGTGATAATAGACCTGAAACTCATACACATTTTTCCTTCATGCATAATGCTGCTTCATAGTTAGGAATATTTAGCTTATCCATTACCTCAGTTGTCTGAGGACACACTGTAAAAAAACTATAGAAAAGGCATTTTAGGCTATGAGAATGACTTCAACATAAGGAAAGCATGACTAAGGGCTGAGAGAATGTGCAATGAAAATTACCCTCTTTAGGCTGAAGAAAATTCCCAGAAAAACTAGGCACGCAGGAAGTGCCTGGCTCTTAGCATAGCTGATTGTACAACATTTGCGGACAGAAAGCCAGCCCTCTATAAATGCATCATATTTTGGGATGTATCTGATAGAAAATACAATCAAAGGACCTTGCTTTTATCTCTTTTTCTCTGCCCTGGAGTCAATCTGGCCAGGCACATGTATTTAATGACTTCACATAATAGAAATACAGAAAACCACATGGGTCTGTAAAGTACTCTGATTGTGTCACATTGGTGCATTTCTGCTGCATCCAGAGCCTCCCTGTGGGGCAGGTTTGGGGTGTTATTGCCCAGGCACTCTCTCAAGTGGGTCTTGAAATTTTACTGCAACAGTCAGGCATAGTTATAACAGCGATGGAAGCTTGCAAATATGATTTCCTTTTTATCTTAAGAGCTGAGGAAGAGAGTAATCTTGTACTGTCAAACCTCCAGTTAGTAATAAAGCTTTCTTGTGGTGTTGTTCTGGCTAGCTGAGACCCCAGTCCCACTATCATAGCTGTGTCCTCAAACTCCTGTGCTGCTTTGTCTCACTTTCTCACTCAGGTTTTCTCGTTTGTTTCTGAACTAATTCAGCCACCTTTCGTGTACTTTTTAATATTGAAAACAATCTTCTTACCGTGCCCTTGGCATCATCTCCCAGCTCCCCAAAGCTGGTCCTTGAGGCACTAGAGCCCTGCCACTTGTCTTTATTTCTGCTTGCTGCTCTGGTTCCCACTTCAGCATTTTGCAGAAGCAAATGAATGGGAGACTTGTCTTTACCCTTCTGCTTAAGAATTCTTTCATAATTTCATATGGAAGTGTTTCACAGTGATTCACAATATATTTCTGATGTTCCTACAGAAAACCTACAGTATCAGAAATCTGTTTCCAACAGGGAGTAGAAAAAGAACAACTGTTCAGGAGCTTAGTGAAATCCAGACATAGTGGCTTTTTTTTCTACTGATACATGTATTTTAGTACGGATTTAATAAATGTTTCCTTAGTCAAACTTAAAAACATTGTACAGGAAGGAAAAGGGAAGCTGCAGGTAGAGGACATGACTGCTGACTCTGGTTACCAGGTAGAAGAGCCACAGCAGGTGCAGGATGTCTGCAGCATCAAGGAAAACAGAACAAAATGCATCTTGGCGACACAACAGAAACAATTATAAAAAAGGAAATCAACTGTGCTAAGCATACAAAAATACAAAATTACATCTGGTGAAGTAAAGGTGCAAGGATTTTTGCTCAGAACAAGACATTAACCTTTTATGGAGGTAGATGTGTCCTTGGGAACTTGGGAAAGTTTCATAACATGAGAAGGAAGAAGAAATGACAATCTGATAACACTTCCTCAAGAATGCATGGCATTCTTTGTTGTGAGTTTCATGTTCTCCACGGGATGTGGATGACTCAGGCTAGAACATGAAAAATGTAGACCTATAAAGGAATTACTTACCATAGGTGTGGGCAAGCATGAGTTCTTTGTTGCTTCCCAGTATGTTGTAGACCCTGTTATAAATCAGCTACATGTAGTATATCTTTAATGAATGAGAAGTAGTACAGATGAATGACCTTGGAAGCAACTTAATGACAAACTTAGGTGTGCCTAAAATTGAAGTCTGCTTTCTGCTATGACATGTAAATCTGTGGGTTCTCCCTGAGAAGGGAATTTAGTTGAAAAATTTTGTTAACAAAAGACCAAGTTTTTCTAAAGATAGTATTGGTGTGAATATTTTAGGCTGAAAAAAATAAAAGCCTTTTCTTTCTGTTTGCATTTTTGCAATGTATGTGGGAACACAAGTGGGCTGGGAGAGAAATGGAAACACTTGCATTTGCTTAGGCTTTCATTAGGACCAAAGTTTTGGACTTTGAGTCTTGTTCAGTTCTGCGTTACTCTTGGCCTCTGTGAGGCTGAAGCTGATGTAAAGCTGGAATGCTACAACTGGGAGTCAGGCATCTTGTCTTCAGGCTTTTCCCATCCTTACTAAAACGGATCTGATCCAAAACATGGGATTGCATGCTTGTCAGGTCCTGAGAGTCTCTGTCTCTGAAATTGCAGGCAGCCAGGGTCTACATTTGTGTATGAGCCTTATATTTATAACTCAAACCTCTGAAACCCAGCAGCTCTTCTGTTGCAAGGCGGGTATTGTGTTGTCCCCTTGGGAACGAGGATTAGCGCAGACGTGCCTGCTCGCTCCCCAGCACAGGTGCTTAGTGAAAGAGTAACTGCTTGCAAAGCAGAACAGAGGTCCTTGAAAAGAATTAAGATTGGGCTGATATCCAAGCTGAGAACCATTCCTGTCCTGTTTGGATTAATTCATACTCATTATATAAATATTGAACAACGGTTGCTTTTTTGGAAGGTGCTGAGCACCTATAGTCTCAATCAATGTCAGGAGCAGTTTTGCATACTCAGTGTGCAATCCTTGAGGAAAAGACCCCACACAAGATGTTCACCAAGTGCCCTGCTTCATCCTGCTGCTTGCAAGAACCATTGCACAAAGGTTTTCTACTGCTCCTTTCAGTTAGGTTTGGTTGATTCTTCCATAAAGGCAGACATAAAGGGAGATATCTGTAGTTGCTGCGTAGCAAAATGGCCCTTGACTGCCTTGGCAATCACAATTAGCTATTTCTGAAGATTCTGTTCCCCCATGACTTTTGGACTGCTAATGTGTTTGATCTAAATAGCTGTATTTTATGTCTCCTGGCAGACCATGCAACAGATGAGTGACCACCGCTACGACAAGCTGACAGTGCCCGACGATGCCGCGGCGAACTGCATCTACCTAAACATCCCCAGCAAAGGGCACGTCCTGCTGCACCGAGCGCCCGAGGAGTACCCGGAGAGTGCGAAGGTGAGAGCCACACCAGGGCTGCCAGCGAGGCCTCTGGCAGCTCCCTTGCTGCAGTATGATGTGTGTGAGTCCCATGGCCAGAAGGCCACATGCACTGTGAATGTTGGTGTTGATTAACAGTGATGGCATGGCTTGGCACCTGCTGACAAATCCATGTCTGTTGGTTCTGTAAATACTTTGAGAAAAGGGAAAACAGAGGTGTAAAGTATAATGATTTTCCCTGACATTTTCTCTCCTGAACAGGTGTTTGAAAAGCTGAAGGACCACATGCTGATCCCAATAGCCAACACAGAACTGGAGAAAGTAGATGGGGCACTCACCTGTTGCTCTGTGCTTATTAACAAAGCTTCTGAATTATGAGTTTACAGAGTCCCTCCCTTGTAACTGGCAATAATGTTACACACAAGGTAGACGAATCTGTATCCACACTACTATTGTTTTTATTGACAATCTACTGTACCACTGTGCTACTAACCCTTGTTTACAAATTTTTTGCATTGTGAATTTTTATTATGTCCTTGCAGATGATATTTAAGGCGGATATAGGGTTTGTTGCGAGCACATAACTCTGAAGTAAGTTAGTCCCATGGGCTAGCAGAAGACAATGATAATGGCTAACCCTTAGCTTTAGTGATTTAACATATCTGTGTGAAAATTTTATGAAACCCAGCTAATTCTTAATATTTCAAGCACCTTTATTGTCTTTACACTGTTCCCTTCTGTCTTCTTTTCTCTTACTTCCTTGCTCTACATGTTTTTTTCCTTCCTCAGTCTTATACTTTCAGTGGTGCAAAGTATTAGGGGGACTGAAGAAAACTCAGTAGGCTCATGAACCAAGTATGTTTTGTGATAGGGAAGCTTTCCATACACTAGCTGGAAGAGTGGGCAGTGGATTGTGCTCACTGTCCTGGCCACATCACAGTGCTGCTGCTGGGCACAGTTGTGGCTGGAATCCATTGCAGCCATCAGGTACCAGCTTTGGAAAAGCTTCCTCTGATGGGAGTGTTCAAGGGCAATGACTGCCTGGGAAACTTGAATGACAGAAGAAGAGAGTAGTGCAGCCACACAAGTTGTCTCCTGCCAATTCAGGTCCCAGTTTCCTGCTAAGACCATGACTTTCATTGTGGTGAGAATGGGAGAGGAGCTTTTAAAAAGGCCAGATCCTTGGAAGCCTCTGGACCACAAAAATTAAATGCAGAGATGCAAAAGAAATCTAAAGTATGGGGGAGTTAAATCTCTTTGCTTACATCTTAAAATTTGTTTCTCCTTTCTGTTTTCTCCTCTTTTGGAGGCCACTTACTAGCAAAATTCAAAAGCGTGATAGAAGGAGTTGAAGGACAGCTATTCCTGGATTATGCCCATGAATAAGGGAAGCTATTTTTTCCTGGAAGATTGTCATTTTTTCTTTATCTGCCCTTGGGACAGTTTTCCTTGGAACAATAACCATCTTTTTTTTTTTTTTTTTTTTTTGTGGCATGAATATTCACTGTGGTATTCAGTTGAGGCAAATATAATTTTTGTAGCAAATTCCTCAACATGTTTACCCACTGAGTCATAGCTTTTTTTTTTTTTCACCACTCCAAAGTGAAGCACACACCATTGTATTCACATGCTTCTTGTTAAATCACTTGTAAACTAAGGATGGGAGCAATTCCCAAACAGAGGCAGTAGTGGGAACTCTCCAGAGACTGACAAATAGTCTGAACATATTATCAGCTTCCTAGGCATCTCCTCCACCTTTCCTGAACCACTTGTGGCATGTTGCTGAGGTACAGTAGGAAGTGAGTGAGGGGGCTTGGGCAATGTGGTCTGCAGGAAAGCAAACAGTATTAACCAAATGCCCACCAGGATATCCTTTGGAAAGCTGTGTGCTGTTTTGTGCAGCCATAAGGGAGGAAAAACAAGTACTCATACTCGTAGGTTCTCTCTGGCATATCTCACACTGCATCTCAGTGGTAATGAGAGGAAAACCTCCTGGCAGCTACCAGAGTTCACCTGATGCTTTGTGGGTGCACTGTTTGTTGTGATGACATGAGGTATCGTGGGGAAGAGAGCAGTGATGAGTCAATATATTGTATGAGAAAAGAATGTGTACCAAAGGAAGTTCCTCAGCTAGCCAAAAAGCAAAAAAAAAGGGTATTTTTTCTATTTATGACTCTTCTGTCCCCAAGGGTTATCCTAATGTTTCCCCTTTGTCTCTTCCATTCCTACACACCATCATTTAAACCTGAGCCATGTGATCAGGCTCTAAGGATGTAAACGTTGCAGTGGGGAATCTTTTTCTGCCTTCCCTTGGTGCTTTTTAAATATCTGATAAAGTATCATGCATTTCAAAGTAACTTGACATTAAACAGAGATCTTGTGCCAAGAAGTGGCGCTGCAGTATTGAGCTGTGAGCTCCTAAAGGCAAGCTGTACTCTCTTAAAAACCTGTGCAGCCATGGGAGCTGTCAAAGCTGAAACAGCCCCCCCATCCCAACTTGTCCATGCACCTCCTGGGGCCTGGCCCCCATCCATGTCCTTTAGTCCCACTTCCCTCCTCTTACTAGGGAGCCAGAGCATCCAGCTACACTGGGAGTGTTAGGCTGTAGGATTTCTATTTTATTTATCATTAAATATTTCTGTAGTGTTGGTTTTGTTTTTTTCTTCTTCCACCTTCTCTCACCTGTCTCCTTCCTCAGACTCTCATTTCCAGTTTGCTCATCAAGGCATGATGGGCACTTTTCTCTTTTAATCCCAAGTGATTTTGCCTTCTGTTGCCTCAGTTTTTACTTGAGTCTTTTTCTTCACTTCTCCGTCTTCACTGTTCACTCCACAGTATCCCAAGCCACGATGGACTATCCTAAACTTACTCCCTCCTTGAGTAGGTGCCAGGAGAGAGGAAAAACTGAGGGATCTGTTTTGGGTCTGAGCAACTTCTTTTGAGCTGGAAGGATGACAGTCAGCAGGAGCTGTAGATCCAGAGAGTAACAAGGGTGACTCCTCTTTTTAAGATTTCTCCAGAAAGAAAAGAACCATTTCTGGTGACACTGGTGTTACCTTGTGTCCTTGAAAGCCCTAGAATAGGTGACAATGAATTCCCCTGGCTCTCTAGGGCAGGGAGAGGAGTCAGGATTTCAGAGCTGAGAAACAGCTGTGTAGACAGGTTGGTTTTTCATCTCTTGCCATTTAGATTGCCCTTGGCTTCAGGGCTGCATTTTGGTATACAGAAAGCAAGGGAGTGGCTGAGGGACCTGCACTCCTTCAGTTGTTGTGTTCAAACTGTCTAACTTCAGGCACAAAGTTTAGGTGCTCTAAAACCACACCTGCTTTCTTTCTTGGCCTCAGTAGGAATCACAGCCTCTTAACATAGATGCTCTAAATTACGTCTTAGTCTGATGCCAAAAGTTACCTAAGCTGGTTAGTGGGATCGCCTTCACCTCACAGCTTCTCCTGTTAATCTTTATTCTGGCATTAGAGAGAAAAATATCATGAGCACTTCAGTTTATGTATTTGCAGTATGGTACTAAAAACTAAAATCATGCCAAATGCTTCTTGTTCCTGCTGTTTGCTGTTTATTTTTCTGTTGCCCAAACAAAGAATTCAGTTGTGGGGACATTTCTGCAGTGACACATGTGCATCTAATGCATGTCCTGTACATTTTGTCACCAGAACATTTCTCAGATGCCTGATATAAATCATCATTCTTGATTAATATAAATAATAAAATCCCAAACCAAAAAAGGAGATGAGACACTGAATACTGATAGTTGCCCACATAAAACTCTTGATAACAACTGTCAGGCTGTAGGACAGAGCAGACCAGTACAGAAGTTCTTGTGGTAATAGCTCAGCAATGGGGCTTGAATTACTCATCAAAGGATT
Organism: Nicator chloris; assembly: GCA_013400495.1. Taxonomy (NCBI): domain Eukaryota; kingdom Metazoa; phylum Chordata; class Aves; order Passeriformes; family Pycnonotidae; genus Nicator; species Nicator chloris. The sequence goes on along the minus strand of WAAE01009737.1, from coordinate 191,058 downwards.
TTTCCTTTCAGCAATCAGTTTAGCTCAGTTGAAATGAAAGAGCCAGAAAGTGCATTATAGATATTTCATGGATGTTATCTTTGCTAAGAGTTTGGGGAGATCTGTGATATGTGGGTTTCTTTCTTCAACAGAATGTGAATACAGTGTCTCTCTCTGTAATGAAAATGTGAATGCATACTGTATCTTATGAGATAAACTTGAATTCTTCCATTTATGTATTTTTGTGTTTACCATGCTAATATTCAGTTTTCAATAGATGCCACTGTGTGAAGCTATGCTCTAATTTTTTTGGTGATTTCCATGTGATAGGAATAGAGCTCATAGGCACCACTATGTCCAGTTTTGAAAACAAAAAGCCAGTATACAGAATGCTGTTTGTTCACAGCAAATCAGAAAATACAGAAAAAAATAAGCTTTTGATTTTGTTCAGCTTCATATACGTTTTATCAATGAAGTCAGAGCCAAATTAGTAGAAAACATCAAAATCCACATGGAACCATTTGAGGAAAATAATTTACTATTTAAGATTGTCTATTTTTGCTTTTATCAATAAGGAAGTTGAAAAGATAAGCCTGCTCAAAGAATGGTATTTGTTAAGTGATTGTGAACAAAGTATCAGTGGACCTCATGTATTTTCAGAGAAGTTTTAACTGGACGTGTGATGTAAATTGTATAGAGTTGTATGTGAATCGTGTTAGTCACTGTTTTACATTGTATTGTTCTGCAGTGCACAAATGTGACTACTGAGCACGGAAGCGTTACAGTCATTAAACTTAAAATCTTGTTGCAGTATATAATTCCCCACTTTTTGTGCCAAAAACATAAATACATTCCATAATCAGTTCTAATAGAAGTTTGCACTTTGATTTAATTTTTTTTGTGACTTGCAGTTTCAATACTATATATCTCCATCATGAAGGAATAAAGTGTCAGTTGTACCGTGCCCTGTGTAGTTTGTGGTTCTTGTTTTGGAACTGAAAGTATATGTATTTACTTTAATACTGTTTAATGGTGTCTTTTTATTTCGAAGCTTATTACATACCTAGAAGTAAAGCCAATTATAGACACTAGCACTAAACCCCTTAATTCTCTCAGGGGAAATCTTGACTCTTTAAAAACAAATTTTATCTTATAATTTTAGACTCTACATTTAAGAATAATGCGTAGAGAGGAGATACTGCCTGTGAGTGGTCACGATTAATTTTATTGCTGTGGAAAGTAAGGAAACAGATGTTAGCATAGTACAGTATGTTTCTCTGTAGTGCCTGTGTTTACTGTAACTTACAAAAGGTGAAAATACCAAGGTTTAGTGGCATTCCCATTATGGTTAAATTATTCACATAGCTCTTGTGTCTTTTCTCTCCCACAATCTCAGCAGAGGTGACTGCACTCCAGACATTGCTTTGAGGTAACATGACAGATAATTGCATGTCTTATATCTAAAGACTTCCTGTTGTGTGCTACAAATAGTGCACGTGAGGCTACTCTGCTTGCACCCTTGGGCTCTAATGCCAGGAGGTTACAATATTAGGATCCAGGAGCTGGGGAGGCCATGCAGTTACTCCGGGCTCCGTGCGCGTGTGTGAGGGCTCGTGGGCCATCAGTGCCATCTCCTGGCAGTCCAAGAGTCAGTTGTTCAAAGCCTCAGTATTGTTCTTTCAGCTTTTAAGAAACCCAAGATAATTTAACAGAGTAGGAATTCATTCATAAACTGTAGCAAAATAAGTACATCACTTGCAAACTGTATTTTGCTAGTATAAGGACTTCAAACAAACCATAATCTATTATTCTCCTTGCCAGAGAAGCAGGGGTAAAGGATCTAAATACAGCCTTTACACTGATGTTACAACACTGGTTAAAAGTAAGATTTTTCTACTAATATATTTAAATCAGTGCTGTGATTAATGTGAATACATTTAGTGTGATATAATTAATATTTTAAACTAATTTATGTAAATGTGTACCCATGTCTACAGGAGAGAGTTGGTACCAATTTACTTAAATTTTGCTTCTAAATGGCAACGATTAAATTAGCAAATAAAGACAAGCCACATCCATTTGCCACATTAAGAAGCTTCTCATAGAATCTCAAACCTGAAAAAAGCAAAACCATAGTAATTTACCAAGGAGTGTTCTTTGCAACGCTTAGCTGTAGGATATTACTTCATCAAGTAGAGACTTCTACACTTGAGTGTAGATTCAGTCCCCACTCTAAGTACATGCTGCTTAAAAAAATCAGTCACTGTCTCCTGCATCATAAAACCCAGACATTCTGATGCACTCAACAACCTCACCCCCCAAAATTTATGACCTGTAGGTTTATTGCTGTGGTTTACTAGATGAAATGTGCCATTGGTTGCTGCAGGTTATCTGTTGAGTTTGGGAAGGGCCCTTGATCTGTAATTAAACCAAACTCCTTCTCTCTGCCTGGCAGCTTTCTTCCTCCTCCTCCTCCCTAAGGAATTGTGGTGTAGAGTCCCACAGCTCTCACAGGGGCTGGGCTGTCCTGCCAGCTCCAGAAGGGGCTTGTCCTGAGGACCCAGACCCCTGAGCAAGGATCAGGAGGAGAATGGGATGGGAGCATATGAAACTTCCAGGGAGAGGCCCCTGCTCAGCAGTAAGGACACGCTGCCTGGGGAGGGCTTGATCAATGAGGCCAGAAGGGGAAGAAAACCTGGAGCCAGTCACAGCTCTGAAAAGCTGACCGACCTCTTAGAAACTGTGACAGTGTTACAACATTTTCTTCAGCTTCACAGGGAATTTTGTAAAACCTCTGGGTTGTAAACAGTTTTCAAATTTTATTTTGGAAATTTACTCTAGAAATTCATGCTAGATGGACATTACATATGTGTACATACTCATAAAACAATGCAATGTCCAAAGTCTTCTCAGATGCCTTGAAGGAGATGATCTCTAACTCACTCTACATTGAGGCTCACTTCTGAATATCGAGTGGCTGTTACTCTCTTGAAATGAGTTTCATGCAGAGGGTAACCTTCCTGCTGCTTGGACCATTAAATCCTGGAAGGGTGTTTTGGCATTAAGTCTGTTAAAATATATTCTGTTCTTGTATTTTCTAACTACATGCTCTTTTCCTGACTGCTGAAGTTAAATCGTTGCAGTTTGTCTCCTACACAGCTCAGGAATCAGCCGCCTAACCCTCCAGACATCACATGGCTTTGAACTGCACCTCTTGCTGAGCAAGGTTATTAACAAATATTCTAAATCCAGAATGCACGATAGATTTTTATCAGCAGTGTTGTATGGAGCCAGCAAAGCCCACAATATAATTCACCTTGAAGAGCTGAAGGCGTGTGATTTAATAAACAAGGGTGGGAATCGGGCTGGGAAGATGCCTGGCTCTGTTTCAAAAGTGCCACAATCCATTCGCTTGGAAGCATCAGAGAAGCTGAAAGCTTTCCACGTATTTTGGGTGCATAGCACAGATTAGGAAGGATAAACATAGGCACTTGAACTAGGAAGAAAAATGGTCTGCCCTGCAGCTCTCTGAGCAGGAAAATGGGAGATAAATAGTTTACTTTGCAGAGATACACAGCTTTGAGAAACTCAAATGCACCACAGCAAAGGCTTCTTGGGGTGGGAACAACACACAGGAGGCCGTGGGCTGTGAGCAGAGGTGTGCCCCCAAATGAGCAGCAGTCAGGCCTGCATGGCGAGGGTGGGCCTGAAAGAGTTTTCACCGGGCAGACGTGACCTTCACAGCAGTGGCAGGGAACTGAGCTGGCTGGGTGTTCCCAGGCAGCCGGTTTGGGGATTGGTCCTTATTTTAACCCCAAGATCTACAGAAATCAGCCCTGTCACCACATGCCTAGTCCTTTATTTTTTCAATTGTTCTGGGCAGGATCTTCCTGTTTATTCTAAGCTGGGACTGCTACCACTGTAAAATAGATATTGCCACAATTAATATTTCAAGTACTATTGCATTAACAAAGCATGTCAATCAAGAACTTTGCAAAACTGTAAAACTACCATAAAACTGCCAGTTTTTCCTTACTGACAGCAAACCTTAGTGTTGATCACTTCTACTTTATGTTCATCTGCTGAAACCAAAATTTTAGGAGTGCATAAACAGCCCGAGTTCCACCCGTGTCAGCTGCAGAACACCAATTACTGAAGTTCCAGGCGCTCCCTTTCCCTGGGGAGGCGGCTCCCTCTGGTGCTGCCTTGGAGCGCAACGCTGTGCAGCGGAGGGACTTGAACACCGTCGGTCCCCAAACCCTGCGGGGACCCTGGCACCGCCCAGCGCCCTGAAGCCGCTGTCACGACGCGCCAGCACCCGCACGAGCCGCGGCCGCCGGCGCCGGGAGCTGCGGGCTCCGACACCGCTCCGCACGCGCAAGACCCTTTAGCGGACGGGCTGCCGCACGTCCCCGGGAGGCCCGGAGAGGGGCAGTGCCAGCCCGTGTCCCGGCGGCACAGCGCTCCCGCCGTGAGGGGGCCCGGCCCAGGCTGCGGGCCCCAAGGGACCGGGGGTGCCTCGGGCGGGGCCGACGACGGCGCGCACGCGCCACCGCGCGGGGCCGGGGCGGGGCGGAGCGCCGGTCCTGAGCGCCCACTGGCGGGCGGGCTGGGGGCGGAGCGTAGCGCGGACCCTGAGCGCCCATTGGTGGGCCGGGGCCTGCGCGGGGCCGAGGCTGGTCCCAGCCAGGGGCGGGGCGTAGCGCCGACCTTGAGCGCCCATTGGCGGAAGCGGGCGGGGGCGGAGCCTGGGAGGAAGCACCGCCCCGCGCGGGTTTCCCCAGCGGCGCCGCCGAGGGTTCCGCCATGGAGGGCCCGGGGTCGTGGTGGAGCTCGGTGGGCGCGGGGCGGCCGTTGACGGAGGACGAGATGGCGGAGGTGAAGAAGGATGTAAGTGGCGGGCGGGGCCGGGGGCTCAGTGCCCGGGCCGGCCGCGGAGCGGCGAGTGGGGCCCGTGCGCGGGCGGGGGAGCGGAAGCGCTATGGGAGCGGCGGGGGGACGCGGCGCGGGGGCGGCTCGAGGGACGGGAGCGGCGCGGCGGCGCGTCCGGGAAGGCGGCGGGGAATTTCGGGCACGGCTCTGCCCTCCTGGGTCCTCCTGGGTCCTCCTGGTGTGAGGCTGATCATGACTCGCGAACACTTATCCCGGGGCCCGGTGCTCGCCCCGAGTCCCGGCTGTGCTCGCCCCGAGTCCCGGCTGTGCTTCGTGCTGCTGTCAGCCGCCCGCCCTGCGTGGGCCTGCGTTTCAAGGGCAGAGCTACGAGGGTTCGGTTCTCCCGGTGTCTCTGCGCCGCAGGAGGCAGCAGACGGGATGAGTGACATGGTACCCAAAGCTTGGCTGAAAATGTATATGCTGCTCCTGGTGCCAGTAAAATTCTTTCTTAGAAAGCGTAGATATCTTCATTAAGTATACTTAGATATTTTTTACTGAGGCTTGTTGTTCTATATTGTTCTTGGGTATCCTCTCTACTTATTCACTGATGTCTGGAATCTGAGGGAAGACTTCATCCTGATTCATTCTGGATTAATTTATCTCATTGTGAGACTGGGAAGCAATGTGCTGACCAACCTCAACAAGTGCTTGCTTAATTTAAAAAAAAAAAGTTAAATCACCGTTTATCATTTATTTATTGCCTATCCATAGTTCTGTTTGTAATTTACAGTGTCTTATGTTTGACTCATTGGGGTTTTTTTATGTTCTTTTAAAGTACAGTGAAGACTCCTTGGAGTTTGGTTTTTGTTTCTTTCTAGCTTTATGCTTAAGTAATTTCCTTTAAATGCTTTGTCATAGTTCTGTGAGACATGTTTTTCAAGCTAGTACTCGTTTCTGTGGAACCACAGGCTGATACTGCAATAGGTGGCATTGAGTAGTTACACCAAAAAAGGATAAAAACAGCTTGAGTCAAACATAGGTATAACATGACAAGTATGTTAGTCTGGGTCAGGGGCTGAACCCAGGGCTGCATCTCACAGAAGTGCATGATGGGCACTTCAGCCCTTAATCTTACAGATTCTCCCATAGTACTTGGAGTAGAAAGGATGGAAACCTTAGGTAGAAACAAATAACATTTGTTTTATCATCAAAATGCAGTCCCATAAATCTGACTTTAGAGCTTCTGCACTCAGAGTTTAAATGTAGCTTCACATTTCAACATGCTGGTTCAGTGTAAATTCACTCAGCTCTCTCAGAGCTGTTCAGATAACTTCGATGGGATCTCTGCAAGCCAGGGTGCTGTGTTAGCACAAGCACTGTGTGTGATGGGGACAGCACACCTCAGGAAGCTAAAACTGGCAAGGACATCTTGGTCTGGGCAAGCTTGTCTTGAGGAGGAGTTATAAAGGTTGGAGTCTTGCAGTTGAGAGCTGAGAAGGATGAGGGTGAGCCATATAAAATCACTCATACAATAGAGTAGGGTTGCAAAAGACAAAAAGCAGCCACTAATGTTGAGAGTATGTACATTTATAGATGAAAGTGCATGTATTTTGGATGTCAGTAATTTGTTGAACTTACCAATAGTGGGGTTTATTTACAAACCTTTTGAACTGTGAGTGTATTCATGCTGTTGCTCTGAGACTGCTTTTGCTCAATGTACAGAAAACATCAGTAACTGCAGTATTTTGGAGTTGTGCCTCAAGGATACAACCAGTATGGAAATGTGGCAATCAGATGATCAGTGAAAATGGGTGTATCTGTAGACAAAGTGAGTAGGTGCTGTTTGGTATAATTTCATTTTTACTTGACTGTTCTGAAATGTGCTAACCTCAGATGTTATGTAATCACATTTTCTATAAGTAGTCACCTTATTTCTTAACAAGCATTGGAACTCCTGAGTTCAGTCAGAGAGTTAATGAAAGCAATAATTAGGTAACAGTTTTTTTTAAAAAAATTTTACACTGAGAAAATTCTCAACTGAGTAACACAGTGACAGCCTTAAAAATTCTTTTGCTAACCTGTATCAAAATCATACAGGTTCCAATTACAGGCTTCTCAATAATTTGAAATGTTGGCTAATACTGGTTTGTTTTGTTTTTCAGGCTTTAGAAAGGATGCGTCCTTACCTGTGTGATAAAATCATAGCCGAAAGACACTTTGACTACCTGCGTTCTAAGAAAATACTCACTAGGGAGGACACAGAAGAAATTTCTGCTCGATCTTCCAGTAGGAAGAAAACTGGGAAGTTATTGGACTACTTAGCAGAAAATCCAAAGGGACTAGATACTTTGATTGAATCTATCAGACGAGAAAGAACACAAAACTTCCTGTTGCAAAAGATAACTGATGTAGTATTGAAAGTAAAAAATGAAAAGCTTGAAGCTCTTAAAGGTAACAATTTTTTAATAATGTTGTGTAAGGCACAGGTTTTATTTTGAGGGTATGCAAAACTAAAATCCAAAACTAAAATCTTCCTCTGATATTTGGAACAACATGTTTGGAAATATCACCAGTTTGTGTTTAAGATCCTAGTGTATGTATCCTGGCTTTACCTTTTTACTATGAACACATCCATCATAAATAACAAGTTGCAAAAAAAACCCCTATTGTGTTGTTATGGTGGATAAATCTGTCTTCACATTTCAGTTTTGCTTTTCAAAAATGGGTGGTTGTCTTCCATCTTGCATTTCTCTTCAAGCTATTTGCTGCAGTGGCAGGTTACTCTGGTTTAGTTAAACTTTGTGCCTCAGCAGAAGATATGCTAGCAAATGCAGCTTGAGGGGAGTTCCCTTGTTTTTTTTATAGAGGCTTAGAGGTTTTGTTGACACCCAAACCTTGAAGTGACTATGTGTACTCATATTTTAAGGCAGAGGAAGAAAGTATAGGCTTTCTACACCAAAAGTGTTACTTCCCTTCTACACCCATCAAAAGGCAAATAAAGAAGGAAGAAGTACATTTTAACCCTAGAGATGAAGGGCCTGAGGTTTTCTCTGGCTTCAGGTAAAATAGCCTTCAAATGCTGTCCACTTTGGAGCAGAATCATCAGGTGAAGCTCTTAAATGTTTGAAGAACACAGTGAAAAAAATCTAAAAAAAGTTGGGCCAAAGGGCTAAAGTCACTTTCTAAAATGAACTTTAAGTTATGGTGCATCTTTGTCAAGTGTTAGCTGGTACTGAGTACAGAGAAACCATTCACATCAGCCTAGATAACCTGCATATTTGTTCTTTATTTGTCAGGAATTCTGGATGTCACAGGTGAGATGAAGGGTTAGTCGGTTAAAAATATGGACAGTTGATTTTTGACAGGCTTACTGATATTAAATCAGAGCACAGGTTTAAGATGTCCCCATACTGTAATCAAATCCAGTGTCTGTTTTTTTTGTCTTAGGTTTAAGCTGCAGCACCTGTATGACCTCACTGTATGGAGGAACAAATAATCTTTCTAGATCATTTTCTGATGAATCAAATTTTTTGGATAAAACAAAAGACAAAGAATCTACCCAGATACATCACCCAGAAGAAGATTATAGCACCGCTGCATTTGTGTCTGCTGTCTCTCTTCATTCAATGAATTTACCAATTGCAGAGATGGGAAATTCACAGTGCAGTGTTTTCTCAGCCACCCTCCCAGGGCCTGGAGACCCTGGTGCACCCCCGCTGCCCCCAGAGCTCCAGTCAGACCAGCAAGAGCCATGTACTAGTTCAAGTGACAATTGCTTTTTGCCTCTAAGATCACGTTCTGTTCAACCACAGTGAACGCAGTGACTTTCATCTGTTCATCTGAATGGTACTGAAACCTTGTGTGATGTCTCATAAAGGCTAAAATATGTTTTCAAACTGTTAGAAAAATTGGAGGAAATAATCTATGCAATTTCTGTTTTAATTTTGTAATTGTGTGATGCTGGAGCTGCTTGACCTTTTGTGTTTGTTTTGTTCTTTAGGGAACTTTTTTCAAAAGATTGTGGTGTTACACCAGCAAATGTTTGGTTTTTAAACCAATGTGTAGAAGACTTCATAATTAGTTGCAGACACTTTAGCTGGAATTATAGAACAAATGGGTTTTTTCTTTCTACAGAAACTAACAAATCAGCTTTTCTTAATGTTTCTGTGATGGGGGAACTGGGAAAGAGGGTTACGAAAAGTGCTGAGTATGGGAAAAAAATCTGGACTGAAAGCTTAAACTTACTTGCCAAAAAGCTTAAACTCATTTACCAAATTAAATGTTTCTCACTAGGATAAATTCTGCTCTCCATGTATATGTGTGCTGCTCCCTTTGCAAAAAAACCTCACAAATCTGGCCAAATCCATGCTTATTAGCAAGGAGTCTCTTCCTTGGGTGAACTTTGTCCTAGTGGTAAATCAAAAGGCATCAGTGTCGCAAATATACTTCTGCAGTCCTCAGCATATTCTTGTATATTAGTTAAAGATTCCTGATTTGAGATGCACTTTAAATACAAATTCTCTTTAGTAGTGGAAAAGGAATGTAAACTGCTGTAATGGCATCATGAGGGCTGTAAGAAAATATTATTGTAGGATGCTATTAAGGAACAAAGCTTGTATGTTTTGTCCTACTAGGGAAGTGGAGGAGAAGTTGTGTGACAAGAAAGTATCTGTACCTGAAGGACTCTTGGAATCATGTCTCCTCTTCAAAGCAGACAGGTTTACATTTCAAATTGTTTAGAGTCAAATGCATTTTAAACTGTTTCAGCATGGGAAGGTTCTCATTTCTTGCCACCATGTAACATACTGTATTCCCCTCATACTCAAACTGTAGCCTACCTTTTGTGCAGGTGCCTGTAATAATTTCAAAATGACCTTAATTTCTGGATTCTTAATTTGACATGTGTACAGTTGTGTTCTGCAGTACTACACTTTAAAGTGATGGGATGGTTTCAGTATATCAAAGGGTAGGTTTGTATTTAAGGCCCTAAATTATTTTGGCTCTCATACTGTGTATAGCCATGTAATGCCATTCCAATGCACACCTGGGTGATATTACTAAACTGTTCTCCTTTTGTGGAGACAGGCCACCTGCAGGACCTCAGTATAGTCTCTATCAATTGTTTTCCATTATTATTCTGGTTTGGGAAGTGGATTAAAATAAAATGCAATGTTCAACTACACTCCATCCCGAGTATATGAAAATCTTACATGTGAGAAAGATGTGTTTATAAAAATCCTTGTTTTTCTTGACTACATCTACAATCATAGACTGTCCAGACAGTGAAAATACTTTTCAGTGAAACTGCTTCGATAAGATGGCACTCTGGAAATTAAATGCCTAAATATGCAAGCCAAACTTTGCTCTTTAACATGAAATTAAGGATAGGATGAACACGCTCTTCCCTTACCTTGAATTGTAGTTGCACGTACTTGGGACGTCTAAAAAGTGATTTGTCTAAATGCCCACTGTAACCACTTAAAGAGCTGTGCTCGGGCTTGAGTCGCTGTCTGGGCTCTTGTAAAGAGAAGAGAGTGAGCAGGGTTGGCCTTAATAGAGAAAATGCATCAGCTCAGGGTGGAGGCTGCCCTGCTGCTCCCCATCCTGCCCCGCAGGGTGTGCAGCTTGCAGAGAGCCAGCTCTGCAGGGACCGCTCCCAGAGGAGCCTACGAACCTGAGACCTTGAATGAATGTATTATCTTACCAAATGTTTATAATGTGCATTTGTAAAACATATTTTTATCACAACTTTCCGAATAAATTCTTTCGTATAATTGCCTGTTTTTCTGTCTGCCTCTCATTTTTAAGATGTACAGGTTGCAAGAGCAGTTCATGCCGTTACCTTGATGTGTAGTTTTGGTTTTGTGTGCGAGAGGCTTTTGTTCTTGTCTTTTTAAGAGGTTTGTCTTTGGTGGAAAGACTGACTTAATGTGAAACGCCTGTGCCCGTAGGACTGCACTCGAGCAGTCTGTAAGGAAAATATGCATGTGAAATCAAGAGCTCTGTGCTTAAGTAGTTTCTGCAGTTTGTGACTGCTATTACTAACCCGATTCTTGCTTTTTTGCAAATGACCTTATTGCTCAACTTCCTACGGATGTGAGAAGAGTTGCTTCCAGCCACACATATCTTGATTTCATTCTTAATTTAAGATTTTTATTTTTATTAATAGCAGGGGAGAAATAAAATCTTTGAGTCCTGAGAAGCATGACTCAAAAAAGGATTTGCAAATGCTGCAGGCACTGTGGTGTCTCACTTCAGTGGTTGTTTTCATTGTACTTTGTGTATAGGGCTAACTTCAAAATAATGATCATGGTATTATGAGAGATCAGCTGCATATGGTTTTGTATCTTTACAGTAAAGGAAGTGATCATAGTATAACCAAAACCCCTTCCTCAGATCTTATCCTGCGTCTGGTAGTGTAAGTAATCTGAACATAGAATCATAAAATATGCTTAGTTGGAAGGGACTCATGGAGAGTCACAAGTCCAATTCCCAGCCCTGCCCAGGACAGCCCCAAGAGTCACACCATGTGTCTGAGAGTATTGTCCAAACATTTCTTGAACTCTGTCAGGCTGTGCTGTGACCACACTGCCCTGGGGAGCTGTTCCAGTGCCCAGCCACCCTCTGGGTGAAAAAGCTTTTCCTGATACACATCTTAAACCTCCCCTGACTCAGCTTCAGCTCGTTTGAACAGCACCACTGTTTTAGCTGATGCTGTAATGTATGTATGAGTAAATCACAAGGGAGGTCTAGTACAAACTTTGGCCAACAAATTTGAAAAATCTGTTTTGGTAAAGATACCTCTTGGACAGGTGATGATCAGCGCTGTGTCTGCCCCAGCTTAGCCGCTGATCAGACATTAGGTTAGACGTGTTTTTCCCTCCACTTAGGCCTGCAGGTGTGAAAAGGGAGAAATGAAGGTCGGCTCGGTTTCGTGTCTGATTTTCGGTGTCTGGTCACTCGAGGGAAGCACGCCGGGTACGGCGTGAGGCCCCCGGCCCGGCGGCGCCGCCTCCCGCTGCCGCCGGTNAGCCGCGGGCCGGAACCCTCGGCGCGGGCGCGGTTTCCGCGGGCGGTGCGAGGCGAGGCCCCGCCATGGCGGCGGAGGGGGAGGACCCGCTGGGCTATTTTGCGGCCTACGGCAGCTCCAGCTCCGACTCGGAGCCCGAAGAACCCCAGCCCGACGAGCGCCCGGCGGGAGCCGGCGCGGCCTCGGGAGGCAGCCCGGGGCGGCCGCGGCTGCCGCCGCCCGACGAGCTCTTCCGTCGGGTGTCGCAGCCGCCCGCCTTCCTCTACAACCCTCTCAACAAGGAGATCGACTGGGAGAGCCGCGTCCTGCGGGCGCCCGAGGAGGTGCGTGAGGCCCGGGGTGAACCGAGGCGGCGCTAGGGCTGCCCAGAGCCCCCCGGCCCGGTGTGACGGGCGCTGTGCTCTCTCCCGCAGCCCCCCAGGGAGTTCAAGGTGTGGAGGAGCAACGCCGTGCCCCCGCCGGAGACCTACAGCCCGCCTGAGAAGCCGCCGCCGCCGGCCCCCGCCCTCGACATGGCGATAAAGTGGTCTAACATATACGAGGACAATGGCGACGACGCGCCCCGCCAGGCCGGCAAAGCCAAGTTCCTGCCGGACGAGGAGCAGGAGCCCCTGGAGTCGGGTGAGGCCCTGCATTGAGGCGGCTGTGCCTTGCGCAGGCTGTGTGTGCCTCCAGAGCCGAGCTGGGCGGGCGGGCGGGTTCCCTGCGCGCTCTGTGGCCGGAGCCCTCCCTGGGCCCGGAGGAAGCTCTGCTGGCTTCTTCTGCATCCACTACTGCCCAGGGGCAGAGCGCTCTGGCTGCAGGGATGGGTGGACTGCAGTGCCGGTGTTTTGGCGTTCCTGGAATCAACACAGACCCTCGAGCAGTCTCTCTGCTCCTCTCCTTCCCTTCCCATTGTCATTAGCCGGGAAGCATTAGAGTCTGTAGCACTGTAGTTCTGTGAAACCATCGGGTTCAGTCATGGTGCTGCTGAAACAGAAGGTGGTGTGAGAGCTTCAGGTGCTGCTGTGTTGACTTTAGTTGTAGATGTAGGTCATATTATTTTTATAACGTTTGCAAGACTTAGGGTCCAAAAGAGGAATCAAATAGGATGTCCACGGGACAGATTGCTGAAGAAAATATTTACTGTCCTCTTTGCTTTCAATGATGGTACAAGCTGTAATGGTAATTCAGGACGTAAAGAAATATTTGATAGGTAGGAGGAATTTAATTTTTTTTTTAATTGCTGGAGAAAGAGAATACCCAGCAACAACCAAGAGAACAGAACCAGAAGAAGAAATTCTGGGCTTTTGGAACACACAGTGTTTTCATTCATTGGTAAAGTTGTCAACAAAGCTTTTCCAAAAGAAGGATTTTTTTTTCTTGCATGTTTTTTGGTTCTGGGTGTTCTTTCCCAGTAGCAATTTTTATGTCTTGCTGCATGTGTTCTATATGTTTGCCCTGTCCATGCATTTCTCTTAGTCAGCCTTCATCCAAAGGAAGAAGATAAAAGGTTAATTGATCTTGATGTTATTTGCTGCTTCAAAAATGTCATTTTCTAGCTTTTTCTATTAGCTAGTCAAATAATATTTTTTTTAGAACAGGTACTGTACAGTAGCATAAAGCCTTTCTAGTTACCTGCAGTGGTTTGTGGTAGCAATAAGAAGTAACCATTCCTGTTTTGTCTACATATTGTCTGCATTCCAAAAATGAGGATGTTGTCAGTTAATGCTACAGTGTCTTTTTTCCAGCCATCTCAGATGTGGTTAAGTCAGTGGTTCTGAGACAGGATGGTGTTTAAGACAAATAACTGGCTTTGCTGACTTTGATTAACTCTTTCTTTTATTTAAAGATGGTGAAAAAGATGATGAACCAGCTTCTGCTAAGAAACGTAAAGTAGAGTCTGGAGAGCAAGCAAAGAAGAAGAAGAAGGTATAAGCAGGGTGTTTGGGATTTAGACATAATGAGAATTTCAAGGAACTTGGATTCCTCTGCTGGAGTGGGAAACAAATACGTGTTTACTGCATTTCTCTCTCGTATTGGGTAGAGAATTTTATTTCTGTAGTATGCTTGCCTTTTGGAAAGCACAAAATTAAATGGACAGTGTTGTGGTAAAACTTGTTTACTGAACAAAATTTAAACCTGTTTATTTGAAACAAGGATTTAAAAGAGAGATCCATTGCCATGGATACTTGTGCTCATGCAGGTTACAGGGCTTCACAGTATTTTGTTTATCAAGAAACCTGGTAACATGCGTTTTTCTGGACTGACTTTTCCATTGTGTCAAAACCTTTTATAAAGGAGTATATACTAAAGATTTTTTAGGTACTCGTCTGTGATATGTTCACATAATGTTGTTTTTAAATGTATGTATAGACTGCAAATAGTCACTGGAATAAAACTATATTTGAAAACATCTGTGGTATAAATATTGCATTGCATGCTTGGTGAATAGGAGCAATGAATTCTGTATTCTATGCCATTCACTGATGTGTGACTTAACAGATTCCTCAGGGTTTTTTTGTTTAAATAAATACACAACTACAAACTGAAAAAAAGAAATGGACTTAAAAATGGAGTTTAATATTTTATAATTATTTTGATGTTGTGGGATCTTCGTTGGTGAAACATTAGACTAACTGATGGAGGGAGAATTGAAGCATCTAATGTATTCTTCCTGAAACAGAAAATGGAATCAAGATATTTATGTGGACAAAAATTATGACAAAGCTGTGATAGAGTCTTTGCTGCCAAATTGTATTTATTTCAGTACAAACAGTTGGTAGTGTTTTCAAAGTGCTAGTCAGTATATGTTGCATTTGTGGTATGCTGCTGAATGGGGTTTTGGGTCTGTATATGACAGGGTACCAGCAGGTACCAGTTTGTACTAGATCGGAGAAAAGGTTGCTGTGTATTTTCAGATAAAGATTCTGTGCCTTAGAAAATCTGCAGTGAGATTAGTGCCTACTAGAGGTTTATGTAATTAAATTCTTAATGTAAAAATTTGTGTTTTCTATTTTCCTTCTGTCTTGGACTAGCTTTACGTTGGCAGAACAGATTCTGTATACAGATGTGCATAATTATATAATGTTAATATTTTTTAAGTGATTTTAAGAGATTTTTTTTTAACCTCAATATACAGAAAAGGGTATTCATTTTTAGTGAATATACGAAGTTGTTAAGAAGTTAGACAATTCTAGCTGTGGCAGTGTGATGATGCTTTCTCTGGATCCTTGTCTGCCTACAGACTCTATAACTGCTCCTTGCCAGTTTCACAGGCTGTGGGGCCAAATCTGTGATATATTCCCCCCTTTCTGTGCCGTTAGTCTGGAAACAATTCAGAAAATGGTACTTGACACAGCTGAGGGCTCCCTGTGCCCACCTTTCCTAGTGCAAACCCAGATACCAGACACTGTCCTAGCAAGCTCCAGGATGAGAGATACTGTCATGGCAAAGCTTATGGAGTGCCAGCTCTCTATAGGGTTTCTCAAAATACATTTTTGAGTCGTACAGTAGTTCTGTTTGCTAGTGCAGTGCTCCTTGAAGAGCATTACAGCTGAAGGTTAATGTCACCAGCTGTGGAAATAGGATACATTCCGATGACTGCTGTGACCAAGGAGGCTTTTGTCCCTTTATTTTTTGCTCTGCTATTCCACAGGGCAGCTCAGGAGGTTACTGTGCCAGTTGCTCCTTTTGTTTTTAGACCATATGATATACGTAGTATCCAGTTTTCTTGAAGTTAACACCATCTGATACTCACTTTCCAAGGAGAAAAACAGCATGTCTAACCCGGGAGAAGAACAATTGTATTGTTTGCAGGTTGAGGGAATCTTCATGGTAAGCAGTGACCATGGCAGCTTCTCTGTTCAGGAGAAATGGCACAAACAACTCTCTGCTTTTTTTCTGAAGTAAGACATCTCAAACAAGGCTGTGAGAGCCTGTGTGAAGCTGAATTATCTGGATAGGTTGGTTCTGTAGCTGGAAGTTTTTTTGGTAGAGATGCTTCAGTGCATCATCTTCAGAAAGAGATGATGAGAGAAGTGGTACAATGCTGCAGCTTCTAGAGCAACTCAAAAGACTGCAAGAAACAGGTTTTCTTCAGGTGTGGGTAGCTAATAATGAAAATTTGTCAACACATTTGTTTCAACTCTGAATCGTGAGTGAGCACCAACTAAACTTAAACTGATAGCTCAGATGTTCAGAAAATCTCGAACTGTTCTTGATGCAGACTACTGCTCTTGAAGCGCTGATTCATTTACGAATAGTTTGTGATAAGCTTAGTGCTGCCAATATAAAAGGAAATCTGGAGAAATGTAGTGTGTTCCATAAAGAGTAATTTATTGTGAACCTGGAGTCAGCACAGGAAGAGGTGTTTTTATCATTGGAGAGAAAGAGAAGCTGTGTAGTGCTGGCTCAGTCTGGTGACAGGAAGCTTCTTTGCCAGCTTGCTAATTGTAGAGAATCATGGCAGAATCAGGACAAAAATAATGCAATGCTTTCAGTCACCAGCACAATAACATTTGGATTTTCTTTTCAGGCTTGAAGGGTTCTTGTTCCTGCTTATGTGTTAGCTTGCTGATTTTATCCAAGCCCCTTTGGCCACTGGTCACAGAAGTTTGTGCTTTTGCTTTGGGTGTGGATTGGATGTGAGAACAGTGCAGGACTGTCTTAAAAGCATGGAAGGTGATTACAGCTGTGTGTTCTTCTAGGATAAATGGTTGTACCGGTTGAAAGGGCCCCTGGCAATGGCTACAGCTGTGCAGCATTTCCATTTTGAGAAATGTTGTTTAAGGACACCCACAATTCCTTGTTGGACTGGGAACATCTGAAAGGTTGTTTTCCCAGTAGCTGGACAAATCCCAGGATGCACAGGCCTGGGCATAAGCATGGTGGCACCAGTGCCCTTCAGAAATGAGCTTGCTGACAGGCCAGTTACTCTTGCAGCAGCTGAGTGGGAATGGCTGTCCAGGCATGCTCAGGAGGAGATGCCAACCCCTCTAATTCACAGGAGGGCAAATGTTACAGAGGAAAAGAATTCTCAAAAACACTAGCATAAAATGTGATTAGAAAACCCTTGAGCAAATGGAGGCACCTTGCTAAGAAATCTGATTCCATTACTGCCAAAGGCGTTTTCTGGCTGCACTGACTGAGGTGAAGTTCAACAAATGCTGTAGCAAGAGGCAGTGATTAGCTGGGCAGGCTGTGGCTGTCTCAGAATGTCAAGACTGAAGCAAAAGCAGGATTTCTGTACAACAAAATGTTGGCAGAATACAGAAAACGGCTGAAAATAAATACTGTGTTTTCATTGCACAGGAGGCTTCCTGTGAGATGTGGGAATCTCAGGGACTAGTTCTGTTCTGAGACAAACATGCTGGTAACAGTGGGCTGCTTTCTAAAAATTTAAAAGTCATACAATTAGGAGCCAAGAAATAGCAGGAATAATGGAGGGATAAGGATTGCAGTGAGCTAGTTCTTTATGCTGAGAGTATCACAGACCAAACGGAACAACATCATCTTCAGAGGAGTCCACAGAATTTGTGTCACTGTTAGAAATGTGCAAAGATTGGTTGGAGCTGGAAGGCAGAGTCACAGCAGAGATTGGAATGGATTTGTGCTCCTGGTTCCTTTGAACAGTTTTCTTCAGGGCACTTCTGAAAAAAGCAGGAATTTTCAGGGGAGCCAGTGCCTGTGGAGCTAGATTGATGGAAGAATGCAATGAATTCAATGAATGGAGATAAGCATTTTTAGTCCTTATCAAATTATTTTATCAGGGCTCTTCATTTAGATGATGAAGTGGTCTTCATCTTTAGAATGCTTTAGTCTTGGTAGCTGCAGAAGACAAAGACATACTTGCTTTGCTGTAGCTATGAGCAGCAACACAAGAACTGTGTATTTTCTTGTCTTCTAACAAAGTAAATTTGTTCTTTGGAGCAAACCCTGATTTTCCATCCCATCCCATAACTTCTCCCACCATATGTTTCTTGCTGCAGAGGGACTGATAAGAAAACAAATACAGGATCAATATAGGGTAACCCCAGGAAAGTGTAATGGGGAGTTAAACCTAAACCACATCACTTCTCAGGGGAGGACTAACACCCTCCTCAAACCAAACCACCAAACAAACAACAGCCCTGCCAGCAGCAGGCTCACAGCAAAAGTCATTGGGGAATCTTTCTGTTGAAAGCAGAACAAGGTCCAGTTTTGTTAAAAAAGTAACCTCTCTGACACAGGCTGGTGAGGGATGTTTTGAGGAACCAGACCAGGTAATGTGAGAGACTAATTTCACTTCTGTTGCAGAAAGGATTACTACTACTTAATGAAGACCTAAAGAAGGGAGTTTTTTACACACCCAAAAAAGTTTCTCTGTTATGCTTCTGATCTAGAAATGTGTCACTTTCTGTGGTAATTCCTTCCTTAGGACTGATAAAATTGTATTTTGTGAGGCTAAGAGCTTGTATGTTGTCTGAAATGTTTCAGAGTGGTATTATTTAATGCAATTACAAGGTTGGTAATGGCAAGGACTAGTTTAAAACATACTGTTTTAATAAGAATACTGGAGTTTTTACAAGATCTAAGGTTTGCTTACCATTAGTGACTTGTTCTCACAGGAATCTTTGTGTGTGGCTCTCAGATCCTCGTAAAGAAGCTGGATCTCTGGCAGCTGTGTCACCATGATCTTTGACAGTAGTAATGAAATACTGCTTCCCCCTTGAAAACTGACTCTTTTTTAAGGATCTATATAAAGGCCGTTTGCAGGTTTTCCAGCTGTGCTGCTCCAGCAGAGAGCGCTTTTGTTACCATTGGCACAGAGCCTTTTGAATCATCTGCAGCTCAGCTCTACTCTACAGAACCCAATTCCCTTCTAATTTTCTTTCTGATGCTTGATTGTCTCTTGAAACAGTACACATCTATTTTGTTTACTTTCTTGATATATTGCTCTAGACAAAGGCATTTTAAACAGCTCTTGCACTTTAATTTCACGTGATTTTTGAATGCTGTGTGGGGAGAGTTACCATAATCCTTTCTCATAAAAAAAAAATTCTTATATTGATGGAACATGAGGAAAAAAATTATCTGGCACAAAATTTTAGTCAAATGTATTTGTCTCAACAAAGCAGTGAAAATCAATATGAAAATAATGAATGGCTAAATGTCATGCTAAATGTCTATTTCAGACAACCTACTGAGTTTCAAAGTTTCTAACTTAGAAGAGAAAAGCCCAAAAAGGGGTTTTTGATCTTGTGCTTGAAAAAGGTATAGTTGGTTTAAATTTAAGAATACTCAAGAAAATCTCTTCTTTCTGTAAAATAAGAAAGTGAGGAAGAATTGGCTTTGAAAAGTTGCATTTTTCTTATAATAGTATGGACTTCTAACCTTCTTTCATAGAAGGTTACAAAAATAAGATTGGAATGTGCCTGCCCAGGGTGACCCAGCCCATTGGCTGCCCCAGGCCAGCCAGGCCCACACCATTCCTGTTAGACCTCCTGGCCGTAAAACAGAGCTGGAAGGGGAGACAGTGATGCAACCAGCCCCACCAGCCCTTCTGCCTGTGCTGACAGCTTGGTGCTTTAGTGAATCAGTAGAAATCAGCAAAAACATGCAGTTAAACAACAGAGTTTAACTTTCTTCATTTTGGGGAAGCATATAACCCTCTCTAGCACCTCTGTGGTCTATAGTTTTGTGTTCACATAGAGCAAGGACTCCTGTGTAAGCACAGGTGTTTGTGGCTCAGGATGACATATTCAGGATTATAAAATGTGATTTACCACAGGATTTGTCTTGGTTCTTTGGTTGTGGCATAGCCAAGGGAATATAAAATATTTAATGCAATTTTTAAAAAATTAACTAGTTCTAGATCAATTGACAGAATTAGAGCAAAAGACATAATTTCTGAGGCCAATTTGTCTGGTCACAGAACCTGCTACAGTGCACTGCATCCAGGTTTTCTTGGAACAGACTTATGCTGAGGATTGTGTTGCTGCTGAACGACAGCATTTAACACTCAGGCCCTGCAGTTCACTCAGAAGTTAAATTCACCCCTAAAATCAACTTTTTTTTCTCAAGCCTATTCAAAAGGTGTGAAAATACCATTATACTTGAGAGAAGCAATGGGGGTCCTAGAGATGGAATTGACCCATTGTATGTGTTCAGAGTTTTAATTGAAAATACCTCATTTAATTTTTCACAACATAAGAAGCTGAAAGATAATGGTCTTACTCACTGTGAAAATACCTAATGTGATTTGCTTTGAGGGCAAATGTTTCCAGGGCTGGATATGCCATATGGTAGGAAACTTCACTTGATGCCTGCTTTGGCTGCAGCAGGACAGTAATGCTGGGGCTGACGCAGCTGTCTTCATAGATTGCTCTGAAATTCAGAGTTTAATAAATAATGTGAAGAGGCTTAAATTAATCAATCGGTTTATATTTGGAATATATTGTAGACCCTGATTTTTTCTTTTCCTTCTCATGCTGCAAAAATCCCTTAGATTTTAATAGCATTCTCCTGAAGTTAACCTGAAAAACGGTCACATTTAATAACAGCACTAATTCCCATGAAACTCACCCAGATTTGCCATCAGAACTGTGTTTATATTCCAGATTGTGCATCCACACTTGAGCATTAAGAACCAGAAATACTGGCAGCTGGGAAATTTGCTTCCCTGGCACTTGGGAAGTAATCCATTTCAGGTGATCAGTTTAATCTTGAATATTTGTTTGTTCTTTCAATTATATTGCATATGGCTTTTGTTTGCTAAATTAGTAGCTCTTCTGTTTTTATAGGAATAAGCTTTACTGACTCTCCTGGTTAATGCTGTAGGGTTTTGGGGAAGCTCTGTGTGACCAGTTCTATTTCTGATATCATGCTAAAGGATGCTTTTTAATCTGTGGCTCCATTTGCATTAGTAAGTCATTCATTAGTAAGGCACAACAGGAGAGTGCCTGTAATGTGACCTAGTCCGTGCTGTGGGCTGACTCGGCTTTGCTCCCACAGGAGCAACGCCCAGCAGCAGTCCAAGTGCATTCAATGCACTCCTAGAGTGCATCCTCTGATTTCAGTTTCATCTGAAAGAAATCCAGCTGGTGCACTCTGGAAACCAAAGTGGAGTCTGCCAGGCTGATAGGGAGAGTCACTTCAAAAGCTGCCTCCTGCTCCAAACCAAAATACTTGGGCAGGCACACCCTGCCCGTGCGAGGGCCCTGCTCGCTCAGCATCCCAGCCCCTCCAGCACGTGCCTTTGCCCCCAAAAGACACTGCTGGGGAAAACACAGCTCTCTTCAATGTTTCTGCTCTAGATAGCACGCCAGTATTGCCTTCTAAAGTCAGCTCTTTGCTCACCTTAGATGGTGTCTTTCATATTAATTGATACACTGTTCTTATATTACAAAGGGTGGTGGAGGAGAGTAAATTGCAGCACTAATCATTGCTTGTGCATTCCCCGAATGGTAATGTTTCTCCTTAGATATGCTGTGTTCATTCCTGCAAGAATCTACACGTGTGGATGAAATTCAGCTATGTATTAATCCCACCACAGGCAATGGAAAGTCTGCTGTCTATGAGCTAATGCACATGTGAATTTACAGTGCTGGGACAATAGTAGCGAGCCTCTGTTTCTTGATGAGGGCTGATGCCTTATTGTGCACCTTGCAGTAGAGTAAGGAAAGGGATTTGTGGTTTGTTTGCTTCTAGAAAGAATGGATTTCTTTACACTTCTATGCTTTCTTCTCAGGAAAACTTAACTGAATTTTGCAAGCTTAAAAATGCATTTTTTCATTTTAATATAGATGTCTTAAAAGATTAATTTCTCCCTGAAGACATTTGGGCAAGGTGGAGAGAGATTGATCATTTCCAGATGTTCCTTGCTGACAGGGAAGAAAAATTCTGCTTTGGGTTAACGCTTGTGAATTTACTTTAAAAATATACATTTTGTATACAAACCTGCCAGGGAGAGCACAAGCCAGTGCAGCAGGGGCTGAGATGCACAGATTTGCAGTGTCATAGCTGCATTAATAAGGTAGGGCTTGCCCCTGCTGACTGGGCTAAAAGCCTTGGGAGCTTCCCTCCCTGTAATCTCCTATGGACAGGCAGGGGAGATGGATGTGCTCTTCAGACAGAAACACCATGTGCAGTGTGCATTGAGGTAGACACTTGGCTCCATGATATTTGCTGAATCAAACATATTAAAATAGATAATTCACTGTTACTTTGATGTTTTGGGAACATTTCATACTGGATTTCCTACACATTGCACACTAAACTCTGGCAAGACTTGGCACAGTGAAAGACAAGTAGTTTGACTTCAGACTTCTGGAAAGTACCCCAAATTAGCCAAGCAGGGGGAGCTGGTGTCCTACATGTCACCTGGGAGAACAGCGAGGCCCATGGAGCAACTGGGCACTGGTGTCCTGCTCCCCGTGTGTCCGTCTCACTTCCCGCAGCGCACGAGCAGCACTGCAGAATCACACCTGCTGTTCCTACCCCTCTTGCCTCTGCACGGGCAATGGAGGCTCACTCTGACACTGGCTCTCTTGCCTTGCAGTAATCTCCAGTGGCTACAACGTGAGGACTTCTTAGTGGTGAAGGATAAACATCAATTGGTTCTGTAGGAAACCCTGATGCCTAGCAAGTGCAGATCCTTCTTCAGGTGGTTCTGGTCTCTAAAGCAACAGCAGCCTGAGCATGAGAAGTAACAGAGCTCATGCCTGTCAACAGCTAAGGAAATGCCTCCTTGGGAAGCAGTCCTTCATAACAACTGTTGTCCTTCTCAAATGGTGTGTGGAACCAGAAACGCCACTGGAGACCAGGATGCCTTTGTGAGTCACAAGCTGGTTTTCACTGGGTGGGCGGAGGAGGTGGGGGCAGTCAGCAGGACCAGCCCTGCATGCTGCCTCCGTGTGCACATTGAATCTTGAAGGAATAGGTTGCCATTGGAATGATCAGTAAACCTGTCTGCTTTTAGAGGTTGCTGACTGCTAAGACTGTTTTAAGTAACTGACGGACAAAAGACTGATAAACCCATTTTCTCATGATAGGACTCTGCCCCCATGAGTGGCAAAGCTCAGGGCCCTGGGAGCATTACGGGCAAAGCCCCTCCAGAGGCCCGAGGAACAGGTGTGTGAGGACTGCAGTGAATGTGAGGTCTAGAGATGGTGAAGGTCCACTTCAGGAAATGAATCTTCTATGGAGCTGTGTCATGGCACTTGTCCCAGTGTCCCGAACATCAGCTATGACGCACTAAGAGAGAGGAAGATGAGGTAAAACTAGGGGGGCCATCATTCTCTGGGGTTTTTCAAATAAAGCAGGTAAATATCTAAGGGTCTTCATTGAGCTCCTGCATTCTTTAGAAAGGAAAAATACACTAGCTTAGAGCATTAATTGATTTCTTGTGTTTCAGAAGCAGCAAAAGTAGAGGGGTAAGATGACTCTGAAGTCAGATTTTGGAGTGTTTTCTACAAGAGAAAGATGTTGATAGGAGGAAGGGGCAGGGCTGGGGAAAAAAAAGGAACGTTCCAGTTTTTGTCCATAAAGAAGAACAATGTGCTGTGCAAAAGAAATCTTTGAATCCTGAGACAAGGTGTTGATGATATTTAGGTGTTAAAGCTCTGAGACTTGATACAGTAGTTAACAAAACATCCACTTTAGCAACTAGTGTTGCTGAACTGATCTGTTAGTTTTGGGATTGTTCATAGAGCTGTGCAGGAGGCAGTCTCTGGTGTTTGCTTAGGGTTCTTTCTTTTCCCAAAATACATGTATGAAGATCTGAAGAAGCATGTTCAGGGTATGTTTCGGCAGAGTTTTCCTTTCTCAGCCTGCTTTGCCACACTAATAGCTGCCCAGGTGGGGTCCCGCCTGTCACACGCGTGTGCAAGGTGCCAGCTCAGAAAGGTTAACTGGTAATGGGGTCTCAGTGCATAATTTAGCTTGTAACACCTGATGAACTGGATGCATGATTAGAATGTGCTGTCTGGGGATATGTCTTACCAAAGGGATGCTAAAATTGGCAGCTTTACAATTTTACCTGATTTTCTTTTGTTGCTGGTTGTGAAGACAGAAGCCACTACACAGTTAAAACTTGTTTTGTTGCATTTGTTTGGGTTTTATTTTGGGAAGAAGTGGGATAATTTTAGTTCTTCAGCACTAAAAATTAGATCAAAATCCTGGCAACTGTACAACATAAATGAGCAACCTTGCAATAAAGGGGTTTTTGTCACCTTGGAAACACAGTTTGAATAAGCTACTTGGAGTAATTTTAGTTTCAGACTTCCCTCTGCCCTTGTCCCTCCCATGCATATTCTGTTTTTACACTCAGTATATCCGGTTTAAATGTGTTTCTTTCGTATATAGACAACAGGGGAATTTGCCAGACAAAAGTGGAAGAATGCTGAAAATGACCTTGCATATGATGTTTCAGAGCAGAAACTGGTGTTTGGAAATATACAAAGTTAAACCCATCCAAAAATAGATTTTAAAATCCATCATTTTAGATCTCAGAGCTCAGTGTAAAAAACCCAGAAGCTTAACTTTAAATTATTGGTTTTTTATATACCAGTGAGTCTTGTTATACTGGAGAAGAATATGGCATTTAGGAAACAAATTTTAGTACTAAGAAGCAATGTGGAGGGGTTAAATAAGGAGAAACATCTATTTAAAAATTGATGTAATCTATTAGATATACATGGTCTTTCAGAATCCCCAGTATTGTGATATCCATGTGAAATTTGTTGTATTAAAATGCTGTGGGTCTTTGTTGTGAACATTACACAGATTATGCTGTGGCATAGCTGGAAACTCAAGTAATTAGGGAAGAGATTAGGATAAAGTAGTGCTTCTATCCACTAAAGAATGTAAATACTTTGAATATTTTCAATAGCTCACACTTCTCTAACAGGTCTCACCTGAAGAGTGCCCTTACTGTGAGTGTCCACTAGAGAAAGCACAGAAGCCTTTGTAGCCTTTTCTGAATACTCGATCAGCTGAGACACGTTGACTTTCCGCTCCCATGGAGACAGTATTTCAAAGTGAAAACTAAATTGATTTTCAGTTATTTAAAAGAGTAAATTGCATTTGAAAATATATTTTATTGTCCAGGTAATATTCCTGGAAGCTCAGAGGACCCCATGCAAGACTGGCTCGTGGTCCCTGTACCAGTGCCTGGTGTGGTACTCCAGCAGGAGTGGTTTGCTAGGCTGGGCAGGGAAAGGTACCACCCAGGACCATGTGCCATGGTCTCAGCAGCCACAAAATACCAGCAGGAAATTACACCAATACATCATGAGACATGATGAGATAGAACAGCTGACTAACATTTGGGTTAAATACTTGGAAATGCTTCCTAATTACATGAGCACATGACTGGTGAGGTCGTTGGGATAATAATAGGACCATATAACTCGAGATATTTAAACCCAGATTGATATGAATATGAGCAAATGGAGGACATGTGTGATTAAAGAAGCACAAATGAGATTCTAAATCCATTTTTCACCTCCATTTTCATGGATTCTGTTTTGTTTCCCAAGAGTGACTGAATGTTATGATGGACATCAATAATTAACAGAAGCTTGACCATAGCACCTTCCCATGAGCTGCTGTGCTTTTGCCATTCCTTGTTATCACAGCAGTGAGTGAGTGCTGGGAGCAAGCTGTCAGCAGATGGTAGGCAGCAACTCTGACAAGTTTGCAAATAAGGGACTTTCCCCACTGCAGCCAGCTGGCTTGAGTATTAATCTCCTTGCTGCACTGCTCTTTACAAGTCAAGAAAGCTCATCAGGTCAAAACATGTATTCTATACTGGCTGTCTAAAGCAGGAAAACCTTTTTCTCTGATGAAATACAGGTTTCCTTGATAGGTGCACTCCAGGACATGCAGAAAATCCCTCCATGGTTCCTCACCATTAATATCTCTGATTGCTCCATTTGACGCACACACAATGGAGAGAAAGAAGAGAATATTTCATGTATGAAATTCCACAGATCTCTCAGCAGTCTGAGGTGATATGCTGTGTTTCTCTGGCTTTCCCCACCCCAAATATTTTTGCTTTTGTAGCGTAACAGGATAACTATAATGAAATTATCTTATATGCACACATGTAAAGTTTTTTGAGTATTAAAATTATTTAGTTAATATAAAAGAGAAAAATAGACTAGGTCCTTTCAGCTTGTGAAAGTCATTGCCAGATTTTGCCTACAGAAACATCTGTTACTTAAAATTTAAGATTATGAAAACGTATCTTTAAGGCATCCTTGTGATTATCTTAAGTCAAGTGCTTTGAGCACAGCACACTACATCCAGTTCTTTAAAAGGATCAGTCTTTCAATTTAAGGATGTTCCCACTTCTCTTTCTGTATATTGCTTTTCCTCTTACCACATTTAGAAGTCTCTTATACTCTGCTCTCATGTGAAACTCAGAGTTTGGAAGTTGATGATTTGAAAAATCATTATTTCTAATGGTAGAAGTGGAACAAAGGGGAATCTACTTTCTGAAAGTTCCTAAGAAGAGGCTCATTAACTGTGTTTTGCCAATCTGGCATTTTGTTGGCTGATAGCAGGTAATTGGAAGTAATTCAATATCTTTGTATAGTGTTGTGATTTTTGCAGGATTTTTAATAAATTTTGCATATGTGGCATGTTTTAAGGCCCTGTGCATAATGTGATTTATGATAGATGTACCTTGCAACATCCCCTGGGCTGTGTTGGGTGGCCTGGCAGAGCCAGCTGTGCTAAGGGTCTGCAGGTGTTACAAGCTCCTGTTCAATATTAACAGGGGCTGCTAAAGGACACAGCTTGAAAACCTTGTAGCTCCAGCTAAGTGGGGCATGAGAGTCACTAATGTTACATTTAATCTAAATTTGGATTAACAACCAAATTCTGCCAGAGCCTGAATGGTGGTGGAGACTTTGTGAAAGCACAAGGCCAAGGAGGAAAGATGAACCACAGTTGGACATGGATGAGAGCTCTGCTTCTTCTCTGTCCTCCTGGGGCAGAAATGGCAGGACCATGAAAATGGTCCTGGCCTAAAGACATGGGACAAAATAGACAGAGAAATGCTTATTTAGTGATTTCATTTCCTTCACAGAGAACCTCCTGATGTTTTGAGCAAAAGTTTGAAGCTGTTTTTCTTTTGACCAAACATATGACACTATTTTCTGGTATTTACTTTCACTTCACGCAAGGTTGAGTGCCACCAATCTGCTGATTTTGTCTCCATGTTAGGAGAAGGTAATTGTGATGGTCATGATACCGACTATTTTTACTGTATGGGTCATGCTTTGGCTTCTTTATACCCAAAATACTTTGGTATTTTTAGCATATCTTCAGTGAGACTGACATCCCATCACAGCACTGGCATGTTGTAAGATTGCAGGCAGAGGTGGTAATGACAGCCTTGAAGTTCAATGACATGTTTTGAAAAAGTCATAGAGATGTTAACTTGCATTTTCTAAAAAGTCAAATACTAACTTAAAAAAATAAGTGTAAGATGCTAACAAGAGCATTAATTACTGTCTTATTTCTACTTCAGCAAAGCGCAGAAAGCAGAGCAGTGAACATTTCTGCTGCTTAAGTTAGCTGATAACTATGAACAGAAGAATTTCCACCACATTGGTCATTTGATTCTAGGTTTACCTTATATGGCTCTTAAAATGCTTTCCTGTTTAATTTTAATTACAGTTTAATAGGACAGGTAGACCATGCTCCCGGAAGCACTGGGCTCAACACTTCATATAAAGGCAGGGTAACCATCTGATGCTGTAGTTCACATTGCCAGAGCCCAGGTGGCCCATGCCACTGGAATCAGAGAAGAATTGATGGTGGCAGTGGCTTCTCAGAGCTGTGTTACCTTCTGGTGAGAAGGCAGCCACATTTGGTTGGACATGGCCAAGCAACAGCAATGCAGGTGTAACGCACCAGGTATAAGATCTCAACAGCGGTGCCTTTAGAGCAGTCTTGGTTGAGGAAGGTGTCTGGCAAGGATGCTCTCTAGAAGGAGGCAGTGGTTTGAGCCAAACACTTCACTGCTCTTGGAGTCTCTAAAATCTGCTTTTCAAAAGGGCAACTCCAACTGCAAATATTTCCAGTGACCAGGGAGCAGATGGTGCACCCATTTTGGTAATGAACACCTTCAGCTTTGTCCAGCCTGTTGTCTATCAACCTCCTCAGGTTTAGAATATAAATGTTTTGTTCTCCCATTGGTTTGTCTTCCTAAGATAAGCAGCTGTATTCTGGGCCTCTAGGGTGCCTTGGCTGGCCAGTTCAAAATAAGGTGTGGGGGTAACAAAGGTCTGGATGACTGTAGTGGTGTCTGTGTCTGAGAGAGATCAGTCATTTGCCAGGCTGGAGATAAGACACACAGCTATTAGCTGCCTGATAGAGTTTCATGGGACTCTTATTTCAGTCCATTTTGATGTCAGGAAGGCAGACGCTTTCAACAAAAAGAATGCTCATAGATTTTATTGGGGCATTCAAATGCTTCCAGTTCCCAGCTGTCATCAGCTCCACTTTAGTCATATAGTTGTCACTTTATCCCTCTGTCTGCAACAGGTCTTGAGAGAAGAAAGATACTGATTTGTTAAGCTTTAATGAAAAGGAGACTCATTCATGTTTCCAGACACTTTTAGCTTTACTCACACAAATGAATCCCACTGAAGGAAAATAAAGTACATCTTTCTACAGGTACATCCGAAATTAATAAGAAACTATTATTTCAGATACATCTGAGGAGATCTTGTACACTGTGAGGGATGGAATTTTCTGAAGTCAGACAAGCAGTTCAAAACCAGTCCCCAAGTGTGCACAGAAATGAAAGGCTGTGTACTTAGGAAAGCACAACTTCTTCAACCTATCTGCTGAGGCAGAGCTTATCTCTGATGCTCTCAGCAAGGCTTGAAAGGTTATTTTTTAGTCTTTTATGAGGAAATATTTAGCTTCATAATTTCATTATTCAACTATATCAGTGCCCAAACATTGCTACCTATGCACCAGCATCTTCAGGGATATCCTTCTGATGAATGCATTTTTTTTTCCAACTTAAGTTGGACTTTTTGCCTGTCCAGTTATTTACAGTTCTCACATTATCAGCTTGGAAAATTTAGGTAATTGGTGAAATCTCAACCTGTAAATGAAAAAACTTTTAAAAACATTTCTCTTTGTACCATCAGAAGAGTACTGTTTTCTCTTTGCTAAAAGTTACACTGTTTAACTGGTCCTAAATATTTGCCTGTCTCCTAACAAGAAGCCTCTTCAAGTCTATGCAAGCTCTAGTCCCATTCTCTTAAAGTAGCTTTTACTTTTTGTAGAAGGCCAAGTAAAAGGACTCACATTCAGCACTCTGTGCAGCTCCTGAACAAAACAGGCTGAGCTGAAAACAAAAGCTCAGCTTTGACTCTTCCTCCACTGGCTCAAGTTAGTTCCAGCCAGATCCTTAATGTTACTTTATCTGCAGGGTTGTTTTTTTTTTTGTGCGATCAATGCCAACACTGTTGGGCAAATACAGGATGCATAGGGATTTAAAAAAAATCCAGCTGCCAACAAGAAAAAGTGCTTTGTAACCACAGTTTGGAATGGAAACAATTTTCTAAGATACAGATCAAACTGTGTTTATAGACTCAACTATTGGCAGCTTTTCACCAAGCTATTTCCTGTGTGCCTATTGCATGGAGGAACAATCTAAGTGCTTAAACTAACATTTAAAACCATACAGAAACATGAAGGAAATACTGTGTGAAGCAGCATGGAAAACACAATGGTGTTGAATTTTCTTTTGTTTCTATAGCTAATACTCATGGGAGAAGGCTGTTAGTGCTGCACACCAAATGCCAGTACTCCAGTTCCTTGCAGGATTTGGTACTTACTCTGGCCAGTACTTACTTTCTACTAGTATTGTTTTTATTGCTGAAATATCCAAATAACAAATGTTTTCAAAAATGCCTCGTCAATTAGACAAACCTGCTAAAAGTTACACAGTTTCTTTAAGTGCAGCAAGTTACTATTCCTTAGAAAAATAATTCCGAAAATCAAGGGCACACATGAACAGGAAGAATCTGATTTCCCACTAGAACAGGTGGAAAATCTGAAGGTCTGAAGAAGATAAGAGTCACAGTAGATGTAAACTGGTTTGCTCAGTTTGAAATGATTGCCACAAATGTTTCTTGCAGAAAAAGCCCAGAACTCAGCTGCTAGCTGTTTGGAATCTTTTCAGTGTTTTCAGTGGGGCAGGTTTCCTCTCCCAGACTTCAAATGCATGCCCTTTGCTTCAGGCATGCATGTGCTGGTGGCACAGCTCACCTCCTGATAGCATCAGTAAGGTCAGGGCAGTCAGGCTGTGGTGCCCATGCAGAATTTTAACAGGTTTTTTGTCACTAATGTTATGCTTGGCTGGACTTCATTCCTTCTATCCAAGCCATGTCTCAGGGAGCATGGCAGCTCCAGTAGAGGAAAACTTTGTGGTTAGGAGAGTAATTTAGGTTGGATGGAACCTCTGGAGGTTGTCTGGTTAGCCCCAACACAGAGCAGGAGCCATGTAGGTGACTTTGGCCAGGGCCAGACAAATTTCCAATGTCTCCAGGATAGAATTCCCACAGCTTTTCCAGGCACCCTCTTTTGGCATCTAATTATGACATGCACAACAACATCAAATTTGTTTATACTTTTCTTTAACTGTATCCTTAGAGATCAGTTCTGGGAGGTATAGTAAAAGACTTAGCTTTACATACTGATTCCAGCTAGAAATCAAACACTTTTGTTGGGAAAGAAAACCATCCTAATAGGTAAGATCAATTCAGGTGAGGTGGCGCTGGGCTTTTCCTTTGCCTGGGCCCTTGGGTAATGAAGAAAATGTAACTGTGGATGAATTTGCTGGAGACAGATGCATGTTGGAGATGGACTGTACACCGCAAATGTGCAGTCAGAAAAGCATTGACAGTTTGGGGTTTATGCATTTCTTGCACACTAATTTGCCTGAGATGCAGTTCCAAACCCAGTCCATGGGTGCTGCAATGCAGCTGCCAGAGAGAGCAGGATCTGAGGCTGCAGGGACAGAGGCCAGGCAGATCCATTGGGACTCTCAGCTCCTCACCTGCAGAGCAATGAGTATTGGGACCATCCCAACCACCACCATCGCTTCTGGGATTTTTCCCAACCAAAGACATTCTGGGATGGTTTTACATCTTGCCCTGAAACCTGTACGCAGATATTTCACAATATGTGTATTTAAAGGAATGCAAATGATTTCAAAAGACAGGATGGCAAAACAGCATTTCAAGTTGCTGTCAGTACTGTGACACATGGTAACTATTGTGAGATTTATTTTAGATGACGAGAAATCTCAACTACTCTGTAATGAATTGTTTTTACTTTGTAGAAATACAGGTATTACTGAGTTACTGTGGCTGGTGTCTCACATATAAAGATTCGAAATTTTAATCTAATTTTGTCCCTCAGGAAGTTTTTGTTTCAGATGAGAAAATTGTCAGACCTTCCTCAAAATTTGGTAAGAGGAAATCTATGAATATGTGTGATGCTCATATGTGGCATGTTGCTTTCTCTAGAACCAAGTGAGCACTTCCTTTGGTCCAGGATTTGAGTGCTGTGCAGGATTTGCAGAATCCTGCATGGAATGCCTCTCTGCTTCTGGCTGCCTTCCACAGCGAGGTGACAGCCAACCTGTGGCCAGTGGGTAGGAGATGGCCATAATGGGTCCTCTTCTCTCACCCACCACAAGACAAGAGTACTGCAGATTGTTTGTAAGCTACGCCACATAAAAAGCTGCAAAATATAGTCCTGAAGTTGTTTATAATGAAATTAAATGTAGGAGATGTAGACTCAGGTACAAATTAACTAACAAATCTGTCTCAGTACTTTATCTTGGTAAAAAATCAATGCTGTATCATGTCCTAAGATCGGTTTTGAAGGGCTATGCATTTGCTAATGGAACCAATGCAGGATGCAGCTGAGCAGCACGTACACCAAAACTGGATTTTTGCCCACTTGAGCAACCTCAGCACTTTATTTGCCCTGTCCTAATGCTGTTTGTCTTCTACCCGCGTGGCACTTGGGCTGGGATGGTAACAGCTGCTAAGAGCGAGGCCAGCTCCATCCCGCACGCCAGGCCTGCAGGACCTGCGGCGAACCTGCTGGGAAGTGAGAACTGCCACATGCACAGCCTGAACCCAGGGGGCAGATATAGGTTTTCAGCCAACAGATTTGTTTCTTTGGGGCCGGGGGGGGAAACATCACGCGAAAAGAAGTATTTAAAATATGCTGTGATTCCTTTGGTCTTTGTCAAGAAAAGCTACCCACATGGCTGCCGAAGGAGATGATGACACTGGCGGCCGCCATGGGGAACGGGGTACCGATGGGGAGGCCGTGCCCGTACAGCGCCCGGGGCCGGGGGTCCAGCATTCCCGGGCCCCTCCGGCGGGCATAGCCCGGGCCCTGGCCCGGCTCCGGGGGTCCGACATTCCCGGGCCCTGGCGCGGCTTTAGGGGTCCGGCATTCCCGAGCCCTCCGGCGGGCACAGCCCGCCCCCCACAGCCCGGCTCCCCCGGGGCGACCCCGCTCGGCGGGCGGGGCGGGGCGGTCGCGCATGCGCGGCGCGGGCGCCCTCTCACCCCGCTCAGCTATGNGCTCGGGGGCTGCGCGCTCCCGCGGGCCGGGGGGCAGCGCCCGCTGAGCGCGGCGCGGAGGCAGCGCCAGGCATGGCCGACCCGCTCCGCAGGACGCTCTCCAAGCTGCGGGGCAGAAGGTCCCAGCGAGGCGCGGCGGCGGGCGCCGGGCACCGCCACGGCGGGGTCTGCGCCTCGCAGGGTAAGTGTGCGCTCGGCTCCGGCTGACCGGCTCCGGCTGCCCATCCGCGGCCGCTCCTCCACCTGCCGGGCAGCGGCGGGCGGGGGCTCCCGCGGCGCCGGGATGCTCCGTGCCCGCTGCCCGGAGCGCCGCGCCGGGGCCAGGCGGGAGCTTGGGTCTCGAATCCGTCCTCAGCGGCGGCAGCGTGCCATCGGTGCCCGCGCCGCTTCTGGGAGCGGGAATTCCTCACGAAAGCGACAGCTTCTGGGGCTTAAACCAGCGCTGGGTGCGCCTCCCTGCTCGTTGTCTTGTCTCCCACATCTGCTTGTCACTCCTCGGCTGCTGTTTGCTTGCTGGGGTTGGTTGGTTTGTTCACTTTTTAAAAATGCGCTGGAAATCTTACAGATCAGTTTTCAGTTTTGTCAACGTTGTTCCATTTGAATATATAGTAGTTATACTTTTGTTAGGAAACTTAGTGAAAGAGAACGTGTTTAAATATCAGCCAGAAGAACTGAGAATTGTTTGATCCATATATGGAGAGGCTGGATAAAGCTATTCCCTGCTTCCATACAATCGGCAAAGCAAGGCATGATATGGTAGTGAAGTATTTTCTGTGCCCACGGAGTTGGCATAATGTCAGTTTTAACTTCAGTTGAGTTGAAATATTGAAGCTTTGATTGCTGAGCATACACGTGTTGTTACTATCGTGGCTTAACTTGAAATACTGATTTGTTTAATTTTTTGTCAATAGAGTGAAAGGTGAAAGAAATACCTGACTTTTTTCTTCTTGAATACCAAACTGAAGCTTTTTGAAAAGGAACTGTTGTCATGTTTTGTATTTGTGTGGAGACATGGTCTTAACTATATTAAATATAATTTTAAATATATGTGTGAAAATGCTAGTAGTAGGCAGCATTCTTCTGAATGAAACAAAAATAGGTTCCTGAACTGTATGTCTCTCAGAGCTTTGTGTTTATTTAAAATTGACTCACTCCTGTAACAGCTAATAACATTGAAAACTTGCTCTGTGATATCGAACCACTGGTTGTGCAGATACTTGCATGTGAAGCAGTTTGTTGCTAAAATAAACACAGGCATAAGGGCTTTCAGGATCAGGGCCAAGTTTGAAATTTGCTTGCAAATACTGCTAGGAATTGCAGAAATTGCAGCTGGGAGATGTATTTGTGAGTGTATCATTTGGACGAGTTTCAGTGAGCATTTCCAATCAGTGACCTCTGGCAGCAAGTGGCCGATCAGAGCCAGGGTCCTCCTGAGTCCTGTGGAAGGTGGCGTGTCCCTGCGAGCAGCCTTGGTGGAGGAGGCTGGAGGCTCCTGCTTATTGATGTTTCTGCACTAAGCTTTTGCAGATGGCTCGTTATCCAGATACCTGGGTGGATGTTGAAAACAAAGTTTTCTGCTGCTAGGACTGAAGTGCAGCCTGAGGATGACACTAGATGTGTCACTGGCTGTATGTTTAGGCACACTGTACTCCTTGGGGCGCGTTGTTTTGGGAATTGTAGGCTGTCCTAACCAGTACAGAAGGACTCGTGTTTCTACAGCAAAGGAGGAAGTAGCAGATATTTTTGTTTGTGGAAATCAGGCTCCCGGATGCTCCATCTATTTATGTCATCAGAGCAGGGACCATCCTTGGAGTGAAACTGGGACTTTGGGATAGTTGTCACTGGTAGGAGGATGCCTACCCGAGAAGTCCCTGATCCAAATAGACTTCTTGGAAACACAGGCGTAGCCCTATGTCCATTGCAGATTAGTTTCCTATCCTTTTCGTTAGTTCTTACTTGAAACACTGGTGTGACAGCGTGTAAGGAGGAACCATTACAACGGCATGCTTCCATTTCCAGGCTGTGGGTAGGGGAGGGAGTACGATTGCTGCCAAATCACTGAAACTTTACCAGAGATCTGCATTCACATTTTCCTCAGATTCTGTTACCTGGCTGACTTAGGCCCCAGTGTAGTAAAGCACTTCAATGGAGGTGTGCAAAGGCTTCAAAAGGAGCATGGTTAATTTTGTAATTCTTTGAAACAAGTTAATTCTTCAAATCACAAACAGTGATAATACTGCAGTTTAGCTGAACAAGCAAGCTGTTCGCTTTTGAAAAATCACCAAATGATGAATCTTTCATCAAACAAAATGGTGGTGTTTCAGATCTTATCAAGGATCTCTTCTATCATTAAAGTACAAACCTAAAAAGAGGGTCAAAGGGAAGGTGTTCAAATGAGTCTTTTTCATGTCTCCCTTTCTACAGCAAACTTGGCTGGATTTATAGAGCTGCTCCTTGAATCCTCCAGAGAGGTGTCCATATTTTAACATCCATTATTGCTGTGTAAAGAATTTTTTGCTGAGAATAATGTTCAAGCAATAAAAAACAGCTGCTTCCATCTGGAATTTCCAGTTGCAGAGGGCTTCATGTGAAAAAAGGTTGTCTGTTTTATGTGAACCCAGTTATCCCTGTTCAGCCTCAATGGCTGAGCAAGCCCAGTTTGGGTTGTCCTCCTGTGCAGAGCAGCGTGAGGGTTGTCTGACCTGTTCCCTGTTTTTAATTTGGATGTATTTGCAGCTTTTCTTCCAGTCCTAGTGCAGTGGTTGCAGCTCCCCAGCTGGCATGTGCTGCAGCCAGAGGGGTATGGCACTGCTATGGAATGGAGCTTGGATGTGTTCTGGCAGGAGGCTCAAGTGTGAGCAGCGTTTTCCATGGACAATTAAATTTTTAATTGTCTGTTGCTTCAATGAAACTGTCAAGTTTTGGGAACAATCAATGGAATTTACTTGTTGCATGAAATTTTTGTTGTTTAAAAAATTTTCAACATTTCTTCTTTCTGCTTCCTTATTATCATGATGGTGTGCTTTGTTTTATTCCCCCCAAATCAGGGGATGCTTCTGTCTTAATTGTAGGATAAAGCTGGTAAGGACAGTCCTTTCTGGAGCTTTTTGTGCAAGACATATCCTTACCTTTATTTATACAGAAATCTAAGAAAAAATATGTTGTGGGGGTTTTGTAGCCATGTAGGCAGTATGTTGGGACTAGTTCTTCACTGGCATAACCAAAGTGGAGAAGTACTGGGTAGTAACTTTTCAGACTGATTGCACCTGAACTTGGCAGAAAAAGGCAGCCATTTCTGTGGAAGTATGCATGACCTTTCAGCAGAGCTATCTACTGCCATTTGTCTAAATTACGTGGTGTTAAAAATACAGCCAAACAAGCCTGGCTCTTTATTAGCTATAGGCACATTCTGCTTTGACAGGCTGAAATCTAATTTTGTGATTGTATCACCTTATCTTTTGTCCTTTTGGATGAGGTCTGATGCAGATGTTATATGAGAGCAAATGTGTTCATCTATCAAAAGCAAAATGATATTCTAAATATTTGTCTTTCCCTCTCTTTTTGCCTTCCTTTCTGGGAACAGATTTCATAGAAAATGTTTACATAGCTTCGAGAAGCAGGAAGGAGCCCAAGTGCCCCCAGGCCAGCGAGGTGCCCGAGCACAGGCCACAGGTGAACAGCATAACTGTTTCCAAGAAACGCAGCTGGCTGCAGCAGAGCACCCACCGACGACCTCCTCGTCCTCTGGAAGAGGAAAGTGCCTGTAGGGAAGTGCACGGGGCTGTTATCCCGGTACCCAAATCTCCCATCCCGCTGCCTGAACCCGCAGTGCCGTGGGCTCCCTCCACGTCGGCCGCGGGGCGGGAGCGCCCGGCGCGGAGCTGTGCCCTGCCGAGCCCAGCCACGCCGAGGAGCACGGCCTTGGACTGCGGCGAGGATGGCGACGCGGATGATGAAGGAGAAATATGGTACAACCCGATCCCTGAAGATGATGAGCCCGACTTGCCCGGGATCCACCCTTCTGCTGTGAATAGCCTTGTTGCTGTGAGCTCGCCATCAGTTTGGTACAAAGCCCACCCTGGGGGTGACTCTGGGATGGCCACGAGCCCCCATGAGGGTCCCACACGCTCCGTGGAGAGCACGGGGGGCAGCTGGACGGCTCAGCCCGGCGAGGGGAGTCAGGCGGATGCCACGCAGCCCGGGGAACACACGCAGCAGCACCGGCAGAAATTCGCCTGCAAGGCTCCTGGTGTGCCAACAGCAGAGGACAATCTTGCCTTCAAGTGCCCTTCCACAGGTAAGAGTGTTCAGGACATAAGTGTTTGGACCCCTGTTGTCCTTTTAAGGAATAATAAACCTTTGTTATGTCTCTCTTTTCTCTTTCTCCACCTCTGATGTTATCAAACAAGTTTTTGGTGGAAATGCATGTCAAGTGCATTGAAAGTGACTCAGGTTGTGAGACTGATGCCTACTAAGTGCAGAGGTGCACAATTGTTTCTCAGTCAGTTTGTTCATGGCGTGTCCAGGTGTCGTTAGCTTGTGTTCTCTTTGGCCCCCACCTCACTGAAGACAAAGGTTTTACAGAATGAACTTGCTGAAGCCTGGTAATGTGAGGACACACTGGGTTTCCTTTGTCAGCTTGTGTCTAGCCTTGGCCTTGGATTCCTGCCTCAAAGCTAGTTAATGTCTGCAGAAGTTTCTTTAACTTGCCGTCTGGGACTTTTTAATAAAGACTTTTTGGTAGACCATATAAATGCTATTCATCACATCACTTTCTGTAATTACTGTCTTGTTGACTGTCTCAGGCTAATCTAATAGACTGGAGAAGAGTGGTTTTCACTTTCAGAAGCCAGCTTCTTTGTTCCTTGTTATCTTTGGCTGAGTGTTTGATAATCTCATTTCCATAATTCCATTAGTATGTGAATTCAGCATAATGTTAAGGATTTTTCCCAGTCTGTTAAAAAACCCCAAACAAATATAAAACCACACCAAACAAAAATAAGTGGAAAAAACCCTCCCAACCCTTTCCAAAAAGGTATTACTTTTAATTACTTCTGTGCCTCATACTGTCTCGACCTTAACTCTAGTGTCCTGTTCAAAGTTAGAAACAGTGTAAAGTTCAGGAGACAGGGAATTCCAGGTTCCTTTCTTTGGAGAAAGGTTACACTTTACACTGACATTTAAGAGCCTGTATTTCTGCCTGGTTCATCAGAAAGGACCTGAAACATTGGTGTGGGAGCCCAGGTGTGCATCGCCTTCTGGAGGGGCTTCTTTTTGGGTTGTCCCCATCCAGCTTTACCATCCTGGCAGTCTCTGTCCCCATGTCCCTTTGTGCTGAGAGCTGCTGTGCCTGGATTCCTGGTGTAGAGATTGCTTCTGGGAACAGGGTTTGTTTTCAAAGGCACCAGAGCAACTGCTGTAAACAGCAGAAGAAAAAACTCTTGGTCTTCTGGGGGCTCACATTTTGTTCTTTTCGTGGAAATGCTGCAGATACAAGCATATTTGTAGTTGCAAAGTGTGCTAAAGTTTTTGGCCATTTATTACAAATAGCTCACTTTATAGCTGTTTTAAATACTTAGACCAGTTTTATTTGCTTGCAAGACAGATGAGATAATATGTTGTTTGGTAGGTTTTTGTCGTTGTGGGGGCTCTAGATGCTTTGTAGAGGTCAGTAAGTGGTTTTTTAGGAAGGCCGTGTATGTCCTGCAAACTGCTTGACCTCTGTGTAGTTGGTTAATCTCTCTATACGTGGGTGACTATTTCTTTTTTTAAAGAAGTTAGTCCCTTTCTGTAAGAAGAAAAATGTCAAACTCATTTTCATACTGAAGATGCATTTATTTCTCAAAGCAAAGTTGTCCATTTCAAGAGTTTCCTTAAACTGAAGGAAAAGTTACAAATTTCACCTGATTGTTTGTTATGCATTTAGTTAATTAAGGTACTTCAAATACAGCTCTCCTTCTACATGTGTTGGGTGGTGATCATACTGAATAGATTAATTGATGATGAAGTGGATCCCTGCTGCTCAGTAATTGGCTTTATTAGGGAGAAGTGGCTTAGTTCTTTTTAATCCAGTTAAAGTAACTACAGTTATTTTCAGTCAAATTTAAAATGACAGCTCATCCATATAAAATTACTACATGAAGGGCAGCATGGCCAATTTGAGTTTATATGTGTTAGGACCTTGTTTAAATTACACAGCTGATATGAAATTGATGTCTCTGTTCATAGAGAGCTCAGTACATTAAGCAGTAACTCCTGTCAAATAAGAAATTAAAGCTTTGGGGGAAAGCCTGCTTAGCTTTCTTATTAATATGAGTTATATATGTCAATATTAGTTACCAGTGGAGCCTAAATGTTAGGTTTTGGGAAGCATAGGCAGAAAAAAGTGGGGCAGTACAAAATCCAACTATATATATATATTTGTTTATTTTGTCATTTGCTGTTTTCTTTTTTGGACAATGGAAACAATTTTAACTTTAAAACCTTAGACATTTTTGCCTTACTTGGATTTCCAGCTTTGTAGAGAGAAAATAGAAATGCCTTTTTTTCTTTTTGCTTATTATGAGTCTTTATTAGACAGGAGATTTTTTATGAAAAGAATAAGTGATGGAGTTCTGTTATTGTGAGTCTTTCCAAACAGAGCACCAAATAGGCATATCCTGTTACCAGTACAATGCATCATAGTTGTAGAGGTCCTAATTTGTCCCATAATTTACACTGCTAGCTTCTGCTATTAATCTGGTTACTTTCTACAGTAAATGCCATTTATGTTAATAGGATTTGTCAGGTAATTCCTTAGTGAATAATGCTAGCCTTGTTTGCTTTAAAAAAAACCAAACAACTGATTAGAAATAAGGCACCCTTATAGCAGAGCTTGGGAAAATAATTCATGTATTTTCTTTATAACATGTATGCAAAAGGTAGGAGTAAGAAGGTAACTTGGTTCCAAGTTATTAATGTAGAAACAGCTCTTAGGTCTGTGGGAGAAGAATTTAAGTGGAAAGAACTCTGGAGGCTGTTTTTAATTATGTGTCTCCTTGCACAGGCAAAATGGTTATGATTGAAAAATAGAAATTTTTTTTTGTTACAGATGCAATATGGGAAATTTTTTTTTCCACTGTAAAATGTTAAAGTAAATTTTCTTTATAACTCTTTAGGACTGAACTCCTAACTGTATGTTTTTATAGATGTGTGTATTACCTGCAAATTGTTAAGAAAAGCACCCCTTTGTAATGTTGGCTCCTGAGACAGATTTACACCATGGAGCTCTTAATAGTGCCTTCTGAAGAATTTGCAATATTTTTGCTTTAGGGGAGGATTACTGTTAGTATTAATGTCTACCTAATGAGTGGAATCATCTCATGTATCTGTATGTGAGAGACATCCTGGTAGGATGCCTTGAAGATTGCCAGGACCTGGATTGTGCTTTTGCTACTAAAAATGTACTTGAGTTAGCTGTCTGGGTGGAAAATTCTGGTGAGAATCACTGTAAACAATTTCTTTCCAGTGTTATGGCAAGTGAAGATGGATCCCATATTCCCACTTAACCCTAATATGTGCCAACTGGAACTTGGCTTAGTTCCTATTGAACCTACAGGGCTCTCTCTCCACTTAGACTGTGACCATTATCCTGGTTTCCAAATACGTCTTTTGGGGCCAATGCATGCAAGTACTTTGCATGCTTACATGTTGCAGGCAAGCTTCCAGTAATATACATAGAGTATACTGGGCAGCAAATGCTTTCTATGCCTTTCCTTCCACATGTTACAAATATTATTTTTGAAATGTAATGTTTTTTCCCAGATGGAAGATGCTTTGTGGTTTACCTGTTTTTCAAATGCAAGGGGCTTCGGTTTCACAAGACAGCAGTGCGCTGATGTGAAATACTTGCACAATGTTTGAGATGCCAGAATGGTTAGGGATTTGGCAGGAGGATCCCTGTGCTCCCTCTTCCTCCTGCAGAGGTGAAGCCAGTTTTTCGGTGGGTTTTGGGGGAGTTTGTTTGTTTTTGGAGGTCAAGGGCTTATTCATGCATTTGTCTTGGATTCATGGAGTGACAATGCCATAAATACCTGCAGGTGAAAGAAACAGGCTGTAGCACTGTGGAGTGGAAGCAGTTCAATCAAAATAGTTATTGTCTTTTTCAGTTTCTGATTTGTCCTGAGTAACCATTTACATCCTCTGATGGGGAAAATAGGGCCAAAGCTGCTTTTCATGCTGTGAAAGACACAGTGAGGAGAGGAGATGTTTGTGAGAGCAGCCTGAACAGACAATGCTTGGCCCCGCCGCAGTGCTCTGCGAGTGCCTTGGTGCAGATCCAGCGTCTGAGCAGAGCGGCCTGTGGTTCATGTGCAGGGCCATTAATGTTTAAAATATCTGCAACAAACTCATGCTGGTTTGGAGATACTGAACTCTTGAAATCTGGTCAGTAAAGTGCTGTTACACGTGCTTGCTCCTCTGCAATGAGGTACCCCGTGGTGGATGCTCCGAGGATCACCACCAGGATGAGGAGCAGGCACACACTGATCACCCCCTTCACCTGAGCCTTGGGGG
The DNA here is from genome assembly GCA_013400495.1 of Nicator chloris. Taxonomy (NCBI): domain Eukaryota; kingdom Metazoa; phylum Chordata; class Aves; order Passeriformes; family Pycnonotidae; genus Nicator; species Nicator chloris. The sequence continues at coordinate 150,024 of WAAE01009737.1, read as the reverse complement.
GGTTGTGCTGTAACAGCCTCCCATTTTAATTAATGCGCTGTTATAAGCAATGTGTTTTCCATCTTTTGCTCCTATAAAAGTGATCCCTGGGTTGACATGTTCATCACAATTTTATTAGTATCAGTGTGTATAGTAATCAAAGAAAACGAACTATCTTTACAAAATTCTGAGTTGGTTTATTTTACCGTTTTAATAATTTCTCCATTCCTTGACTCTGATGCATTATGTGATATAGGGACTGCATTGGTCAAAGTAGTAATTTATATAGAGGCAAAAAAGACTTTTCTTTACATGTTCAAAGCAGAGATTCTTCCATTCATTTAGATAAGTAATTAAGATGTTACATAGAAATAATTGCTTTCTAACACAGTTTTTTAAAGTGCTTTTTAGTTTTTTAATTTTCTTTTGCCCAGTTGTTGATGTAGATAGAGGGGATGCTTACCATACATCTTAATTGAAGTTGCTTCAATTTGATATATGAGTTGTTCTCTCAATGCCATTTACAGTTCTGCTCTGAAGTTTTATATCAGTACAGGTCTAGAACTGTGCCTGCGCCTGAGAAACTTAACAGCCTTTGACATCAGTAGAGCTGATGTGCAGCTTGTGACTGTTGAGGATCCAGAGCAGTATTTCTTGTGGGTTCTACCACAGAAAAACAATAGCCCTCTTTCACCCAGTGTTTGCTACAAGAACAATTTTGAGATATTTGGGCCCTTCTATTTTGATTTGCTGCTTTTTCGCTTTTAATACATTAACTCAGCACTTCCATTAGGTGTGAGAGTGGCTGTTTGATACTTCAATAGCTTGGTGTAGTAAGCAACTGATAGCTTTCTGACCAACTTACCTCAATTTGTTCCCCAAAAATAAATTGCAGGTTTTAAACTGCCAATTTATTTAACATTAAAATAACTCAGAAACCCTATCTTAAGCAATGAGGAATGTGGCATATATAACAGGGTAGTTAAATGTGCCTGTAAAACAGCATGTGTTGCAGGCGATGCGTGTGACAGTGATATATGTCCCCAAACACATATAAACAGCATTAAACAGGGTCAGACAAGCATGTTTACTGTGCTGAATCACTGCATATGTCTGGCAGGGGCTGTGTTGTAAGTGCTTGAGTCTGAGCCCTCTCTTCCGTTGACAGTGTTTTGTAGGGGTAGGTCTGCTTGAAGGGGACACTAGTGACTGTCCTGTGGACACCAGGCTGGGAGAGGGCCTGGTTTGTGAAGCACTGTGGGCTCTTCATGTTTCTGTGGTCATGGAAAGGCTTTATGCTTTCACACAACCACAGTGCTGAGCAAAGTAAAAGGTGGCTTTATACTCAAGCTGAACCCACAGCTGATGTTACACACAGTTACTTAGGGTGTCACTTCATTTTGTCTTGGGCTGCGTTGGCCTCCAAAAGCTTTTTTTTTTTTTTTTCTGTATTCCTACTGCCAAAGTGTCAGAAGGCACAAGGTAAGTGTATTAAAGATGGTATAATAGAACAGCCCAGGCTGGAGAGAGCATCAGATGATCATCTGGCTCACCCTTCAGTGGAGCAAGGAGCCTAAATGAGACTACCTACCCCCCACTCCCAGCCCCATGCAGTTGCAGCTTGGAAACATGCAGTGGTGAAGACTCTACCATGTCCCTGGTTGTTCCAGGTTGTTCCAGGGATTGAGTGTTCTCACTGTAAAAGATAAATGTTACATATGCATACAAATGGTCAGCTGTGTATATAAAAGTGACCAACCCTGTGCTGTCCTGGTGCAACAGGTGCCTCTTACTTTTTGTCTTCTCCTACCACCCTTCCGTAAGGATATTTTTAATGTCTAACTGATGTTTGCAGCACTGTCTTGTAACTTGGTTGAGAAAAGAGGTGCAGCTCCGTTTCACTGTCACCCTTGTGAGAAAGCTGTGTCAGATGGGTAGGGTAGGAAGTGAAGTGTTACTGGACTGTGCTACAGCTCCTTCTGCAGCTTGTTCAGAGTTGTCATGTACACTCTTTTAAAATTGCGTGCATACCTCAGCACATTGCTGGCTTTAGTGGAACAACATGTGGCTCAGTGCTGATGGGAATACCATCCTGCATAATACTCGACTGTTAAGTTTCCTCCAGCCACATATTTCACTTTAACTGTTTGGTGCTGAACGCAGCAGAAGTTGGACACATAAAAGTCATAGTGTTAGATTGACTCTTGGGTTTTAATGAGCTGGGGGGGGAAGTTTAATTTGCTGGCCTGCTTTTCCAAGCCTGTGCCAGAGACTTTTGACAGAATGGCAAGATTAATGTTAGAGGCTGCAGTGTGGCACTGATTGCTACAGAGCGCTCTACACCAGCCCACCAGTGGGACCGTGCGGTGATTTGCAGTACAAGGGAAGGCTTTGTCTGCCTTTATCAAACACCACATTTCTAACTAGCTGCTTGCCAGAAAAGCACAGCAGGCGTGCTAGAAATAGCCCTTCCCCTGCAAGGGAACTACTTCCATGATGCAGGATTAAATGAATTTTCCTCTGTTCCTCTGGAAAACAGATTCTATGCATTATTCTTCGTAACTGAAACTTCCTTTTATAAAGATACTCTTTTAAGCAATTGTCTGCAAGAGTTACTTAATCCAAACTTCTATGGAGACTAGAACTAGCCTTTGTATGGTTTTTCTTGGAAGGGGGCAGGGGCACCAAAACCACAGCAAATGACTTTGGTCAAAGACCAGATTGCCTGATTTAGCTGTTTAAGCTTGGTGAAGTATAAAAAGTAAGTTACAGTCCAATGGTGAAAATTAATTTGAATGCACAAAGTATTTGCAAGAATCACTTGCTGCGGACCTGAAGTGATTAGTTTAGAATTAAAGCAGTAAGTCCGTGGCAAATCTGAAGGAGAAACCTCTATAAAGTATGGTTTACTGAGCATCTTGTGAAAACAGCACTTTCTTTCTTTTTATATGCTGTAAACTGTCTCCCTTTCCAAGGCTAGCAAAGGGGAATGATGGATGGATAAAAGTGTTTGAGTCTCTGTGAGCTGCCTGGGCTCGCTGCATCACACGGGATTGGTGTGCTTAGGGGCTCTATAGCACCCCAGCCTGCACAGGCAAGGCTACCCAGTCCTCTTGGGAGCTGCTAATATCTGATAAATAGTAAGTGATTGGGATGGCTGTTGCTAGCAAGAGGCACTCTTTGTTTCTTAAAGGGGAGGAAAAGTGACTCTAAGTGAAAGTAATCATAATTTTATCAATATCTATCATTCTGGCCTCAGCTTCCCTCTTGCATGGTTCCTTAACTCAGGTAAATTGATAGATTTCTTAGAGATAGTACTGCCTCATGCTGGCAAAAGTGAGAATGGCTTGAGCAAAACTTGATATTTGCATTTCCTTGAGTATTAGAGCATGAGGTGAACCACAAGTTCCTGTCTGTGTGCAGTACTGGCTTATGTCTAATTGTGTTCTTTAATTAGCTGCTCTTTACTGCTGAATTGAGGGAGTGTTGTTTTCCTGGGGTTTTTTTTCCGCTCTTCTTAGCATCAGTGCTTGCTGGTTTGTTTGTTTTTTTTTCTTTTCAGTACCTTGAAAGGGGGGTGATTTCCTTTGAGGATGTCACTTGGGAACTGTCTAACTTAAACCCTCTTGTGGGATGGTAGTGCCAAGAAACATGGAAGGTTGCTGGCAGGCAGTGAAATGAGGCAGTGCAGGATGCAGCTTTTGGAAGGAATAAATCTTATATCCTGCTGCAGAACGGAGAAGCTGAGAGAAATGAAAGAAAAGATGCAAGACTGCCTGCATCTACACAGGAGAGATTTAGGGCTGTTCAAGATAATAGAGGGACACAAAGAGCCATATTCTTTACTAGAGACAAGTGTCTTTCCTCTAGACGTAAGAGGAATGGCAATGCTGATGTGTTGGCTGTGTAGCTAACTGCTCTGTAGACAAGGGTGCCTTTGCCATATTTCTAGGATTTTTTCGTTAAGTCTGGTTTCCTTGCCCTTGTGCCCCAGGAATGCGGCCGTGTGTGCTTGTATGGGGGATGCAGCACAAATGGGTCAAGCTGAATGCAGCGGGTGCGATTGCTCATTTGTTTATATGTAGTTTCTGGCCCTTTCATCTCTATAAAGCAGAACAAATCTGGCTTTTGACAGTGAATTGCCACATTTGGTTGAACGAGTCAGCAGAGCACAGCTTTCTGAACACTTGTGAACTGAATGAGTGATGGTTGTCTGAATGAATTGTATTTATCAGGTTATGACAAATCAACATGTTTTCCCCAAGTTCAAGATTTATTTTTTCATTGCTGAGAATTGCAGTTTGAAAATGATTATTCCTTCTCTTTTCTTCTAAGGGTTTGGAGCTGCTCTTGCACGCAAGCCTGATATACCCTCCACAGAGGTTTCTCCTCCAAGTCCCAGTCCCCTGAAAAAAAGCGGATCAATCAACTGGCCCTTCCCTGATAGAATTAAATCTCCCAGGACAGTGAGGAAGCTTTCAATGAAGATGAAAAAGCTGCCAGAGCTGAGCAGAAAGCTGAGTGTGAAGGGAACTTCAAGCCATAGTAGTTCAGATAATCCTCCTTCGCTGCTGAAGGGTAGCTGCCGGGATACAAGCCATACAGTGTCTTTGTCTTCTTCTGGAAACTCAACCACAGCTGCCAGCAGGAACGTGATAAGCCGTTACCATCTTGACAGCAGTGTGTCCTCACAACACACCTACAAAAAGAAGAGCTCAAGGAGCTCCAAATCCTTCAACAAAGGTGGTTACCTCAGTGATGGCGACTCTCCTGAACTTATAACAAAATCAGGTAAACACAGACATGAAACCAAGTGTGGGAAAGGAAAGGAGAGCCTTCCAAGTAGTAGTGGTAAACCCGAAATAGATATTGATGCCTTCAGACACTACAACTTTTCTGATCAACCCAAGTGCTCTCAGTACATCTCTGGACTCATGAGCATTCACTTTTATGGTGCTGAAGACTTAAAGCCACCGCGAATAGACTCAAAGGATGTCTTTTGTGCAATACAGGTTGACTCAGTAAACAAAGCAAGGACTGCTCTGCTCACATGTAGGACAACATTTCTTGACATGGACCACACATTCAACATAGAAATCGAAAACGCTCAGCACTTAAAGCTGGTGGTGTTCAGCTGGGAACCCACCCCACGGAAAAACCGAGTGTGTTGTCATGGAACTGTGGCTCTTCCCACTCTCTTTCGGGTCACCAAAACGCATCAGCTGGCTGTCAAACTGGAGCCCAGGGGGCTTATTTATGTCAAGCTGTCACTCATGGAGCAGTGGGAGAACTCTCTCGATGGCCTTGACGCAGACCGTGAGCCTGTGATGTTTGGGGTAGATGCTCGAAAAGTTGTAGAGAAGGAAAACGCAGGCTTGATGGTGCCACTTCTGTTGCAGAAATGCATTCTGGAGATTGAAAAGAGAGGCTGTCAGGTACTGTGCGTATTTTAATTCTTTTGTCAATATTTCTGTTTTGAGATAGCTGTTGTTGCAGTGTAAGTAGTGACTGGAAATGGAGGAAATGAAAAACATCTTTGCAAGTCAATTCTTTTTCCTTTGCTGCTTGTGTATGGTGAACACTGGCCATTGTAATGTGGAAAGAATAACAGGGCTGTGTGCAGTCAGTGCTTCCAGCTTGGCCTTTGTAGAGGAGAAGTACGCTTGCTCACAGGAGCTGCTCCCAGCAGAGCTTGAGGCGTGGGGATAATGAAACAAACCTGCAGCCCCTAGTGTGTACAGTCACCCTCAGAAAGCAGAGATCAGTTAAGAACTTGAAAATGCTTGATGCCTGAGACGTGGGTCGGTCTGTAGGGACACACATCTAAACGGAAAAATGATATGGTTCTCTGTTTGCTCCAGCCGAAAGCTGAGACACTGTGTGCAGTGCCACAGTGAGCCCATCTGTTGGTGCAGTCTGAAGCCAGTGTGCCTGAGACCCATCTCTGTCATCACTTCATACACAGCATTAGGATGAGGATGAGTCCCTGACGGGCTGAATTAGTTCTTTCCCCACACCACTGCTCCTTGTCTTTCTTCAGGTTGTTCTCAAAATAGGGACCGCTGCAAAGCAGAAGTGCCCAGTGTCTCTTTTTTTCATCCCATTATTGGTTGATGTAATCTAATGAACAAAAATATATATGAGAAATGAGGTATGGAAACAAATCACTGGTTATGGATGCTAGACAAGAGGTCTATTAGGAAGGACTATGCACAGTCCAAAGCTCAGATGTTCCCCTTGGCAATTAATTTGAAACCGGTGGGAGGACTCTTGCCTGCTCTTCACAGCCTGTGTGAGCCCTCCCTGTCTTTTGCACCTGTTCTCACTCAGGTGAAATTGAGAAGTAGTGACACCTACCACTGTTACTATTTTAAATTGCTGACAGGTTGGATATGTGTCCAGGTGTGAGGAGATTAGCTCTGCTGTTTATAACCCAGGTCATGAACTATAGAGGGAAATGGAACTTCTGTGTGGCTCTTTTGCCAAAAGTCATCACTGATATTAACTGTGTGATTTTTCTTGTGGATACTTCTCCTAACATCCAAATCACTGGAAAAGAGAAGTTTTATTCTTTCCGGGTATGTGTCCTATGGTTTCAGCATTTTATTATGGGCTTGTTAGCACCTAGTCATGCAAGTGATATTGGGTAATCAAGGCAACAGTGGAAATGAAGCAATTGGGATTTGAGTTATCTGAATGTACGTGATGCTTTTGAGCATGAAATCTATTTTTGATTTGCACAGGGAGAACCAAAACTACAAAATACACTGTTAACTTCTTCTTATAACCACGTGCTTGTCTGAGGTTTTTGACTTTCCTATAGACTGCAAATACTGTCATGGTGCATAATCTCCACCTACATTTCAGATGTGGCATTAGGAAACTTAAAAAGTTTAAAAGAAATTGTCTTAGGCATAAACTAGATCATATTCAGTCTTGAGAAAGGGGGAGTACAACTGCCATTGGGTAACTTCCATTTGTTTAAGCAGGAATTAATATATGACCAGAAAAATACTTTTCTTGCATATGTGCATTCTCACGGTCTTAAGACAGTACAGGTGGGGTTCTTTGGTTTGGTTTTGGATAATTTTTTGTCTCGAGTCCATAGTTATGAATTAATCTTATACTGCTCAGTACAGCTGCCTATAATGCTAATTAAAATTAAAAGAATATTTCTAAGATTTAGTTTTGTAAGATCACAGAAGTGCTTTGTATAAATGGTATTGATGAAAATGAAAAATAATGATAAAATGGAAAATTTCAGTACATGAAAGCACATGATTTAACTGGTAAGTCAATTCAAGAGTGGTGTGGGTTTCACCCCTATCCGCTTAAGCATGTTAAATAATACCTGTTTTGCAGAAAACTTTCAATATAATTTGAAACACATGGATGTCAGCATCTTGTCAACTCTAAAACAACATATTATAGGTCTCATAATGGAGTAGTCATAATTTTCTTGAAGCTCTGGTTAAGGGTATAAAAAAACTTGTTAATTCTTCACTATATAATCTAATACTGTAGGAAAATGTTTTCACTTATTTTGGGTTGGTGTTGGTTTATTAATTGTTTTGTAACTTTCCTCATTTTTAGTATGGAGTCAGTTGTATGACTTTTTCTTCTGATAATGATTAATAACTGTATTTGTACTGCAACTTTATTTACATAAAGCTCTAAACACTGCTCACTTCTATTTTGTATAATTAAACAATTATGCCAGGAAAAATAATGATGATCTGAGTAAGTAGGGTGAGAAGCAGATATATGTTTAATCTGTATTTCTTTCCTGATTCTGCATAAAAGCAAAGCATTAAGCAATTCCAATTTAGGACTTGTGTTATGTCAATAAAGCACTGCTCAGCACGTTGGCTGTGGAGGAGACGGGAGCGTCCTGCGCTGCCTGCTGCACAGCCCCCGTGTGAGGTGTCCGAGACTGCGTGTGCTGGTGCTGCCAGCCTTTGGCTGTCCCGAGCTGCATTCCCAAACTGCTGCTGCTGTTGGGCTCTCCGGGTGACACAGCACACCATGTCTGTGATTAGTCCCTGGCTGACGTGGGGCCGTGTTTGTGCTTGCAGGTGGTGGGTCTGTACCGGCTCTGTGGCTCGGCAGCGGTGAAGAAAGAGCTTCGAGAGGCCTTTGAGAGGGACAGCAAGGCTGTTACTCTGTGTGAGAGCCAGTACCCAGATATTAATGTCATAACAGGTAACACGTTTACTTGCTTTCCTTCCAATGGAGTTGTGCCATGTTCTTCATCTGCCTTTAAAAGGGTGAAATTGTGCTTTGAACTCTTTTTTCTACTGTCATTGTAACAAGCTTTTAACTGCTGCTGAGAGCTGGCTGGGAATGAGTGCAGTTACTGTGGGGATGTGTAAGTATGGATGAAGCAGCAGTGATTTTTAGGGAAGAGAGGACATGGAACGATCTGCTTTCACTAACTGCTCCACCAGTTACAGAGGGAAGTGGGAGTCTGAAAGGAGCTGGTGTCTCGGAGCTGGTTAAACCTCTGCCATTGGTTTGTTTTGGAGCAGATCTGGAAAAGCTTGGTTGTGATCAGGCACCTCTGCTGTGTTGGTGGCTCTGCACCATGTGACACAGGGCTGTCTTGGATCAACTGTTGTTCTCTTTGTGTTGGAGATTGCAGGAGTTATGGAAACAGATTTCCCGTTGTATTGTGCAGGCTAGTTAGAGCTGCAGGAAAGTGCCTTCATTTGATCACTGCTTGTTAAGAAACCTTGCTAAGCTTTCTCCTGCTCCCTGGAGTGGCCCTTTAGTTGGTGTCACACAGCAGCTGCAGGCACAGGTAAGAAGGTCCTGGGAAGCCTGTCTGGGTCAGCTCCTTACATGGCTCTCTTGACAGGAGTTGCGCTGCAGAACTGAAGTAGGTTGTTGAGGTTTTTCTGGTTTGCTAAAAACTGGAACAGTTTTATAACTATTGATATTTGTTATGTAAGCTAAAGTTGATCTAATTTCAGGCATCACTGAGTAAGCCAGTTGCTCTGAGAAATTAGTCAGAAGCATTCACTGCCTGTATATCAAGGGATGGAAAATGTAACAGTAGTTGGGGTATAAATTTCCTGTGCCCAAACCCGTTCCGTAATATCCAACATCCAGCTGTGTAGGAGAGTTATACCCTGCAGTGGTTTATTTCATTTCAATATACTGGGAATTAATTTTATTCATTACATTTTATAATTATACAACATGTTATCAGAAGATACTACTCAATGACATTTACTGTGTTACATAAGCCTCTTGTTTCAGAGTGTGAAGCCAGTCAGTTTGCCTTACTTGCCTTGGCTGATTTTGCTGTGGGGTTCAATTTTGTTCACAAGTACCAGCATTCTCAGCATCAGAAACTTGTATTTCTAGAATCATACAATTGTTTAGGTTGAAAAGACCTTTAAGATCATCAAGTCCAGCCATTAACCCACCCATGTTTCACTCTGATGTTGTACAGCTTTTATAAACGAGGTGTACAATAAAGGTAAAAAGTATAAATTATCTTTTCAACTGGGTCATTTTCTTCTCTTTACAAGTAAATTAATGAGAAGAAGTGGTGAGAAATTAGAAGATCAGATTGTTCCATGTAATTATTGAAGTCCTATTTTCTCAATTTTTTTGTCATCAATTCCTGTGGTGGGGTAAAACCCCTCTGTTGCTTTCTGCCAGCAGCAAAAGCTGTCTGATACCGACTTGTAAACAGATAAATGGCAAACTGCAATTTCGTTAAAGTAAATTTTGCGGTACTGAAAAACTTTGTTGTTACTTTTTACAATTTTAGATACTAAAAATGGCATTGCACTTCCGTGCTACAACTAATCATTAAAATAAAACAGTATTTGTAGAAATGGTTCAAGAGTATCATGGGGAAAGGGTGTAGGAATTGAATACTTACCTGTATACAACAGAACCTGGAACATTTCCTAAGCATTTTGATTTTCCTGAGTATATTGTACACTCAGAACCAAGCAGAACTGGCTGAAGCCAAAGTCTGAACTTCAGGAGAGCTCAGTGCTACTGCAAAGTTCTGGAAGAGCAGCAGCACAGTCTGACTGATCTTTCCCTCACGAGTTTGTGCTATGGTGGTGAAATTGAAAAACTGAAGTACACTTTCCCACATACATTCCTGCAAGCCTTGCTGCTGGTGTTGATCTTTTGGTGACCGTGCAGGTGTGGCTTGGTGATGGTACTACTGGAGGATACTATATTGTATCCAGAATTTGCCTTGCAAGAGTGAAAAGACTACAGCTTTGTTTTCTGCCTTACAGAAAGTCTACTGGGTATCCTTTAGTTTGCATTCTGTTGCAAGAGTTTACTTACATGCTGCTTTCCTTACAAGGGAAAAAGAGTTTTAAGGAATTACATTAGAAAAGCAGGTTTTTTTCCCTGGTATCCCTGCAGCTCTGCTGTGCAAGTGCCTGCACTGCCTGTGTCAGTGTTGTGGTGCAAGGACTGACTGCAGGGGCTCTGTGGGCTGGGGGAGCAGGAGGGGAAGGGGTGTTGGCATCCATATCTTCCACTGACCAAAATGCAGCCACTCTAATTATTGGAAACTGCCTGCTGTGGATTGATGGGGTAACCTACAGTTTGTGTGGACAACTGAGTTGGCCACTGTGCTTAGTGCTAGGAATAAAAGAGCCCACAAAACTTACTGCATGTGCTTAGGGAGTTGGGTTGAGAGGGAATGTTTCCCCTGATTACTTAATGCTGAGGCTGATGCACATGATTCATACTTCTATCAGCCAAAACATGTGTTCCACAGAATATGAGTCCTCAGCATAAATCTTGGCTGATTTGAAGACAACTGCTGCCTTATGTCCTTTTTGAAATTTGAGTAGTGCTCCTTTCCAAAAAGATGAATAATACTTTTTTTGACAGCTCTGCAAAGACTAAAGAATGAAGATTTAATGATTAAATCTTGACTTAGAAATACTCTTGGGATTGGCACAGGCTTATACACAATGAGGGGGGCTCATGGATCAAACTGAGGCATGCAGGCAGTTCATGGAACTGACCTGTAGCCATGTTGTTGCACTGTCTGTCAGCATCCACGTGAATTCATATCTCTGCATAAAGCTTGCAATACTCTTAACAGTTCAGTGGGTCAGAAAAATGAGGAATTAATGAAGTGGATGGCAATTTCTGCTCTGTGTCTAAATTTGTTGTGTGTAGTTGTGTCAAGAGGAATGTGCTAGTGGGCTGGCAACAGCAGGAAGCATAGATTCATGGAAAAAAAAACCCCAGCAGCCTCTTAGAGGGCTAATTTAGCTGAGTGAATAGCAAAAGGATTTAGAAAGGTCAAGGGGTGTTCATGGCTCCCAAACCATCCTGTTACCCAGAGCTGAACAGGAGAAAGTCCTTTGGCACATGGTAGTCCTATGATTGTAGATGCTGTTGCAGGAATTTCTGCTAAATAATTATTACTAGACAGTTGTGAGTGTTTAGTATAAGCTAATTTGATTAGAACATATCATTTCCTACTGTAAGCTGATTTTGATTTCAGCCTCTGCCTCTAAAAAAAGCACAACTGAAACAGAGATCTTGATAGAAGTCAGCATCTCTTGCTAATGTTTTGTTTATGAAAAAAGGAAAATATCCCAGACGATGTTGTACAGCATCAGCATCTGCCACATTTGTTTCATAAATATTTTAACTAGCTAATCCACATAGGGAACATGAGCCTCTGAATTCAGGGAAGAAAAAATATTTGGTGGGAAGGGAGGAATATGAGTAAGTTACTAAACAAAACTAGCCACTTAAGTGGAGGAGTACCAAAAGCACATATTCTTTTTAAAGCAAACAAAAAATCCCACCAAACCACCAGGGGAAATATTTTTTCAGGATGAAATGGTTGTTGGCATATTTTGTGTTCCTGAGGGGATGTTCCCATTTTAAGCCCCGAGGGAGCTCCTGGAGGCCGTGTGGTGTCTGCAGAGATGGTTTTACCTTGGTGCCCCATGGCCGAGCTGCAGCGGGAGGTGATTTGGCAACTCGGGTAGTGCTGCTCCTGCAGGGCAGCTTCAGTAGCTGCACTCCGCAAGTGCAGGATTCTTTTGTAAATTAAAATATTTATACAGGTAGAAGACAACTCTTACATGCATTCTGCATGTGAAGGGCAAAATGTTAACTTCTGTTCCCTGTACTTTTTTAGAAACTACCTTGTAACAAAGCCCACGCTGTACAGTTCATTTTACAGCTCCGTTACACAGACTTGAGTTAATGAAAACTGTTGCTTTGTTAAATAGCACAGTGTGATGGTAATTGCTGTACTGTGAGATTTTATAAGGTTGTGAGGAGTGACTACTAAAAAAATCCTCTACCTTTCCAACTTTACCTGTTTGGAGTACAGGCTGCTTTGTTAACTGCTGTACCTGCTTTTAAACAGTTACTTTTAATCCAGCATTTCTTGCTAACAAAGTATTTAAGTGCAGTTGTGATCTAGCTAAAATTAGTAGATATTTGTGGCACAGAAAGCAAGTTTTTAAGGAAAATGAAAACTGCTGGGGAGCAGGCTTGTTTCCTTCAAGTTTTTGTTGGTCGTATTGGGTATTGCTCCTGGATAGCATCGTGCTATGTCCTTTCCAGAGGCTGCTGTTAGAAGCCTTAATATTTTGGGTTTTTTCACTGTTATTCTTCCAGTCACTGAAACTCCCCTCAAAATGAAGCATCAGCCAGGTTCCAAAGCCAGCTTACAAGAATGCAAACGCTCAGTTCCTCTTTGGAAAGAATAGGCTGAATGAGGCGCTTTCCTGGTTGTTGCAATCCCTGGAAACAGCCTGTCCCCCAGCACGTCCCCCCAGCTTCAGAAATGGTGCAGTATTCCTCTGCAGCAGGGAGGGCTCGCTGCCAGGGCATTTTAGGCAGTGTCTCCTGTGGGCCTGAATCACATCTGTCTCAGCAGGAGCGTGTGGTGTGCTGGGGCTGCAGGGTACCCCGGGGCAGCAGGGAGTTGGTGGCTCTCTCTCATGAGGACATGTTTGGTTTGTGCTTGGCCGGGTGAGAAGACACCATGTGCCTTGCTGTACGTGCCACAGGCACTGGGATGTTTGCTCATTATTTTATAGCTGAAAATAAACAGAACAGAAAAACTAACTGATAGGCTTCTATAAAAGAGGAGGAGTCATCAAGCTGGACTTTGGTGTTTGTAGGAGCTCCTTTGCTTGGATGGGAGGTGGACTGCTCTGAGCCCTTTCCTTGCCCCCTGCCACCCTGAATGAGGGAAACTTGGAGAGATGTTCACCTGGTGCCTAATGTCCTGCACATGCAACAGCCCCTGTGCTCCAGCCCCTCTTTGCTGTGCCCTTTTGGTGTTGTCCTCCCATCCCTCGCTCCCGAGAGCAAGGTTTGTCATTGACACAGAGGATTTTCTTATGGAATGGGTGAAGTTGCTGTGCTTTAATGCTCCCAAAAATTGCTGCAGAGTGAATCTGCAGCTTGTTAAAGGCAGCTGTTGTGTCTCATTAGGTGTTCTAAAGGATTATCTGCGAGAGCTGCCCTCTCCCCTGATAACCAAGCAGCTCTACGAAGCAGTGTTGGATGCCATGTTGAAAAATCCCTTGAAAATGACAGCAAACGGGTGTGAGAATGACCCAAGTGACTCTGAGCACGCAGCAGCCCTTCTGGATTGCTTGCCAGATGTTGAGAAGGTGAGTAGTGTTAGCACGTTCAAGTAAATCACAAGCTTCAGAAATGGAAGGAACATTTTCACACTGGATATCAAATGTCTCAGAACTGTTTATCAGATCAAGTGATTCACTTGGATTTGTGATGCTCCACATATTTGAAAATAATTCCATGCTGCAACGAATTGGAGGGATCTGCATTGCTGGATTTGCTCTAGTTTTGATTTTATATTGTTTCTTTAAAACTGAATGAAAGGCTGTGATCTCTACTTTTACATTATTAGATAAATGGTTATTCCTGTGTGTTGTCCTGCTCCACTTCTGCAGAGCTCTCTGACCTGTATGTTGTAATTACCTGGGCAAATCAATTCCTCTTTCTTAAGTATGTGCAATAAAGCCTTTGCTTCCCATGCTGTGCAGTGTCAGAGAGCTGTGCACTGTTACCTGCCAAATTGCTGTGTAGCAAACTACAGCCCCTTCTGGGGTGAGGGAGGGAGCAAGGGACCTGCATGGAATTACCTGGAAGCTTGTTCAGGTGCTGACATCATATCAAGGGTTTCTCTATTTTCTAATGTATCTGGATCATCTGTACTGCTTCTGCAGCCTCTCCTCCCTTCCTTCCTGATGTATTCTTTTTACTGTTAGAAAACTCATCTGTGTGAAACTGAGTTCAGATAAGAAACAAACTGAGCTTTACCAGAAAGTCTGTCTTAATTGGTCTGCTCTGTCATGATCAAATACAGCTTTTCTAATTCAGCACTTGGATGTTCTGTTGATGGGTGTTGGTAGTAAAACCAGAGCTACCAGTCTTGATCTTTTCCCTCTAGAGCCATGACCAGCACCACTGTTGTCTAGTGTTTGGTTTCCTGAGCAGTATTTGTTTCTTTAGGCTACCCTGAAGATGCTGTTGGATCACCTGAAACTGGTGGCTTCTTACCACGAAGTAAATAAGATGACGTGCCAGAATTTAGCTGTGTGTTTTGGCCCTGTGTTACTGAGCCAGAGGCAGGAGACCACCAACCATAACAACAGAGTCTTCACAGACTCGGAAGAGCTTGCTAGTGCCCTGGACTTCAAAAAGCACATAGAGGTTCTTCACTACCTACTTCAGTTGTGGCCAGGTACTTCCATGAATCCGGTGAAGGAAAAAGAGTCAAACCATTGCTGTGTGTTTGTACTGTGTAATGCTGTACATTAATTCACGGGATGTTTGAGCAGCATCAGAATTCTTTAAATGTGAGGTACTATGGCATCACCTGTTAATCTGAAGAAATTATGACAGTTTCTATTTGGGCACTTTGCTAAATGGAAAGTTTGTTGGTTTAATTGCTTTCTTACCAGATGGCAGAGTTTGAGTATAATGTAAGAAATAGTGAAGACTTTATGTGAGTAAAGACACTAGAAAACACAAACCCATTGACATTAGTTTTCACATCTGAATTAGAGAGCTTGGAGATTTTTTTTTCCTGCTCTCCAGCTTTGTCCTGATGGGGTTAATTTATTTCTGCCCTTTTAATTTGCTAGAGTTGAAGACATCTTTAGGGTAAGAGCTCTGCAACTTCTACTTGTTTTTTGCAGAGCTTTGCTTAAGGAAAAATGTTGATCCTCCATGGTGGGTTTGAGGTGACTGAAGATGCTGCTGCTGGTTTGTCAGCTGCAGGTGGGCAGCTCCAAGGCTGCTGATCACCAAAAATGAAAAGAAGCTTTCAGTCAGATGAGTTGAGTCTATGCAGGAGAGATGGGGCATGTAGGTGGAGGAAGAGGGAGACCACGAGCGGTTTGGGCAGCAAATACTGTGCAGAAACTAATCTTGAAACCCTGTGGATGGGTTATGGCATGGCTGTGGACTACAAAACCAAGTGGATGTACCTCTGCTACACACACATAGGAGTGTCTATTGCTCTAAGAGGATAGGAGTAGGGTAAGCAGTACAGTTTTCCTTCACTTAGAAGAAAAAGCCAAGTCCTATCCCTTGGCTTGCAAGAACTGTGCAGGATGTTGTGTTAAAAGAGAGGTAAAACACAAATGAAGAGACTTGAGTGGGTGAACACCATGCAGTGTAAACTGCACACTTGGACTGAATGGAAGGATCACAGTCTGGTTCCTTATATTTAATCATCTGTAGTTTGAGACAGCTTGATAACCACCATGTTGTGCAATACTTCGATTTCCGTGTATTTCCAACTGAAAACAAATAGTCCTTGTTTGGTTAGAGCGTGTAACACTGGCAAGTTATTGTTAACCCATGGCCCTTCGTCTTAATGGAGCATAGGGTTTTTTTATAACAAAACACAGGGGGTTTTGTTATAGTAAAGGGAGGGGAGGGGAAGCAGTGAGAGTTATTGCGTGTTACTATGCAAGACATAAAGTAAAATCCCCTGGAGAGACCTGTAATGTGGATTCAGAAGGAGAAGGATTGGGCACCTTTCAGGACTGAATCTTTGTGCTTGTGTGTGGGGAGTCTCACAAGGGGAGGGTCAGATGGTGAACTGCATGGGTTTGTGTGCACTGCCTTTTCAGTGGTGAATGGGAATAGGAAGTCTCTGCTGCTCATTACAAGGAGCAATGGTCTATAAAACCAGAAGTTTTGCAGCTCAGTTACTTAATAGGCACAGGTCAGTGAGAAGAGCTGTGCTGTTTGCCTTAGGCAGTGGGTAACAGCAGAGGAGCCTGTTGGTAACTTGTGCTGTGTAATCGTGGGCTCAGGTAACACTGCCAGCAAGCCTGTGTGAGTGTACGTCTGCCATGGGCTTGTGGCTGCACAGAAAAGTTACTGCTTAGCCTGGACAAAGTATGTGAGCTGAGCTGTTTGCTTTTCTTTGACCCAGAGCTGGATGGTGATTAACTCATACAGTGAATTTAATTTAATTGGTGTTCTGGGAGTTTCTATTTTTTGAAAGGCTTCTCTGCTGCAGTTTGAATCTGGCATGAATCTTCAAAATTGAGATTTTACAGTAGTTTTTCCTAATTGTTTTATATCAAACAGTGGCAAAAAATGTGCAATGTGTTGACTGTAAGATTGCACGTATTTGTGCATGCTCTTAGTGAGACATGGAGGCAGGACAGTGGGCATCAGCCACGGACTTTTTTGTTGCAGCATAGATTCAGTTCTGACTGGTTTAACTTCTCTCTTCAGTTCATCACTCGCCTGCCAAAGAAGCAGCACATCTGAATGCATTTCCTGAGCACTCATCCTCCCTGAATTACCTGAGACCCAAGAGGCAGCGACCTCAGATGCTGAATCTGAGCGGTACCGAGATGTCGGGGGTGCTCAGACCAAGGCCAGCAGGTCTAGACAGCCCTTCGAGCAACCGCTATGCCGGGGACTGGAGCAGCTGTGGGGAGAACTACTTCTTAAACCCCAGAGACTGCCTGGGGGAGGCAGACTACGATGACGTCCCTTCGGAGGACACCGAGAGTGGGGACGACAGCAGCAAAGCCGAGGAGTCGGACGCGCCTGCGAGATGCCCGCAGCCCGGCCCTGGAGAGCTCCCCTTTGGGAGCTACCTGGCAGTGCAAGCTATAGACTCTGCAGTGGATCACAGAGCACACCTCAAGGACCTGCAGGAAAGTATTGATACTCTCATAGGAAACCTGGAAAGGGAACTCAATAAAAACAAACTAAATATGAGTTATTAAATCCTGCCCTGCATGACATCTCCTTGTGCCTCCATGCCCCTTGTTGGGCTTCCCTAGCTGTGTGAGGAGTGATGGTGCCCCTGAACACCTTGTGGTAAGGCCACAGCCCACCTAAATGTGTTAGCACATTTTAAGCCATTCCGCAATGTTTCTGCCTTTCTGTTAGAAGGCATCGTCCTGATTCGTGTTGGAGACAAGTTTAGACTGTGGTGTGGTTCCACACAGTGGCATTTCTCCCTAAAAACACTATGCACTTAGGTGGCCTGGGCAGTACCTGATAGAAGAGAAAGCAACATCTCTGCTGTCAGTGGCAGCAGAATTCCTCATTCCTGAACTCCTGGCTCCGGTACAGATGTTCCTCTCAGAAGAGGATGAACGCTGCTTGGCCTGAGTTTTGCAGCAGGTACTTCAGATAGACTTGTTTTACTATATATGCAATGGCTGCTATGAAAAATGCTTTATATAATATTTATATATAAAGTTTTAATTGTACAAATATTAACATATTACTGTATTAACACTTTTCAGTAATTATTTAAACAAGCAAAAATAAATATTTTTCTAACCTTGTTTGTATATATCTATGTATAAATGTGCATGTGTCTGTAGCCATCTTTGAAAAGGAAAGGTCTCAGAATTATGAACTGTTCCCATTTCTAGGAAGACATGTTCAATGATGCCAGGACAAGGTTACCCTTTGGGTAACACAGCATTTGATTTATGCACAGAAACATGGCCAGAGAGAAGGGGTGAATGATTAATGTAAATGACCTTGTGTATTGCAGGAACAGCAGTCTGCAGGTGTTGACTATTAACTCTCACACACACACCACCTTTTCTCTGTTTGTTTGTTTTTTTCTTACTTCATTGTTTGTTTCTTGGTCCATGGGTTTTTTCACATATAAAGAAGATCTGGAAGGTATTTACTTTTCAAAAAATATTTTTTGTTTTTCCTTTATAACCTGTTACTTTATTCTTGATGTTTTGGTACTTTTTTTTTCTGGCCAGAGTTTCGTGTATTTTTGTTATGGTACCCTTGGGTGGTGCTGGTAGTTGGATGTGTTTGAGCCCTCAGTAAAGGGTTATGGCTCTGGAGATGCAAGATGCAAGTTCAGCACAAAGCCAGTTACTTTTTTTTCTTTTCTTTAAATTACTCTCCCAAAAATGGACACCTGAGTTGTCACATGAGGCTGAATGGGTGGAGTGGTATTACTCCTGGGACATTTGGCTGGGATTGCAGTTCACTGTGACCTTACTAGATTCAGCTATCACCATCTGCTCAGAGCCTCTTTTATCTCTAGTCATCTATGGTGAGCTATTAAACATTTCATGTTAAGGAAACACATTGATTCAGCTAAAAATAGCTACCAAATTGTATACAGATGTTTTGATAGTCCTTCTAGCCAAAAGGACATACAGAGTCATTCCTTGTCCTCTAGAGGTCACATGCACATGCCCAAGGAAGGGGGGATTTGGGCAGGTGGGGCTGAGAAGTTTCTGGTGTTTTGAGAGGTCACTTGCTGTCAGCTGGCGGGGTAGAAATTAATTCTACATCTTTTTGGTACGATTTTTGACATCCCACCATGGCTTTTCATTCACCCTGTGGGTAAGTGCTTTTCTGCTAACCTGTACTTCCTTGTACTGCTTAATGGAAGAGTTATTTATTTACAGTAGCAAGGAATTAATAATTGCTATGGCAGACTTCACCCCTCTTTTCTAAGGAATTATTTTAGCATGGTTCCAATGGGTTATTCAATCTCATTAATTTATTTTTGTAAGTGTTAAAAGATGCAAAACAATTATTGCAATATAATGATATGAATGAAAATGTAAATTTAACCTGAAGCATTTATCAATAAATCGATGTATTTTTTTAAACTTTTATACCTACAGAATGTGCATACTTTTTAAACTATAAATTTAAATTCTAAATAAAATTTGAATTAAGAACAAAATCTGTCTGTGCCTAGCTCGTGATTATTTAAACCTAAGCTGCTGTCATCCATTTGCACTGTCTGCACACATGAATTAATTCCATAAAGACATTTAGCTTTCCAGATGTTTTGTTCTGGTGTCATGTCTAGATTGACCCAATGTTTGAGTTAGATAATTAAAAACAAACCACTACTCCATTAGCACTCGTTGAAATATGTGTGCATTTAAATTTATTTATTAATCTTTCATTGCCTGAAATAATCCAGATGATGTAAGTGGTCACCTCTTGAATGCATGTGAGCTTTTTCTGCAGGAGGGCTCTGTAACTTGGGGCAGCAGTGCACTGCTCTGTCAGCTTTAACATTTTAATATTACAATAGTGGAAATTAGTGACTTGATAAATTGTATTCATGTTACTATCATGAGGTAATTAAAATACATTATTGTATTGTATTAGTCAAACATTTTATGGTAATTGTTATAACAACTTGTAAAACACATTTTGTATCTTAGAAATCCTCCTTTAATGAGACATTTCCCAAGTGGTATTTTTCTTCTGTTATCCTTTATATATATATTCTTATAGATGCTGTTATATTTCATATATTTTGTTATATAATCTGGTCAAGCTGCATTCTTTTTGTGATTGTTACAAATTCTTAAGAACAGGATTACTGTGGGGATTACCTTAATCTAGGAACACTCAATTGGGAGATTAAAACAACCTGCTTCTACCAAAGCAGTCATTAACTTTTTTACACCAAAGGGCAGCCTCTGGCTGTGTGTGGTTGCAGGGCAGAGCTCCTCCAAAAGCTGTGACCACAGCCAGGAGCCTCCTTTGCTGTGCTGACCTGTGCTGTTGTCTGCTTGGTGAGACTCCTTTGGCATCAGGAGCAGCTCCTGTTCACCAGGCACTGGAAGAGGTTAACAGCAGAGGGCAGAGCCTGCAGTGGAGTTCAGAGAGCAAATTGTCCTTGAAGTCTGTGGACTTCCTTCAGGTGTGACATCTGGTTTCCAGGTAAAGAGGTTGGGTGTGGGTGCTTTTACAGAGGCAGTGCCAAGGCTTGCACCAAAATCGTGTACAAGTGGTTTTACCCAAGCACAGGCCAGTGGTGGCCGTGTGCAGGGCTGGGTCACAACCAGGAATTGTAGTTTGTAGTCCCCAGGGAAAAGCAGAAATGCAAAGGTAGGTCTGTGCCGTTCTTTGCTGCCAAGTGTTAGGGATATGATACACTTAGGTGGATTTAGGAGTGGACTGGGCACATTCACAGAGTTTTAATCCTTTCCTGTTTGTTTAAATAGGATTTTCCACATTCCAAACGCTGCTGGTGCTGTGTGGCTGATCCACCTTTTCACTTCTCCTTTTAACCTCCCAAAGTGCTTATTACAGGAGCATGCAAGAGGTGGGTGGGGATGGTGTGGGATGTGGAATAGTGGGGTGGCATGACCTCAGGCTGCTTCAGCCACTGGGGACCTACGTGCTCAGAAACTTCAGGTTTTTACATCTGTCTTTCCCAAATGTGTAACCTGTATGTATGTTTGTTAATGCATCAGACAAGAAATGGACCTGCAGCTATTCAGACAGGTTCCAAAAATAGGGGGAAACATCTCCAACAGATACACAGGATTTTTACAGAATAAATCTATAAATCTGATTAGCCAGAGACACACGTGGTATTTCCACTGTGAGATCAGAACCCGTTCACCTTTGTCCTCATCCCAAGGGATAGGATGGGGATTCTGGGATTCTTGACAGGAATTTTGATACAGGGAGCTGTTGTCTCACGTTCTGGAGCTAACACCAGCTGGAAAGTGGTTATTTGGGGTGTGGAGGAGACTGATGTTGCACTGTCATGTAGCTATAATACGTTTGCTTTAAAATGTCATCCTACATAATGAATTTACTGTTTTCATTCTGCTTTTCTCTTAGAACCAAGCAGGAAAACCTGTAATGTGTCCTAAAATCTTCAGGGAAAAATTGGCATGGCCCGACATGAGATGATGCAAAGCTGACCCTACAGGTATTTGAACATCTAGAATTATATTAGACAGATAAAAGGATCCTGATGGGATATATCATCTCCTGTCTCCTGTGTTACTCGGGAACTGAGATGAGGAGGATAATGGCTCTCAGGAAGATTACTCCCTTTCCATCGGGGCATTCCTACAGCTCCCCGAATTACTTTGTTCTAGGGATGGAGGGGAGCTGATAAGCAGAATCTTGATCTGCTGCCTCTTTGGCCTTACTGTTAGGAAAACCCATCTGAAATCCCTCTGTCTTTTGGAATATTTTCCTAATTAAAACTCTTAAGAGTGCCTCTGTGGTGGGGAACAAGGCTCCCATTGAGGCTGCTGTCTCTTCTGGGGAGTAATGACAGAGCTGCAGTGGAGGAGGTTGGCTGGGCTGTCCAGATAAGCCATGATCATATGATTGACTTATTTATATGTAGTTTGCAACCTTGTTAATCAAAAGAAATCTGCAGAAGATGCTCTGGGGTGGTGTACTAATGAAGTCCAAGCCTGATAACAGGTGAGCTTTTTAATTAGTCAGTTGCATGATATTTACATATCTGTGTAGAGCAGGCTGATAGTTAAATATTGATTTGGCAGAGGAGCAGTGTTCTCTTCCTGTTTGCTCTCTAACTGCAAACACTGTGCTGCAGGTGCTCTAAGGACATGCTTGTTGAATTTTCCTTGGTTTTAATTTAGAACTAGTTCAATGTGAAGGACAAGGAATATTGCTATAATATTTAAACTTCAACATAGCAAACAAGAGACCATTTTTCAAACCAAATCCTGTCTAGTGGCTCCAAAACTCTCAAATCTGACCAAACTTCAATTGAAGTGCTGAAAGTACATGATAGGGAGATCCTGCTGTAGAAAATTCAAGAGGCATATCTTTCGTGCTGCCTAACCCCAATTTGCAGTGTTTATTTCGGGACATAGGAGCCTCACACTGATCCTGTTTTCTCTTTGGCTCTGCTTTACTCTGATGAAGCAGAGCACTGGGGCTGGCTATTGCTTTTCAGCTGAAGATCCTCTCTCCAAATCCCCTGTGTGTCAGTTGTCTTTTGTGCTTTAGTGTCTACTGTGACCACATGGACATTTGTTTGACAGGAGTCTGTGACCCTAAAACAGTTTGGTGAGTCATGGAAAGAGTGAACTCACCCGTATAGAGTTTAATCTGTCCTCCTCTGATAGATTTAATTTCTGCTTGACAGGCTCTGCTCAGTTACATGGTGTCTGACCTGGCTATTGAAACCCAGCAGCAGCAGAAGCACTTACCAAAGAGTCCTCTCTGGATGGAGGATGGGTATCAATATTCATGACTTACTTACACTGGTAAATATTAAAACTTCTGTATAACACCATTTGATCTCTCTGAGGGATAATTGTCTTTTAACAGAAATGCACAGCTACAGTAAGCTTACTAAAAACTGTTTGCTCTAAATAATACTGGTTTCTTTGAGGGAACAATATATTTTAATGGACTTGGTTTTCTGTGTGTAAGCACTTGCCAGGATTAAGTAACAATTAGTTTGTAAACTGATGATAGCAAGTAAAAGTGGTTCAGAGTCCTGACAGAGCCTTGAAAACTATTATTTAAAGAGAATATTCATTATAACTGTATTAAGGAAAAATAGTGGGGAAACTGGGTGCAAATCAATTGTTCTTCAACCACACTGTGAGCAACAAATAGATTGGGTTAATGAAACAATAATCTCTTGATGCAAGATTCTTTATTTCCAAAACTGAACATGTTCTGCAGAAATAGAGATCTTTCAGTAAGAAGCTTGCTGGTTCTAAAGGTGATAATGGGCTCTAAGCATCCAATGAGGAAAGTATTTCTTGTCGCTAAATCCATTACTATGTGCTTCTCCAGCTCCAGAAACACAGTATAATGTGCATTTTCTTGATCCTCCATCTCTTCTTTTCTGTAGTCATACTCTGAAGGAAAAAACATAATGCACTGTTAACCTTTGAAACCTCTATGTGACCACATTGCTTTCCAATGGATTGTGTCAGTGCTGCCACAAATTAATGAAAACAGGCATCACCATAGGCCACATCAATCAACCAAAGAAATGACAGTTTAGATATTTAGTAGTATTAAACCATTTACCAAAGAATGGATAGGCAAAATTTGTATGTGAGTAAAGAATGGAAGGCTGGAATCTGTCCCTGCTTGAAGGAGCAATGTTGATAGGCAAGTTGACAAAATGTAACTTTTTGAACATGCAACTGGTGTAAAATGAAAAGCAAATTTATAGTTGTTAAATGTCCATAGGCTCTAATGCTCTTGCAGGGAGTTCATTTGACCAAGAAGTGCATCACATGAACTGGGACCATCTTTTCCATTAAGAACTGTAAATATGAAATAAGAGCTACTAAACAATTATGATTATGTCCAACCTGATTTTTTGAAAATACTGTAGAAAATCTTGTCTGGCAATACAGGTGCATTTTAAAGATACAAAGAAACACAGAATTTTTTTTTTAATTCCAAGCATAACGTACTGTTTTCTCTGTCTCCAGCTGCATTTCATTTCTGTTTTGGCTTGAAACTTTCGATACTCTTCAAACTCCTGTTCACAGTACTTCAGATATTTGACTTCTCTTTCAAAGTAATCAAGTATGTTGGCATGCTGTAAACATAGTGACAAACAAGGGTCATTACATGCTCAGAGACACAGATCTCTTGCTGATGATTTGAATGGTACTAATCTTTTATCTAAATTGGAAATATAAATATCTCTATTTATCTCAGTAGCTTGCAGCAAAACAATATAAAGATGTGTCCAACTTCAGGCACAAAGAAACCGTAAACGACCATACTCTGGTAGTACAATATGCATTTATTTTATCTGGGATTCTGTGTTTTAGTTTTTATTTCTCTTCGACAGCCTAGTGTTTTTCAGTGAATACTTCAATTACAATGAACATAAAATCTAAAATAAATAAATAAAATAAATAAATCTAAGTACTAGTGACTGTTCCTTGGTTGATAGTTCTGCACCTAAAGAGTTTGGTTCCAAACCACAGGTAATCTGTGCAGAAGCAACGTGTTTCCTTGTATCACTCAGTTAGCTCCTGCCTTGCTTTGGAGAAGTTATTTTTACTAAAATGAAGCTGCTGACGTGATATTTTATTGCTACCTACTGCAGCTCTGAGCATGGCAAACCTTTAAGGGATGTTTATCAACCAAATGCCTACATAAACATAAAACTGCAATAGAATGGGAAGATGATTTAGTGATGTAAGAGTAACAGACTAGGCAGCAGGCAAGACTGCTAGACTGACACGCTAGCTCGATCTTTGGCTGGGAGGTGGAAGAAAAGAAAAAACTATGTAGAGAAAAAAGAGAAATTAGAACTGCTTGCATTGTTCCCATGGCATTTTGGTACAGATAGTCCTTATTTCAAGAGCCTGAATGAATGGGAATGTTAGCAACAGTTTCCAAAATATGCTTTCCCTGAACTAGAACTAGAAATGAAGACATGTAAATTGAAATACCAAATTTAGAGGAAAAAAATAAACACAAATGAGGACAAGAAGGTGTAAAGAAAAAGGAATTCAGTATACAGTATTCAGTATGTATACATTACTATGCACTCTAAAACATTGCTTTACTGCATGAAAGTTGTCATTTTATGGATGTGGCAAAAAATGCTACCCTCTTAATTGTGTTTTCATGTAGCCAGGTTGGAACAGTGGAATTCTGCCAGTTGTCACTGAGATTTCCTTTAGTTGACTCTTATCTAAGCTCTGTACAAAGCCAGCTTGGCTACAGGTGATCTTTGGAGAATTTGGCTATACTGATCTCAAATTAATTGCCTTTATTTGAAGGCATTTTTGTCTAGGCAGATTGTTTCTATGTTGGAGTTTTCAGGATAAAGTGTCAAAGAGATTTAATAAAAATTCTTACTAACCTCATTACTCGAAGGGTGACATAGTGTTTGACAGATTTCCAAAATATGCAGAACTCCAAGATTGTCAGAAACAGCCAGAAAGTGCTGCTCTGCTGAAAGATATTTGACAAAAAAGTATAAACAATCCAAATTCCAACAGCAACGTGAACCTCCGCCCAAAGACAAGCTACAGAGGGTTCTTTTTCTTTTTTCTGGTCTTTTTAGTTTATTGTTCACTGCAGCAAAAAAAAGCAATCTTATTACTTTGCTATTTTATTAATCCTTTTAAAGTTTTTCTTGTAACAGACTTTTTTTTAAATGAAATTTTTTCAGTTGCTTTTATGCCATGGTAGTACACTTAGAACTGATGTATCCATTTTTGTATGTACAGTGGCAAATTCGTGGAAGTATGTACTTAGATAAGATAATTTGTAATAAGATTTGTGTACCTCAGAGTCATGGGCCATTTTGCAAACAGGGTAGCACAATAAATTGCAATCACCATCCACATACCTGAGGCACTGGAGGGGCTGATGAAAGTGATGATTGATTCAGAGATGTTCTGGAAATAAGATGGCTTGTGAGTTTTCTTCAGTAAGTCCCAAATATCTATATTTCCATTGTCTCTGCCAATGAAGAAAACTCCTGGTCTTGTTAAGGACCATTGTCCCGCAGTGAATCTTCCTGCAGAGCAGCTTGACTGAAGGATTGGTCCATTCTTAATTTTTTTTGAAAACAAATAGAAGATAGACCCAACAATCAAACAGTATTGTTGATTCACTACTTCACATCTCCTGTCTTTGGAAAATGCTCACGATTTAGATGGTCTCATTACAAAAATTATATCAACGGCAAAATTCCTACCACCTGCTGCAAGTAAAAAGGATTGTGGGATAGTAAAAAACCTGGTATCTCACTTCCAGTCTCTTCATGTAATCTGTCTGTCTGCTGTTAAAACCTGGGGTCTGGAGATTTTGTCAGGTGCAGCTAACCTGGATTTTTGCATGAGACAAACTTAAAAAATTCCATTTCTTTGTCTTCACGTGATGAAAAACCTTGTCCCAAAATACAAGTTCTTCAGATTTGTTCAGCATGCATTTCCCTAGCAGAAATGAATCGTTGGGAAGTTGTGTTTTTTTACAAGGTTGGAATTTAAGAAAGCCACTTCACTTTTTCTGTAAAAGGCAAGTTTACTAAGCTTTATCTAAAATAGTTTTCTGATGTGTAGAAGATGGAAAGCTTCTTTTATATCTGTTTTGTTTCTGAGATATGAAGCTTCATGACTTACATGTTTCTGAAAATACAGTCTCTGAGCCTCTTATAGTCCTGTCTTGTGTACCTATCACAAATGTTACAGCTGTGTTAAAGTAACTTACTGTAATTCCTTCTTTCCAAATGGCAAACTTCTGGCCTCCAATGCTTAGAAAGATGTCTTTAAAAAATGGAGATTTCTCGAGAGTGTTGATCGTTTCGGTGTGGAGGGCGTATTTCTGGGAGTGCTTCTGAACTGATGGAGGAAAAAGGCAGTTGCTTGTTACTAGTGCCTTAGGGATCAAGAAACAAGAGTGCAGGACCTACCACAGACCTGGAAGATTATCAGCCTCTTTTTTTTGCTCACAAGGTACAGGAATTGGATTTGCCACAAATCTAGTTACGTCCCTGATTTGTGCCAATATCTTTGTGCTACTTTGTCATGCCAGCTAAAGTGCTTGCACTTTTGAGGGTGTACTGTTAAATCCAGGTGTTATCAGTGAGAGAGACTGTTAGAGCTATGAGCAAGAACCTTAAAAAGACAGAATATAGACACAAATATTTTAAAGTTAGTGATATATTAAGGCTTCAACAGGTATTGATAAACTTGAACTTACTAACTCGTTTTGCTGAATTAGTATCGATTTTCATTTTCCAGTCAGAATAAACAACTTCTCCATCCTGTAATACCAAAAAAAAAAAAATCAAGCAAATGCTAATGTTAGAGCTTGGTGGCTTATTTCAAAGAGACTTGTTTTTAAGCTGTGACCTTTCTTAATTATAACCATTGATGCAAAGAGGATTTTTTGCCTTTTCTTTTACATATATTTTCTATAACTTTTATGTATCCTCAGTATTCTTAGCATGGATATTTGTAATTCCTTAGGTTTGACAACTTAGCATAGTTCTAGTATTCAGTTAGGCCAGGAGACCAAACATCCTAAGGCCTCGTAGCAGGAGGCCAGAAAGCTCTATGCTACCTTGGGAAACCAAGGTCATCTCTAGAACATAAGCTTGAGCTTTGGCCCATCCAGGGGGGAATTCCTCAGATGGAGGGATATCACACCATTCATCCAGGCCTCCCATTGGGGCATCCTTGTCAGATATGCTCATTTGTAAGGCCTGTAAATTGTATACACGACCTGTGGTGTGTGTGCCTTGTGGTGCATTCCACCTTGGCAGAGCGGTGCACCACAGGGATCCTTGTTAAATGCCGAGGTAAAAGCCCTCATCCCTTAACCGTGTCTGGCTCTCAATTTATAAGACCAGGGAAAAGCATCACCATCATTAAATATGATCTGAGTAAATTAAAACCTGAACTTGCAGCCCATGACTGAAAACACAGTAAAGTTTTGCATCACCCTTTTTCAGTTACGTATTTCCAAAACAGCTTTACTTGCCGTGATGTATGTAGGCAGTCCTTCATCTGCAGAATTAGGTGCTTGGTTTGGATAGTTCATGCTTTGCTCCAGTATTTGGGGAAAAGGTGACTGGAAGCAAAAAGGTAGCTAGAAGCCTGATTTTCATTTCCATATGAACTCAGAACTGGGAAAGACCCATGAATTTTTATAGCATAGGGTAGGTAGTGGGCTATGAATAGTTGGGATTTCCTAAAGTGAAATTAAGTTCTGAGGCAAACTGTAGAATAAATGTTTTCACATGACTTGTGGGAAGACACTAAAAAAAATAATTCATCTTATGTGTACTGGAATACATTGGTTACTAATACTTTGGTTACTAACAGGTGGTTAAGCTCAACATATTTTGGAAATGTCTTCTAATTCTGCTTTTGAAGTAAGAGTTCATAGTCTACTGAATACTGGAGGTTTATTATTTTTTAAGCATGTAGCTAAAAGTATTAAAGTGGAAGTAAAGGTGGCATGTACAGAGAGATCTTTTTAGTTACACCTGAAGAAAACATGCAAGTCCATACATTTGTGAAAACTCTGTTATTTAGCTGTTCAGCCTTTCAGATATCTTGGATTAACATTTTAATTAGTAATACGTTATTTTTACTTACTTCATTTCCAACAAAAAAGTCTGTGGATATATTCTCTAGCACTTGCAGATTTTTGCTTGAAGAAGCACTCATCTCTGTATATGGCCTCTCTTTGGTAGGTGCTCCGAGATTTTGGTAGGCACTCCGAGATTTTGCCTTCCCTGGGAAACAACAGTTACATCTTTTTGTTACACACTGGAATTTATTAGACCAAGCAAATCCTTTGTCTTGTAAAGGTAGTTTGTGGATAAGGGGAATTTCAAGGAGAGATATGAAGGAAGACTTCCAAGTAAAGCAGCAGTTCTGTAGGTTTACTGTTTCTTGGTGGAGTCTCCCCACTGCTGCAGCTCTGTATAAGTATATAAGTCAGTGCTTCTTGTATCCAGACAATACTTAGACAATACATCATCCTGTTCTTTGCCAGTTTTACACAGCACCAGTGTCTCCATGGGAGCTGCCCTTACACAAAGCTGCCGCAACCAGGAGCTAACATCTCTGCTCCAGGGAATGGATTATGTTTCTAAAAATAGTTTTCTGTAATGGCTGAAAAGGACATATTGTTTCAGGGATAAAGAGGTTGGGTGAGGGATTTGCATGGGCTTTTAAGTGAAACTGGATAGAGTCACTGTGTATATGGAGTTGTTCAGTTTGGATTTTTACATGTACATCTCTTCGTTGTCAGTACATGTAGGTCACACAGAATGCCACTGTACTTAAATCTTTTTCTCCAGGTGTGTTTAGCTATACAGTATTTTGTTGCTCAGCTTCTATTATGTATATACTGAAATACAAGCTTATTAAAAACATTTTCCCCTGTAAGGTGTAATAAAAATATTACCTGGGGGTTTGTAACGATACTGCAGTTCCCTGAAACTAATTCTGGTGGGACCATACTCTGTGTTGTTATCCCTTTCACGCAGATTTATCTGTTCAGAAAGAAGTGCATTTGCTAAACCATTTTGTCAGATCTTTGAGGTACAAGTCTAAATGACTTTCTGCTGTCCTACAAACAGTATTTTCTGACTCACATACAAGCATGGAGAAAATGCTCTTTGTGTTACCTTTTTCCTGTAAGAATTCTGCTTTGTTTCTAGCAAAAAAGCCCAAACAACCCAGCTCCAATGGTCATGCTTGTTCAAAAACTGTGCCAGCTGCAGGTATTCTCAGCAGCACAGATCAACATGCCTAAAATTATAACTTCTGTTTCTTACCTAACATTGTTTTCAGCCTCACTTTTTTTCACAAACTGCTATGACTGTTTTCATGAGTCTGAATGTTGGTTTGCTAGTAATTATGGTTCTGCTGACCATGACCATGTTCCACCAAATGGGACCCACTGAGATAGACAGCAGAGCATCTGAAAAGGTTGACAGGAACTTACACTATTTACACAGCTACTTTTGCACCTACTGCAGCTTTTTAGAAGTAGTCATGCTGCTTCTCCTGAATTAGCTTTTCAAAATGCATTTTATTGAAGTTTCGAAGGAATGTTGAAGTATTTAATTTCATAATCAGAAAAAAAATCACAAGGAAGTCACAATTTGCCGAAAAACATAGAATTGGGAAGCAAAAGAATACATTCCTATGGAGTTCTGGACATATCTACAGTTTGGCTCAATCCCTGTGTTCTGTGTTTGTGGACACTACCTTTATGAGAGGTTTCCAGGAGAGATCTTCATCCTCATCCTCAGTATCTGGAACATCAGGGGGCATGTGAGATCTTTTCTCCTCCTTTATTTTCTCAGCTAAAAATTTTTCACGGTGTTCGATGGATGGAATATCCCAAAATAATATTGAGCTGCAAAATAATTGTGTAATTGTACAGTCTTTTGGTTTGCAGCTCCATGCAATTTTTCTAACATTTTAAAGTTTGAGGTTTTTTAAAACTTTTGTCTTCAAGACTTATATAACAGTAGAGACTCTGAAAATCAGACAAAGGCTAGGTAATTAATTGCTTATTTTTTAAATGATGAAATATATTTCTTTATTCACCCTTTCATCAGGTAAGTATACCAAAGCAGCTAGATAGTGTTCATACAGTTTGCTTATGGACAGTTATTGCGTGAAATTACTGGCACTGCCTCAGTGAAATTCCTGAAGGCTGTAGCAGGTCATTTAGTGACTCCAATTGAAGAGCAGTCCCAATTTTTGTGTGTACCAATTAATTTGTGACGTTCAAGGCAAATGGTCCCACTCATATCTGTCATCTCATTGGAATCCTCAGCCCTCTGATTGTTCCTTTTGGTCTACTCTGGACATTCACTCACATTCACTCAGTGAAACTCTCCTCATTGCTGATACCTCTTTCCCTTTTCTAACAGGAGTTGCTCAGGGACTTATGCTTGTCAAGTATGACATTATAGTGACTTCCCTGTTCTTAACTTCAGGTAAATACTTTCAGTTTGGAACCCTGGTGGGTGAGTAGTTAAAATAATTTCTTCTATGTGGGTTACTTGCATTACACTGCAAACTTACTAAGAAATGCATTTGCAATCTTACTTCTCATTTAATTCCTCAAAGTCTTCTCCGTTATTTGATTAGGAAAAATAACTTGGCATCATTATAAAATTTTGCTCTCTCAGACTCTCCCTGTGATGTAACTAACAAATATATGATTAAGCCCAGCCATGCAGCCTTGAAGCCTTAAGCCTTCTGACATCATGAAAGATAAACATTTATTTATATGCTAGTCTTTCACACAGAATAATAATATAACTATCATGACTATTCAGTCCACAAAAGAGGAGATTCACAAAGAGTAATTCTGCCAGCTAAGTCTCCAAATCTATATATAGTTTACAATATTTCTGTAGAAATAGGCCTTAGAACCTTTTGACAGCTTTTTGTGCATGTCACACAAACAAATGTAAGTGTGGGGATGTGGCTTTCCAGGCTAATGCATGTGTGATCAACACTCTTCTGAAGGGGATATACACAGAATATAAACATATATATGCAAGGGTTTTCAGCTAATAAACTCTTAATGCCATTATTGTAAAGGGTTTAACTGGGCAAGAATGCAAAGTGCTTGTCTTTTGCATACAGAATTTCAGCCACTCAGGATATGCTGATATGAATCCAGAAATGTGCTAGTTAAATTATGGATTATGCCTCATAAAGTTTTTCAAAGGAAACTGGAAGATGTCTTGTAGAGTATGTATTGTATATACCAATCAAGGGAGCAGGTTACAAGCTGCAGGTAATTTTCATCTCTGTTTTCAGAAGTACCACCCTTTTGGTTGTCCTGAAAATAACAGTAATAATTATTACAGGGGAAGAAGATGATGAAGAGCAAAGAGCACACTCTGATACGTAAGTACTGCAACACATAAAACAGGCTACTAGAAATGAAGTCACTGTTTCTGCTTGGGTAAGGTTTGAAAATCAGGACTTATTAATTTGTAGTCAAGCAAAAAATAAAGTCAAGCTATTTTACAAATATGCTTCAAGTGAACTGATGCCAGCTTTGCCCACTACATACCTAAAATTCTAAATTAACTTAGCAGGGTAAATACTTAGTGGTACCACTGCAAGTCAGGCCCTCTTTAATTTGCCATGTTTGTAACTTCTTTTATGCAGCTTAACCAAAGAGCCAGTAATTGAGAAACTTATCTCCAACAGTTCAGAGTAGTGGGAGTGATGTGTCTTTGCCAAGTTTACACCATGGGTCATCTATCTTAAATTATCACTTGGCTAGACCTCACTGTGGGATTGTCATGGTGCCTTCGAATGTTAATTATTAATAGTTTAGTTTGTGTCTGTGGGGTTCTGCAGGTTTTATACTATTTATCATTTACCAAGTAGTGATTGGTTTGTAGCAAATTAATTTTAATTACTCAGGAAAACAAAGGAAAGATGTCAGGGGTAACAAGGGATTATAGGCTAATGAAATCTAACTTCCAGTATATAAAAAACATATTTTTGCAAAAACTGTGCTTATCAAGTATGTGGCAAAATTTCAGCTAATTTTTTTTTTAAGCCAAATTAGGCCTACTCTAATTTTCATTCATGAGTTTGTCTGCCTGGAATCACAATGGTACTAGTGCAATCTGGCAAAGCTGAATTAGGTTCTGGATATAACTTTGAATAATTTTTCATTAATATGTAATTATAAAACTGCTGATTTTAGGAACTGCGCCATAAAAACTGCTATGTTGTGCAAAGGCTAACATATTCCATGTTTATATAACAAAGAGTATGTCCCAGTACATGTTGCTAAATACTGGCAAAATGACTCCTTTGTCAGTGTTATTTATTAAGCATGAGTCTCCTGTATCTATTATCCCAGATGAACACAGAAACAGCCTTCTGAGCCTAAACTTTGGCTAAAAATCCCCACCCAAACAACAAAAACCACAACAATGTTTTGCTATCCAATCCCTTTCTTCATGCTTTACATCTGGTACCAGTTAGTATCCATGACTATAACTGTATAAAATAATGAACACTTGTATCAGCTGACATTTTATGATATATGTGTGCCCTTTTTCTCACTTTTCTGGAAATGCCACTAAGGACTGTAGTATCTGTGAAGTCTTAAATGTTTTTTTTTTCAAAAAGTTATTGTTGTATAATTTCTGTAAACCTTTTAAAGATTTCAATTTTCTTCTTCTTGGCCTGCTTTTCCACTGTCATTATTTTGCATTTGACTACATTTGCATTTCAAATTAATTTAGTTCTATTTGCAATACTTTGATAGTAAATCAGCACCCAGTGTTCCTGTTGGATCCTTTCAGTACATAGACTGTAAGTACTTTGGAGCTTTAAAAACATAATGGAAAAAGTAAGTTTTGAGTACACAGGCAGCATCTAGAAAAATTAAGGTGTCTGCAACAACACCATTCTTGGGTATCCAGATATTTAGGTAATAGAAGTTATTTCTTGGAATTCTTAGTGACAGGGTAGATTGCTCATAGTAGAAACTCAATACACTTTAAATATGGAAAGCATACTATAATTTTGAATTATACTTTCCTGTAAAGTTAAGGGAATTTTTTCCAGAGTAGATTCGTATCAGACTGAGAGCACAGCACAGTTGTAAAGCACAATGAACAGGACAAGAGGCACCAGATGATTAGTATTTACCAAATGCAGTGAGAAATAATGAATACAAATAATTAACTCTTGAGTTTACGTTAGGATTTCTGAGGTAGTAGATTAGAAAAGCAATAAAAAGAAGTGAATTTTTAAACTCACCTCCGTTTTACATGGTAGCCAGTGTACATCTGTTGCTGGCTCTGTATGACTATATGGTAGGGTAGAGGCTGCACAGTATCTCACTAGAGGTGGCTCTGTGCTACTCTGCTTGACTTGCAAAAGTGATGGCTAGAAATGTTTTAAGAAAAGATACCTTAGTGTGTTTGCAAACTAAAATAGTAGATCTATCAAAGAATAAGAGGTTACTTTGCATTCTGTTAACACTTTTTCAAATGTTTCAGATCAGTTTATAGAACTTTCTAGGGGTCTAATGCCTTCCATTTGAGGAAAAAAAAAACAAAACAAAAAGGAAAGGATCAAAACAGGCCTTTGGATATAAAGCTCTAAAAAGAATTCTAACATGCCTCCACAGACATGCAGACATCATTAATGTCTCCTCTCCTCTTTGGTCTTTCTTCTGCTTATCCTCCTTATTTTCTTTTTCCACTGAAATCATCTTCTCATCCTCCAAGCTACCTTTTCTCTGTTCATAAACATCTAGAATACTTTCAGTATTGCATTCACTAACAAACAATATCTGTATTTGACAGGCTTTGTAAGGTAAGAATGGAGGGTATATTGGTGCCCATTAAAGAACAGACTCACTGAAACGTAAGTTGCAAAAAATGCAGTGAACCTATTAAGCTGTACTAATCAGGTGGAAATGAGACCATGATTGTGATAATGGTTTGATTTCATTAACTCATCAAGTTTCTTATCCTTTCTAGTGTCTCATTGCAAAGATTATCTACTCTTCTCTTTTGAGTCAAGATACCTTTACCTGGTTTTCCTCCACAGACATACAGATACACTGCAATATACTTACAAGAGAAGCATTTACCATATTAACAGCTATTATGTTGATTTCATAGAATCATGTTAAGGGGTTGCAGTGGACCTTAGAGATCATCTAGTCCCAGCCCCCCAGCCATGGACAGGGACACCTCCCACTAGACCTGGTTGCTTAAGGCCTTATCCAACCTGGCTTTGAACACTGTCAGGGTTGGGCCATCCACAGCCTCCCTGGGCAACCTGGGCCAGTGTATCACCACCCTCACAAAGTAATAATATCTAATCTAAATTTCCCCTCTTTTAATTTTTACCCATACTCATTGTCCTGTCACTACAGGTGCAAACCAAGAGTCCTCCTCTGGCTTCCCTTTAGATTCCCTTCAGATACTGGAAGGTTGCTATGAGGCCTTCATGCAACCTTCTCTTCCCCAGGCTAAACAGCCCCAACTTTCTCAGCCTGTCTTTGTAGAGGAGGTGCTCCAGGGCTCTTATCGACTTTGTGGCCCTTCTCTGGACTTGCTCTGACAGTTCCATGTCCTTCTTGTGTTGGGGGCACCAGAGCTGGGTGCAGTGCTCCAGGTGGGGTCTCCCCAGAGCAGAGGGGCACAGTCCCCTCCCTTGCTGGCCACACTGCTTTGGATGCAGCCCAGGATTTAGCTGGCATTCTGTGCTGCCAGTGCTCGCTGCTGGGGAACCCCTGTACACCGCTGTCCAACCATCAGCCCTGGAATTACCTCGATCACCCCTACTGCTGCTGCTCTTGGCTCATCCTCTGCCAAGTCAATAGTTTCATCAGCAACAGGTTTTGCACTTTGCAGCTTTTCTTCATATTTAGAAATATCCCACAGTACAACCTACAATGAGAAATCAGTATATTATGAATTATATTTGTGTATGTGTATTAATATGCTTTGCATTAATACACTTTTTTTTTAAATCATGGAGGTTTGGGGAAAAAGAAGAAATTCACTCTCTGCACTAGAATTTATGATGTCTAAAGTATTTTCTCTTCAGTCTGATGCAATCAGCAGAAAGGTTACATTTGTCTCTAAAAAAAGTCTTTACAACTTGACCTATTTATCGTTACTACAAAGAGGCATAGTATGATAATGGCTCAGCTATGGAATAACCAGACATAGCTTCAGTCCAGCATGAGAGAGCTTCAAGACTCTGTGACATCTGCCTTCTGTCTCCATGTGTTACTATGGATCTTGAGTACATCTCTTCACCCTTATTTTTATACTGGAAAAATATACAGAAATATGCCATTTTATTTTTAAAGACTGGAAAACCTGTCCATCCACACAGCCACCAGCAATAATATTTGGATCACTTGGACTGAACTGAAAGCAGTAAATGTCTTCAGGAGCCTTCAACACCAACTAGAGAGAAGAAAAACGAGATAGTTGAGAAATACAGTCACACCATTTGTTTGTTCTCATGTTATTTAAATACTTGGCATATTTAAAAGTCTTGATTAAATACCTGGAGGCAGATAGGGTCAAAAAAGCTCCAGAGAAGTATAACTGACTGGTGTAGCAATGATTCATTAGAAAGGTTAACTTGCTCTTCATACAAAGGCTTCTCTCTTGCTGACAGTGCTATAATCCCTAATCAAAAGAGAAAAAACAGTTTCTCAAAAGAGACAATTCAAGTTTCAACACATTGATAATTATTCTAAATGACTTATATTTATGCCTTCTGAACACAGTGAAAAAAACCCCACAAAGCAGGAAAGAAACCCCAAACAAATCAACCATGTATATTTCTTTTTTTTCAGATCAGCTTTGAGGGGAGTATTTTTGCTACTTAACATTAGGTCATTTTAAAATGAGTGATAGAACCTATGCATCAGGATAAAACTCCTCTTTTTTTGCTTGTGCTCCTCAACGGTGTAGTACTGCACCTGAAATGATGTGACAGGCATGTAGTCCTGGTCACCCATCATGAAAACAAATCTCTATAATCCAATTCATTTTCTTACCCAGGCTGCAGTGTTGGCTAGTAGTATGCTGGGGGCTGGGGCATTTTTGTAGAACTCAGTTCTGCCTTTAGGTGTGGCCATGCAGAGCAGTAATCCACAGCAGGGAGCAGGAGCTGACATCTTGTATGTCTTGTGGTGCTTCCCTGGCACTTGGCAGAGCTGTGTCCCCTTGTGCCTGTGACATTCCTCACCAGTATTAGGCGTGGCATCACTGTGATAGCCAGCATGGGCACAAGCACAATGGTATGCAGGGCCATCTGAAGAGTCTGGCATGACAACCCCTCTTAAATCAGCCTCATGGGAGGAAATTTCTCTTACCTATGATCTCCACTTATACATTAGGGTAAAGGACTTTGCATGGCCCATTTGAATTCTACAAAGAATTTGCCTGTCTCATTTTTCATTTTGCCTCAAATTGGCAATTCAAACAGGGATGCTAAATCAGCTTTGATCTCTTTTTAAATTTGAAAGCTGATGATTTTGTGAAAGATGCATATTTTATAGCTGTCATATGATACCCATCGTTGAAGACTCAAATCAGTACTGCAACTGCATTACCATAAATGGTTGGATGCCAGCGAACGCAGCTAATGGTTCTGTTCTTGAGATACTGCACATCTGTAAATGATTGGTATGCTTTAAGATAAACATCTGGCTTGCCCTCTTCTTGGTCTTCTGCCAGGGCCTTCCAGTCATCAAAAAAAACGTTCATAATTTCATTTTGCTGCAATGCAATTTCCATTCTGTTGTGTGAAAAGAACAGTTGACACTTCAATAATCCAGATGTGACTACTCAATAGTAGAATTACAAATATTTCTGTAAAGAGGTAGCTTCTGTTTTTCACAATATTATGATTACATTAGTTAAAAAATCAAGTATTAATTCCTCAGTGATATATCACTGCAAGGAAACACTCTTCTGTTTAAACAGAAATTGCTGCTGCACCGAGAATTTAACTCTAGTACTTTGTGGACCAAGTACAGAGCAATTGTCCAGTTCTTTGTGCAAAAAACGTCATTAAGTAGGACTTGTCCCACTTAATGGGACATGGTGAAGGGCATAATCATGGGTAGGACAGCACCTTTGCTCACTGGGCAGCCATCTGCTTGAGAGGGTAGTGTTTGAAAGATCAGCTTTACATGTTCTTTGAAAAGATATATCACTCTCAACTTTAGCAGTTCTGGTATGTATTTAAAGCAACATTCATATCTAGATAGCATAGACCTCATGGTTATTTTTATAAACACAAGTTTTAATTTATTATTTGTTAATAT
This sequence comes from Nicator chloris, assembly GCA_013400495.1. Lineage (NCBI taxonomy): Eukaryota > Metazoa > Chordata > Aves > Passeriformes > Pycnonotidae > Nicator > Nicator chloris. Next base: position 112,443 of record WAAE01009737.1, on the reverse strand, counting down.
TCTAATAAAAAAGGAAAAAAGGTATATAGAAACAAAAAATAAAATTTATATTTGACCAGACCAATGATCTTTTCAGACAAGAGTACTTGCTTGAATTCTGTATTATTTCAGGTAGTCTTTAAATGAATTGCTGCAATAATTTTACCTTAAATGTACTGCTGTAAGAAATTCTTTCATTGTCTCAGATGACAGACACTCTGCTTTTGCTTCATTTGACAGCTGCCTAGAATAATACTGTGTGGATGCATTTTTTGGATAGGTCCTACACAATTGGAATAAATTTGAATGTAAGTATAGAAAACATTTCAAAGAAACCTATGTAATGTGTAAAATTTAAATATATAGTTTTTCTAGAAACTTATTAGAAAAGATTTAATAAAAAGAGGCAAACAGAGCATCCAATTTTGTTCTATTAATCAGTTTGCAACTGGGTAACTCCAGAATTTTAGTTAGGAAAGAGTGCATAGCTTAGTAGATAAGCTGATATATGTTTTCTCATACTTACCATTTTGTCTGAGTACTAGTTTCTCTTAGTTTTGGAACCATCTGCACCCCTGCATCCCTTTCAAGAATTTTAATACTGAAGGTATCATCTTCATAGGCTGTGCATTCAGCATAGTTGTCTTTTTCCTCAGAAGCATTATTGTCAGTAAATGTTACTGGTGCACCAAACTTCCTGCGAACTCGAGAGATCTTGTACTTAATCTGGAAAAGATACATTTCCATGGCCAGCAGAAAGGAAAGTTTTTGGAAAGTTAATTCTTCAAAATGGCTGCATTCATAGAATTGTAGTATTGTAGAATTAGTTCTATTAACCATTTCTGTGTTGAGAATTAGAATTGTAGAATTAGTTCTATATAACGATTTCTGTGTTGAGCTTACTCATGTTTCTGCATTTTGAAATTCTGAAATGCACTTATAAATAAACTACATACATCCTAGAAGACACGTTTGTATTTGTAAAACAAGAAGTTGAAGTATTTTTGGATTACTGCTAGTAGGACAAGGGAATTACATTTTCTAATCCATCCAATATCAAAACTGCACATTTAATTAAAGGATTGATTTGCAGGAAGTCTTATGTAATACTGAATTAGGCTTCCAAGACCTAACTTTTCAGCTCTTCACTCTTGGTGGAATTCTCAGCTTTGGGTGAGGTATTTCCACTTCCCTTGCAGTGCCTAGGGCAAGAAAAGTTCTCTGAAGAAGGTGCAAAAAAAGTTTGGAGGAGTTTCCTTATGTTGAGAACTAGGAAGGATGAAGGGATGTGTCTTGACTTCTGCCCACAGAGAGAAGTAGGCACTTGATTTTGGGCAATAGATAGGTATTGCTTTGTCTTGGATTCATATCCAGGTACTTTTTCCCAGCACCTCCCACAGAACTGGAAAGGAAAATAGGCTAAAATCCTTTTGAGTGGACCTTGCCAACAATGCAGAATACAGAATATTTGGACTGTGAATGTGTTAAATTGAATGACTGTGAAATAGCTTTAGAACAATCAGACTTCTTTTTAGGTGGAAGCAAGGTGTCCAGTTCCTGAGAACTATCAAAACTTAGCCAGTTCTCCCTGAAGAGGGCCTTAGGTACACAGTAAAAGTCACTCAGGGACAGCTAGATGCTTGGAGACGCCCCAAACATCACAAGTTAGATGATAGCTGTGAGTGGATCTAGTTTTTGGACACATCATTTCCTCTCCCTCTCCCTCTCTCTCTCTCTCTCTCTCTCTCATCTCTAGATGTAATTAATCAAATATGTCCTACTGTAAAGTCAGCTTGTAATACCTGTGGATACTTAAAAACTGTTGCATGCTACTTAAATGCCATCCATATACTAGAACAGTTCACTGAGCTTCATGAAAACAGAGCAACGACTCTGATTGTCATCTGGACATTTGGTAAATTGAGCAAAAAGTGGCAGAGGTGCCAGTGACCAAAGATGATCAGGACTTTTGAACTTACACCTTAAAAAGTAGTTATGTCCAATGCAGTTGCAGTTATTTGCAAGACTTAAAGAGAACAGAGTTCAAAATAAAAGTTTCTGCAGCACTTTCAGCTTTTGTTAAAAGTTTAGCTATTTCTCTCTGTTAGTTTTCTTGAAAGACTTCAAGAAAAACTAGGATTGCAGCTTCCAGTTTCCTGACTTGTTTTTTAAAGGAACTGAAAATAAATGTGGACGGTTTATATTTTTTGAATGACTATCATCTATTGATTCTGACCTTTGTGTCCTTTTCTTTAAGAGATTCTTCTTCAACTTCCTTTTCGCTGCCAAGGGAAACCCAAGGTTTGCGGACTTCCAGAGCTTCCTCTCTATTTTCTTCTTCTGTTTCTTCTTTTTCTTCCGCAGTTACTAAAGACTGTGATATCAAACAGTGAGAAATGGTACTTTTCCAAAAAATTGTTACTGAGATGTAAGTATTAACTAGAAACCCAGTTTTCAGTCTTCACTCACACATGCTTTGGTTTTGTCTCGGTGCAGTGAGTCTGGGTATACTGTGCCTCTGGATAGGGCTGGCTTAGGTCCTGTTCATTTGTGCATTAGAATTTTCCAATAGTATATAATATTGAACTACTAAAGAGATACTGTTGTCTTGAAAGCAAATCATTTTATATAAAAAGAATTTATAGTGATTTTTTTCCATTAGGCCCTCTGGCCTGGAACTGCATTTTACTTTTCTTAATTGTTGCTTCTCCTGATTCCCTGGTGCTGGATGGCAAACTCATACTGAAAAATTATATAATCTTTCTATAAGCATTCTCCTACAATGCAGTATACAAGTTCTATTTATCTAGAGCTATTGAGAACTCAAGAACATTTTCATGATTTGAAGGATACATTCATAGATATTATGAAAAATAAGTATAATACTTCTCTGAAAACACTCATTTATTGTCTCTTATTTTTATGTCTGAGAAATCTGGGTATATGGAGAGAGCAAATTAATGCTTATGATAAAAACGCAGCAGTGGGTGTTATATTGGCCCTCTGAAGTGAAATACAAAAATTTAATTTAGCCCTTCTCAGTATAAAATAAATTTTTACAGTGATACACATATTTTTCCATGATCAGTTTAACCACTAGAGAAATATCAGGTGCTTAACAATACCATTCCTGACATCTTTGTCTGAGACTAGATTCTGAAATATTTGTAGATATAACAGTACTGTGGTATACTTGGATTTTACCTTTAGAAGGTTTTCCTTGGCTTCTTCAGAAGCAACAATGTAAAAGTTCTGTCCATACTGGGAGTTTGGATCAAAAACTAGCAAGAGTTCTTCCCCTGGATATTCCTATTTTAATGAAAAAAATTTAGTGGAAAACTGAAAGCACATAATATTCAAACATGAGGTTGTGACTGAAAAAGCTACCACCATTTTAATAACTTAGTTTAATTTTGTATTCTTAATGGAAATTTTCATGTGCTAATTGAAAGTAATAGGTGGCATTTATTTTGTAATAAAAGTAAGTCTGGGACAAAACTAATCTTTCATATAGACAATCAAACAGAAAATCAACTCTTTTAATGATTCTCAATAAATTGCCCATGAATTAGGGGAAGCCAAATATGTGAAGCTCTGTCAGTTCACAGAATCAAAATTAATAGTATTTATGTTACTTTTAGCATATTTTCAATCTGAAGTTCGTAAGAAAAATACATGGCAAGCCATGAGAAACTTTGAGTCAACAGTGGTCCATGACCTCTAGCACTCAGATACTACAGCATCAGTGTGTTTACACAGGGTCAAACAAGAACAGACCCATTCTTCAAAAGAATGGACACTCTGAGACCATAAGTCTTAGAGTAAGAATGAAATCTGCTACATACTAGGATAACTTTTTTGAAAGGGTGGAAATCAGAAGCTTTAGCTCTTGTTTTCAGGTCTTGAATTATGTCCTCTTTTTTAATACACTTGAAACAATTTTCTTCTGTGACATCTTCATCAGGTCGGCAATTAAAAATTTCTTGGGTGTTTGCAGTCAAAAGCAAAGGAAAGATTTCTGGGTGGCCTATGATAAAAAGCAAAATTGCATTATAACCTCAGAGTATTGTTTAGACACGCACATATACTTTGATAACTCTATGTCTTTACTGTTTCTAGCATAACACCTTTGAATCTCTCAGCTTTGTTTTTGGTATCTTGGAAGGCATGAAATACAATTTGTATTTACTTTATTAATCTTTGGAAATACTCTACCCAACATTTTTGCACATAATGAATATGATTTCTCTGGTATGAGGGGCTTTTTTTCTTCTTGATCAACAGGTTATTAACAGCTTTAATGAAAAATCTTTGATGGGTTGGTTTTAATATCTGAAGGGCAAAAATCCATGGTTCTGATTTAAGAAAGCCTTTGAATAAATACCCTGTGGTCCTTCCTTGTAGGGCAGCACCATATTAAGCCAAAGCTTAATCTAGGTGAGGCTTCTTGCAAGTAAGGATGCTTTTCTGAGTTTGGACTTTCATCTTGCTCCCATTGAGTTGAGAGTGGAGTAGAGACTACTTCTCACTAATCAAACAAAAGTGATTATCCTTGCACTAGCACAGATATCTTCATGGGTTTGGGGGGGCTGGATGCAGTTGGGTGACCTGTCAGCTGTGCTTTGCAAACACCCAATCTGGGGATAATATGCAGTGCTTCTTACTGTGTGTGCCAGCTGTATGTGAGCAAGGCAATGTATGTAACGCTGGTCTTTCTCATGTGACATGTTCTGTCTCCAGCTTGCATTACAGCTCTAAGTGGCTAAAATCACTCTAGGCCCAGCTAGTTGAATCCTGCCCCTGAGACTCCTCCTTTGCTATACTGCCCAGCTAGCAGACTCATTCTCTGTCTCAGCTGCCCTAGTAAGAGCATTCTTCATGAAGGCCACTGCATTTTTGCCTGAGAAGCTTAGCAGATGTTCATCTTTTTGGTGAACTGGAAACTAAAAGACTTAGGGACATGTATACTGTGTACTGTTTTTCTGTGATGATATGTGCTGGCTATTGTGATAATAGCTGATACTTCCTATCTTTATTTCAGTCTCTTTTCTTAGTTTAAATTACTTTGTATTTTATCATAATTCCCAGCACCTGTGGGGTTTTTCCTTTTTGTGCATGCCTTGAAGAGAAGTTGACATACCTCAAATGACCATTGTGACCAGCTGTGTCAGCACGTTTTGAGAAGTCATCTCTAATCTAAGCCAACAAGGACTAACGAAACGATAAATCCTCCTTAATCTCTGCATAATCCTATGGCATAATACATTATGTTTGATGAATCTGACATTTATCCTTTAAAATCTTTCAGTGCTGCTACTCCACTGCATCTGCTCTGTCAATTAATGACATGCCTGATGTTTCTGGTGCATGCTACACTGTTCCAAGTATGGATTACGTAGTGTCCACTAGTTATTTTATAGCACATACAATCTGTTTGCAGCATGCACACTAGTTTACTATCATCACAAGCTATAATCAATATTGCATGATTTTCCATGTTGATATCTTGGAGATTTCCGGGATTTCTGTGTGCATGCTTCCAAAAAATACGAAATCATAAGGATGTTGATTGGGAAAGACCTCCAAGTCATCTGGTCCAATCTCAGTGTTGCTAACACCCTCAGAACAGACCTCAAAAATCCCTTCCAGGAGTAATGGTTGTTTTGGACATTATTGTTTGTAACAATAAGTTTTTATGGTACTGTTTTTTAAATGCTGAATCATGTATACAGCCTTGTGCACAAATGATAATGCTGAAAAAAATCCTTTTAAAGAGATGTAGGTTTCACTGCCAAATGGAACAATACAAGCATGCATTAAAGTTAAGCAAGAATACAATGGACATCACTACAAGAGGAAGCAGAGTAAGACAGATACTCTAAGTGCATTTTTTTTAACACTCTATTGCTATAAGCCCAAGTTAAAAACAAAGTAATGATCAGAATTAAAAAGCACCTTTCAGTCTAAAGAACTAAAGTTCTATATTGCAGAATATTATTTTAAACAGAATCTATAATGTAAGGAGCTGATACTGGAGTTCTTACATTATAAACATTTTTATTGAATGGTCTTTTCCACTAAAAAGTGTGTAACATCTGACCATAGATTTCACATTGTTTTTCTGTTAGTAAATTGTACCTGTATAATTTGTAACGTTCAGTAGCTCCTAGTGCTACAAGAACTCCACAAAAGACCAAGAAACTCTAAGGAAGAAGTAAAGAAGACTTGCAGCCCTAAGGAGTGCATGCAGGGACTTTAAGTCTTGCACGGGCAGTGTTTGCTTATACCAGTGTTATTTTCCTGCTTTCAGCAACAAGTTCCTAGCAGCAGTTTAGCTGTTAGAGCTCTAACCTTATTTGCCAGTAGGTGGAGGTATAATTCTTTCTTACTAACTATCTCCTGGAACATTGAAAATACATTTTTAAAGTACCACTTTAATCATCTGAGGGATCACTTTTTGTGCCTTTTCATTAACTGCAGCTCAGCCATTTTGGTGATGCTAACCAGAGAACAATTTTCACCCATTGCTCATAGGATTACAGAGGAAAACAAGTAATTTACAGTTTCTTTTAAAATTACCTAGTTTGTGTATTCCTTGTTTGCCACTCTGTTTTAGCTTTTTACAATAAAAGCTATATTGTTACTAGCCAATTAATAAGATAAGCCTTTGGACTGTTCCTGTAAACCGCAGATAAATTTTACTTTGATATCAATTTAAGTTTTATCCGAGGAATAATTGCACAAATCAGGTCAGAAGAAAAATACAACCAGAAATATGGAAAATAACAAACCATTGGAAATAATTTGGTGTCTAAGAAAAAAAGAATATCTTTAGATTTGGATAATTGCATACTTTTAGCCCTGAACTATGGCCATGCTTAAAACTGAACTTTACTTGCACATAAGCCAAATTGTGACTCTTAATAGGTTTATTTTTTTCCCCCTACAAAAAAAAAAAAAAAAAAGAGATGCTACTTGATGTCTATTGGTATCTATGATTAAAAGCTACAAGTTATGCTAAAATAATCTTCTCATGAAATTTAATAATGGTTTGATAAAGATCAAAGATTAATGAATTATTTTAAAAATTTATATTTCTTTTTCAATTGCTAATCTATTTCTAAATGCAAAGATTTTCCACCCTATAATTCTGTTATGATGCTTTTTTATTTCCCCTTATCCTACCTCCTCTCAAACCAAGAAACAAACTTTTTCATACCCGTTTCCTGCTGCACTGCCTGCTACTCAGAGAGCCACTGTAATCACTGTGATAGCTGCATTTCTAAATAGTTTCTATTTTTTCCCACTCATAAAAAAATATTTTCTTTTTATTCCCTGCATTAGTAACACTGAAGATTCAAAATGGTGTAAGTTTTCCAGAACTACTACTTTCAAGCTCAGTCATCATAGCACTTACCTATACTGGCCATAGAAAGATCAACTTCATCCTTTTTACCTGAAATATAATGACATGATGTTATCAGTAGTGTTGGTTACAGAAAGAAAACAAGTAATTTTACCTCTCTCAGTATTTATATAAAATAGCATATTCTAATTGATCTCATGGTTTTTTATGCATGGGGCCAAAATAAGGTAGATCTCACGTGAGCCCAGATTGCTGCTTGTTTCATTGTTGCTGTACCTTACATACTGAGCTGTGTTCCTTTTCATGATTCCTTAGCTTTGATTTACCTTTTTGTTTCTTTGACGATGTTTTTGAACCTTTTGAGGTGGTCTTGCTGGATTTGAGACTTTCTGACATTTTTTTCAGATTTCTCTAGAGAAAGATACATATCATCAGTAATTTTAAATAGACAACAAAATGCACCATGTTTGAGTGAAAATTTGGTCCATGACTTTATGTAGCTTATCATTATAGTAATATTTTCATACGCAGCTAAAGGTATGTTTCATAGTTTTAAATCATAAGCTGTATTTTCATATCATGTGTAATAGATGGAAAAGCTTCTTTTGTCCACGGTGTTTAAAAATGAACACTGATTGTCCAAAATAGTGACAAGTTAAATTAGGATAGAGGTTTCCCTTACTGAAAGCTAAGGACCTGAGATAAAGTGGGAAGAGCATGGATGAAAATTCACCAGTTATAAATGTTTGTCCCAATGTTTGTAAGTGTAAATCATTACTCAGCTGCACAAAGCATTTCTATTTCCAGTTTATTTTTCAGTGTAGCTCTGCAGAGGACAAACTCGGGAAGAAGATGTATGCCTAATTAAATGTAGCAACCACACAGCAGAAGATGATATTGTGTAGAAGGCTACTCCTGTTTCATTTGCTCTCCTTCATCCCAATATCTGGAGAAAGGATTAGAACAGTAGTGCAGGAGACTCAGTTAGTTCCATGGCAAGAAGAAATGGAGTTCAGCCTGCCCACTACTCAAGTTGGACAGCACCATCATGTGGGAGGCGCTCACATAGCAGCCGATGGAACAAAATCAGGATGGCCCAAATTCTCTTAGAAGTGTTGAAGTTGTTTGATGCTAGTATTGAAGAGCCAGAGGCATTCAGATGGGAAGAGGACAGTGGGGCTCTCACTTTGTTTATGAGTTCACACTTTTTAAGACTGTGAACTGACTGGGAGAGGAACCATTTTTTAAATGTCTACAGAGCACCTACAGTATTTGGGTGCTATTACAATTTTACCATGAACAAGAGGAAAGTAGATGCAGATGGGACAGAAAGAGATGGCACCTCCAAGAACACTAGCATGACATAACTATTTCTGATGATCTCTTACAGGAGCTACAGCCCATCTACTTGTGCACTTGAACAGCATATTTACTGTCAGGATGCTTAAGGTGAAAAGGTGAGTTTATAAAATAAATGTTCTATCTTGAGGGTTTCCTTATGAACAGCCTAAATATAGCTAAAACAAACATGCTGTGGCCTGTGTATTGCAATTTCAGTGGCATACCCAGACTAAGTGTTTTATTCTGTAACACAGTTCTCAAATACTCCAGAAGCAAGCATTATAATCTTAGCTTCTGATCTAAATTTTAGTATGGAGGTGGCCACTGATGGCAAGATGTAGGTCATGGATTATAGCCTGATGGAATAGCTGAGGTTTGGGATACCTGTTGGCCTCCTATGAACTCAAGGTAAATTTCGGTGTTGGCTTTAATGTGAGCAGTCTGACGCTCTTGTTACAGTTATGCATTTTTATTTTTTACTCCAATCAAAGTAGAAAAATATGCTCTATAAATCCTCTGACTCTTTTCTGCATCATACTGGATCTTGCAAATCACAGGTGGCAGCCTGCATCCATGGCATGTTAGTGTGTTTCTCTCTTGTTTAATCTCTCTTGATTATGGCAAATGTAGTCCCCTTCATTAATCTGTCTGAAGAATGGTAGCAATTTAATCCTCTACTTCTTCCAAAAAGCAATAATGATACCAATGCAAAGAATATTAATGTTTCAGAATTCTGAAACTTTTGTTGTGCATGGGATGATGTTTTTAACTGTCCCCCCGCTTCAATCATATATAATGAATCTACAGAGAAAGTTGGAAATTTTTTTCTGCCCTTATTCTCACAGTCTTTTTGTCAAGTACAGGAGTAGAAACACTGTGAACATAGTTCTGTGTAACAGTCAATATATTTTCCTTTATATATTTATATATATATATGTATGTATTTTTATATATTTTCTTATATATGTATAATCTTTCAAAGGAGCCTGTAAAACATACTTAGCTTATAGTTCTGAAACACATAGGGCCTACCTCACTGAGAGTGCATGTCATTTCAGATGGTCAAATAATTTTTCCTTATTTAAGAAGGAAAGCTGTGCAAAGCTGTTTCTTATCTATTTTCTTGTATATTTTACATATAAAAATTGTGACCCATTTTGTAAATGGGTTCTATGACTATTCTGATTTGAAACCAAACTTTATGCCTCTGTATGAGAGAGACAGCCCTCTAGGATAAGAGGTGAGGGCAGCTGTTGCAGAAATTAGTTGAAGGACAATATGAACCACCTTATATGTATTCCAGTCACAATGTCTTACTTCACCATTTCATAATTATGCACTGCAAGAAAGCTAGTTTGGAAATTTTGAGTGAGTTCCTCTGAGTATCCTAAACTCTAAGTCACATGAATGGAGGAAACACTGAGAAGGCTGACATAAGTCACATCCTAAGTTTAGTAAAATAATTTGCAAATAAAAACATCCCTTTCCTCTCAACTGATTTCAAGTATATTTACCTATAGAAACAGTTAAAACTCTTGAAAATGGTGTCCCAGTAACCAGTTCCTCCTCCTTCACGGAAAGGATGAGGTATAGAGGCAGATGCAGCACTTCAGAGAGAAGGGCTGTGGTGGTAAAGCTGGTGTCAGTGCCTGGTACATGTATTTGCATTTGGTAATACAAAAAGTGCCCCTGTTTAAGGGTTGCAGATGAATAGAGCAGTCAGTGGAACTGTTCGTGCTTCCCTCTGGGATGCACAGGACCTCCCAGCTGGAAAGCAGATAGAATTTTACAAACTACTTGTCTTCTTTTACAATAGCCCCAATACCATATCACCCCTGCCCCTCTGTCATCCTGTGGCCATATGATTGTCAGTGGTCAGGAAACAGGGAAGGCCTGCAGACAAAGTGGAGACAGAGCTTCCAGAAACTTCTCTGGAAACATAACCAGGCCCACAGCCATTTACAGAGCCTATATGCAAAGTTGGTTTTTACACACTGAAAACTTTCAAATTTGTATTGAGGAGCAGACTTCTGCACCTCACCTCTTCCAAAAAAGTATAAAGGAGCTAAAGTTTCAATATGTAAGTTAAAAGCTACTATTTTCAGTAGTTTATTCTTAGTTTGGGGGTTTGCTTTCTTTCCCCTGAGTTTTTGTACAAAATACTAAATCCTATCAAGAAAGCTATGAAAAAATCAGTCTATATTAATGGACTGTCTGAAAATGTGACCAAAACAATTAATTTTTAATTTACAGTTAGTTCCTATTCTCTTAGGGATATTTCTATACTGCTTATTTAAAAAGGTTTCTCAAGGCACACACAAATGTATTATGTCTTTCCATTATGTTTATTAAAATTCATGATTCTATGATTGAGAAGTTGGAAACAACAATTAAATTAACATAATTTGAAAATTTTAAGAGTGCACAATCTATAAAATTATAAATTTTACAGATTTATAAATAAATCTGTAAAATTATAGCTTTTGAAAATAAATTGTCATAAATATTGCCATGTATTTTATTTTTTAAAAGTAAGTAATATTTAGATCTCGTTAATTATGTTCAGTCTAAGTTTTCAGCAGTTTTTCAGTGGAACACAGTGTTACATTATGTAATTGCTAAAACCTCGGTAAATATTTGACAACTTTGTTTGACATTTTATAGCTTAGTTTGTTTGCAGATGGCTCTAATATTTTGAACATTAGGCTTAAGAGAAAAAATAAGTTCAGAGTGTTCTCCTAATCATTTAATGTACTGAAACATTCACAGCTATAAACAAATTCGTGAAGTTGCTAGGTACTGCAAAAGCAAAAACTAATTAGCTATCAGTTCTACAAAAGATGCCATCTGATTTGAGGACACAGAATGATTCATTAGTTGCCTAATTAAGTGATTTAAGATCAAGTTTGTGTGCATTACTATTTTCACACTGTAATTTACTATAATTTGGAAGAAGAATCAGATGCATGTCCATTTTAGAAAAGCACTACAAGGAAAGGATCAAAACCCATGTGCTAATTGCCTCTTTTGTTGTTGTTGTATCACTAGCAAGCTAAAAAACACATTTCTGTTGGTAAACATTTAGGAACTTGTTAAAAATACCATCTTGAAAATACTTTGTCTCTCCAAAAATTCCCATGCAATGTCGCCTTTAATTAAATTTATTCTATTTTGCTCTACACAAAGAGCAAATGATACAAAAATATTAAAAATAATTAATAATCCTTGTGCATATTTGGACACAACTTGTGTAAGTCGTAGGGAGTAAAGCTGAAGTTTTGGCAACTGCCAAATGATTTCAGCATATAAATAGTTCGATTTGAATGTACCTGGTTTCACACTTAGAACTTTTCATTAAATCAGGCTTACTTGAACCTGGTGTTGATTTTGTTATTTGATAGGAACCAGTAGGTGTAGTTACAGTATCTGGGATGATAAGTACAATATGTGTAACATTAGGTTAAGAATTAATAAGAAAGCCATAAGAGGACAAAATGGAACACTTCTTTAGAATGTTGGTTAATACTGTGTCCTGATTCTCTCCTTTCTTTTACTCGAAGTGAAACAGATTCAAATTGGAAAAGGTGTAACAAGGATGATTGAAGACATATTTTGTACTTCATTTGTACTGAAAATTACATGATAGAAGTCAGTGAAGTCGCAAGAGACACAGAGAAAGTGACCAGGAGATGCTGATTCACGGTCCTAACACGAGATCAAGCTGGCATCACATGAGCTTACGGATGTGGAACAAACACCAGGGAACAAACAACAGGACTGCAGAAGTGTTTCATTGCACAATAAGTGTGTGAATTAAGGAATATACTGCCTGTGAACAGGACAGCTGCCAGAAGCACACAATTTCAGACCATAACAGGGCAAACTGGCAGATGAAAATATGAGGGCTACTAAAAATAATTATAATACATCTGGCTATAGAAATTAAACAACAAATCCAAACAAAAAAAGGGGATGCAAAAAGTGGAAATATGGCTTTACTATTATTTCGCCCCGACAGAACTTCTGGTATGAGCCAGTACAGCTGGTCTGAGTAATTAAAAGAGTGTAACAATTTGGTTGGTACTTAAAAAGTTACTAAGTATAATATAGAAGTTGTCATGACATGGTCCTGCCAGGAACCAAACAGTAACATATGTTGCATTTTCACTCCTTTTGAAACAGAACTGCTATATTGTAAAAATTTACATTAGATAAGACTTGTTTAAGCGGAGGAAGGAAAAATCGTCATCTCGTCTTCGAAATGTGAGAGCTGGGTCGCTGGAGCAAGATCGTGTGTGGAGACCGGGGGTGGGGGTGTGGATTTGCAGGGTTGGCAGCAGCCCGAGGGGGGCTAGGCGGGGCTGGGCAGTGTTTGCAGCCCCGGTCTCGCCCCAGCCCCGCTCCAGCCTTCGGCACAGCCCCTCAGGGGCTTCGAGGAAGGCGCCGCTGCCTCGGGCCCGCTGGCAGTGCCGCGGGAAGAGGCAGCGGAGGCGTCTCGGCCGTACGAGGCGGTCGCGGGCTCTGCGCCAGCGGCTGTGCCCTGCCGGCTGCTGCCCGAGTGCTCCCGGGTCGGGCATCTTTCACCGCTCCCACAGCACGGCCGAGTCCCCTTTGTGCCCTTTGTCCCCTACCTGCGCGGCCGCGGCCCGGGCCCGGCGCGTCACCGGCGGAGCGCGGTTGTCATGGCGATGGGGCCAGCCGTGATTGGCAGCTCTGACAGGCAATCAGCGCCCTGCTCTGCAAACCCGTCCCCGCGGCGGCAGCCTGCAGGGACGCGCCTGATAAGAACTACTCATCCCAGCATGCTGTGGGCGGGAGACGCGGCGCCGGCGGGACTCTGGGGCGTGGGGCATGATGGGGTCTGTAGGCGACAGGCGGCGGCAGTCCCCTCTGCAGCCAGGCCACCCACGCACCCCAGCCCAGGCATCGCCTCGGCATCATCTTGGTGTTTGCCGGGCAGTGCTGAGGCCGTCTCCCGCTGGGATTGAGGCGAATCGATGCTGTTTGTTAACATGAAGATTTGTAATCTGGATCTTTTGTATTTTGGAAGCATGAAAATAATTTAGTTTGCCTTGTTGCAATATAAAACACAGGAGCCCTGCAGTATATTTCTGTGCGGAGCACCCAGTGCTGGTCTTTGGTGCCACTCCAAGGTCCATCCGCCCCTTCTTATGATAAGCAGGAGGGCTTGTTCTGTCGTCCATGTCAATCGGTACAGCCAGGAAGTTCCCTTTCTCACAAAATGCCTGCTACTCTCCTTGTTTTGGTCTTGACCTTATTTTACCTTCTCCTTTTATACCAGTGTTCAGAGTGGTACTTGCAGCACAAATTATGCCGCTGAAGACTGTGCACACTTATGACCCGAGGTTTATACTCTTGTCAGGCAGCAATGCTGAAGGGATCATTTCCACAGAGCAGTGGGGCTAGCACAGAACCAAGGCAGGAGCCCATTCTCTTTGAAGTTCAGTTAATAACTTTAATAGCTTAATTGGGTATAAGTGGAATGACTTAAGCATATCCACTGTACCACTAGCTGCCCTTCATAACTACAGTTTTGTGATCTGAAAGGGATTTGGGGGGCTTTTTTTTGTTTGGGGTTTCTTTATGACGGGTGCGATACAGCTACTTATAAACACGATTTCCCTTGGTGGAGAAGCCTAGGTCAACAAATCTGGAGCCAGCATTACCATCCTATAGGAAGTGTGTTACAGTGTGGATTGCCGCCCGTCACGTGCGGCAGGAGGGAGACGTGCAGCACAAGGTGTCAGAGGCCGCGAGTGCCGGCGTGCACAGCACAGCACGCCACAGCCCCGCATAGCCAAGCCTAGCCCGGCACAGCCCAGCCCAGGGGCCGGGGAGGGCTGGCGGAGGCCGCGGCTCTCTCGCCCAGCCGAGCGGAGCCGGGAGGGCGCGGGGGCGGCTGCGGGCACCGCGCTGCGGGCACCGGGCTCGCACGGCGGTCCCCGCGGCGGCAGCAGCCCCCGGAGGCCGGGGAGCGGCAGGAGCGGCGCGGCAGGAGCGGTCACGGCTGGCAGGTACGCGGGAGCCTTTAGCGGCGGGGCAGAGGGGGCGGGGGTGCACCCTCGGTCCCCAGCCTTCGCCTTTGGGGTGCCACGGTACAGGGGCGCCGAGCCCGGGAGGGGCAGTGGCTGCCGCGCTCCGGCCTGGTCGGGGGTGGCGGTGCGGATGCGAACGGCTCCCGCGTCGGCCCCTGTGCCATCCGCAAGGCTGCGGCAGCCCGCGGGTGTTGGGAGCCGCCTACAGCGGCCGGCAAGGGGAGGGCGGCTGAGGGAAGGGCTCGGCCGGCCCGCAGTGACCGCCCCGGCTGTGACCGCCCCGGCTGCCGAGACCCCGGCACGGGCTGTGGGGGAGCACGGGGCTGCGCCTGTGGGAACGGCGCCTCAAGCCCACCGTGAGGGCCAGAAGTGGGTTTGGGGTTTTTTGGGGTTGTTTTGTTGTTGTTGTTTGGCGGGGGGGCGTTGTTTTTNTTTGTTAGTTGGTTATTTTTTTTTTGTGGGTTTTTTTTTTGTGTTGGTTTGTTTTGTTTGTTTGTTTGTTTTTAAAATCCAGCACAGATATTGGCAGGACTCTTGCAGTCCTCTAGGACTTAATTTTAGAAATGCTGGATGAACTGTGAGAAAGAGTGGAAACCACAGCAGACTGTACTGTATCCTGCAGGACAATGGAAGACAGATAAAACAGGAGCTGAACTTTTTTTGGCTTCTGTATGGGCCTGTTCTTATTCTTACACTGCTGACTCAAAACTTTTCTTGCTTTCCCTGACAATTGGGGAAATTGAAGGTCTCGAATCATATCTGAAACAGACTGTTGTTCTGCTGTGTGCAGGAGCTGCCGGAGGAGACTGGATGTGACTGAACATTTGTAAAAATCAATCTTGATGATTATTTTTTGAGTTATATGCAAAACTATTCTTATGGGAATCAAAAAAACACCTGTCTAATAAAGCACACCCTTATTCACAGCCTAGGCCATCTTCACTGTTCTTAATGTCATCAGCCTTTAATCTGAAATAAATATTCTTGGCTAGTTTTAAAATATTTTATAAAGCATTTATAAAATGTTTGGGAGTCAGTGAATTTAGTAACAGATCAAAATGTAAACATGCTGAATACTAGGCAGAGTAATGTGCCAAAACATGCTTATAAGGTATCTAATCTTTTCCTCTCATACTGAACTCAAATGTGAGCCTCCTTTGCTAATCATGATTCAATTACCTCTTGGTCTTTTTGTTTGGTTCATCATCACTGGTGCTTTGCATTGGGTCTTTTATGGCAAAAGAAAAATACATAATCCTGCCAAATGACAAGTTAATGCTCTCAGGTAATTTATCTGAATTGCAATTTGTCACGCTCCATCTCCGTTTCCAAGAGTGAACCATGGTAATAGTAACGTATGAGAAAACCGCTGCCTCTCTTGAAAATTCCATTTCTTTCGGGGACTGGACACAGGCTTGTAGGTGTGGGGGAAAATACCAGCTACAGCAGTAGATAATTTTTCCAAAAGACTGAATGCTCATGAGAGGCTTTTCGTTCTTTTCTTGAGTCAGGATGTCTTGCACATATGCCGTTGTTGTCAAGTGAGAGAGGAAGAAGTTTTCAGGAAGTGGCCCTGTAATTCCAAATGGACAGAAATTCCACTATTAAATAAGTGTCCTGGCAGCCTAGCCGCAAATTTAAGAACTTGGCCATATTTTTCTTGGGGTTCTGCAGAACGTGTGCAATAATAGGAGAATGGTGTGAAATTCAGTGTGAAGTTTAAGTGCCTTTGGAGTCCAGGTTGTCACTGCAGACTGATCTACTGCTATATATTGATGCTTGCATGTTTTTCAACTGACAAGGAGTACTTTTCTTTTCAGAAATGGAAAATCCTGAAGTGGCTGTGAGCAGCTGCAGTACACATGATGATGAAAACCTTTGCAGCTACAAACGACACTCATCAGTATCACAGGAGGGACTTTTGGAAGACCAGCTTAGAAGGAAGTTAAAATTTTTCTTCATGAACCCATGTGAGAAATTTTGGGCCCGGGGCAGAAAGCCTTGGAAACTTGGGATTCAGCTACTCAAAATAGTAATGGTTACAGTTCAGGTGAGTACCTATGGAAGCAGGGACTCAGCCTGTGGGAAGTCAAATGAATGCAGGTGACATGTTATTCATGGTGTGGTGCAGAGAAAGCGAAAGGATAGATTGCAAAATTATCGTATTTGCATATATGTAGCTTAGATGCCCAGTGGCATAATTTTGTCCTAGAACTATGGACTGAAAAAATAGCCTTCCAGGAGTACAGATGAAAGGAACCATGTTTGAGGGCTAAACTTGGCTTTTTACTTTTTTTTTTTCTTTGCTATTTTTCCCCCCAAAGGATGGCATCCCTACACATCTGTTACCCCAATACTTGCTTCACTGTTGTGTTTGAGGGAAGGAAAAGTCATTTCTGTTTCGATATCACAGTGACAAGAACTGAAATTGGTGACCTTTTCATGATATTCGCTTATATCTTGCATATGACATAGAAATTCTTGCATTGAAAAAAACCTCAGAAATTCTTCCTTACTCTTCCTCTCACCCAGCCTTGCACCACAGATTTCATATAACACATTTATCTGCTGCTCTAAATGCAATTGTTTGTGTCAGAGTTCTGTGCTAAGGCAGAGGAAAGTTTTCATAAATCATTTCTAAGGCCTCAGATGATCCTTCAGAGTTGCCCACATGTGATTTCCCTTTATGGTTATGCCAGGGCTATGATGATACACGTATAGAAAAGAATGTATTCTTTCTATTTGCATATGAATGATGGCACAAACTGCAGAAATACAAGTTCTCCTGCTGTGCATCTGGCAGCATGTTTGTGTCCCTTATAGTTTCATTTTTAAATATGCCATCATTCTCTGATTGCCATCTCTCCCATTTTGCAACTAAAACTAAAGTTTGATGATAGAAGAATCTAAATAAGAAAGAAACCTTTGCTGATTTTCTATTATCAGAGAAAATCTGCCTGTAGGTAATTCAGTCTGAGCAGTGTTGGTTTGCTGGTGTGTTCCTGTGTGCTGAGCATGCTGAGCTTGCCTACAGAGCATTTCAGTATCTCTGTAACTGAGTTACCCTTATCAAAACCTGCATATCCAGTTTGCACCATGGCCATAAATTAATCCGTAGACTACTGATTCAGACTTATCTCTGATGAGCTTTTTCACAATACACCTGACACCAGATTTGAAAGAATAGTCAAGCACAGCTTTGGTGAGTTATTCTCAAAGTGCTTTTCACTGAAATTTGATTGGGAGACGTTTGTTTTTCCTGAGTTGTCCTCAATTTCCCTTTTGTGCACTGGAGTAAGGACTTCAAAGTGGGGTCTTGTTAAGTCTTGTCCTGCCTTTTTGGCTGAGGAAAAATGATATTCTCCCAGAGCAAGTCATTTGATGCCAGGCCGAACTAACAAAGCATGTGTAACAGCATATAGGGAGCCTGAACCTGAGATGGTATAATTTTCTTTGTAAAAATGCCAGTCCTTGGCTAAGATACTGTCAAATGCCAGTCCTTGGCTAAGATGCTGTAAACATATTAAAGGCACATTTGTGAAACTCGCTGTTTTCTTAAAGTCAAACTTTCATTTGACCAGCTGTGGAATGGAGCGGCCTGCCTGTAATTCCATGCCTACCAGTGAGACAAAAGACTGGCTGTTCATAAAACAGGGTTCGTATGTTAATCCAGAAGCCAAATTTGTCTTTGAACAGGAAATCTAAATGTCTTTTTCAGCTGGTGGTTTTTGGATTGAGCAATCAAATGGTGGTTGCCTTCAAAGAAGAGAACACTATTGCATTCAAACATCTTTTCTTGAAAGGATATATGGACAGAATGGATGATACCTATGCTGTATACACACAAACAGATGTCTATGACCAGATATTCTTTGCAATAAACCAGGTAGGGATTGTTGCTGCAATATGTACAACATACATGATCTTTGTCTGGGTACCTTTTTTTAATTGAACTTCTGTGTCAATTGCTTAAGGCTAAAGCATCAACTTATTTAGGTTTTCTGTCAACTGTGGAGCACTGTAGTGTAGTAACATACTTAGAGTTAATCAGTGTACTAGTTCTACACAAAAAGCACTCATTGGATCTGAGCAAGTAATTGAATTCTTTGCAAGTAACAAATTAGGCTTTCTAGTAAGAATCGTAAAGAGAAAAACATAATAAGCAAAAAGGTACTTTGATCCAAATCCTGTACTTAGTGTTTTTGTCAAATACCTTAAAATATTTGAGGACTCAGCTGTTGTGTGGTTTAGGTTTCACAGTTCTTTAGGTGACCTTTTAAATAAAAGAGGTGGGTTATAATCCGTCCAAAGACTGTGGAGCACTGTAGTGTAGTAACATACTTAGAGTTGGGTTTTGTTTGTTTGGTTTTTTGTTTGTTTTTGTTTTTTTTTCTCAGAGACTAACAGTTTTATTGCTATTTAAGTTGGTTTGTTGGTTTTGAACTTTAGTACCTCCAGCTGCCTAACATCTCTGTTGGAAATCATGCTTATGAGAAGAGGGGAGCAGAAGAGACACCTCTGGCTGTTTGTCAGCAGTTCTACAAGAGAGGAATCATCTGTCCTGGAAATGACACCTTTGATATAGACCCAGAGATTGTGACTGGTGATGAACCTAATCTATTTTATCAGTTCTTTGGGAGGATGGGACCTACATTTTTGATAAATTCTTTAAAAAACTTTACAGTACGGTATAGTCTTACTACATGACCTGTATTGAACTTACTACCAGCCAAAACTGGTAAGAAAAGTTCTGTGTAACTAACCTCTAGCCCTCACCTCCAATGTCCAATGCCACAAAGAAGTGATGAGCCTTTAGCACTGATGACCATCTAATACAAGTATTTGGGGCAAATTTTCAGGAGCGTTCCCTGTGAATTCACGATGAATAACTTGGCTGATGTTCAAGGAAGCCAGTGTATTTGTCAGTTGGCTTCTCAGATGACTCCTCACTCAAGTGTGCTATCTTGTCTGGTGTAGCCAACAGCTCATAACAGCCTCGGGAGTGGGACAGGCAGATTACAGTTAAAGAACCTGATAATCCATGAGATATTGTTGTGAGTCCTTATCCATTCCAGACTGCTTGTACATTGAGCCAACGACTTCTTTACACAACACAACAATGGGAAAGCACAATTTGAATTTCACTCTGGATTTCCCCAGGTGAGGAGGAATGAACAGCTCCTGTGTTGGGGTATTGGTGCATTTTCCCTGTGCAAGGCTAACCTGAAGCTCTGTTGCAGACTGGTGGCGGTGCAGCTCATGTTCAATCTGAAGGCAATCAACCTCCAGACCGTTCGGCACCACGAGCTCCCCGACTGTTACGATTTCACTCTGCGGGTATGTGGAAGCCTGCCACGTGTCTTTCTGTTCAAAACCAGAAAATGATTTGCTGGTTTACTGCATACAGTCAGCACAGGTGTTTTCTGAAGAGTGTTGAGTACCACTGGGTCAGTGGTGCCTGGATTACTCTGTTATGGCTTAGTGTACCCTGTAAATAACCAGCAGTTGTCACTGTGGGAGGTTAAGCTTTGAGTGCTCCTGATGTGGTCCTGAAGTACTTGCTTGGCTTATAGCCACTTGTGCTCTAATCCATCTGAAGTATAATGGAAGTGTAACTCTCTTTTCTTTAGAGAGATGCTTCTGGGAAAGGTTGTTCTCAGATCATAGAGGAATGAAAATGTAGTTTAAAAGTATTTTACCTAGTAACTAGTTGATCAAACATTTTGTGGCAAATACATGGTTCAGCAGATTTGTCTTTCATTTTGACAGCATTTATTTGAAGGTACTGGAATTTGTTTAAGCTTAGAAAAATTTTGTAATTTCTCCTCCAGGAGAATTATTCTGCATCATTAAGCAGGCTTAGCAATACAGTGGGCTACATGTGTAATTGTTTAATTTTATAAAGACATGCACCTTTTTTCATTTGTTTTTGATACAGATTGTGTTTGATAATAAAGCACACAGTGGAAGAATTAAAATAAGTCTAGACAATGATATAGCGATCAGGGAATGTAAAGACTGGCACGTTTCTGGGTCAAGTAAGTGACATAAATGTGTTCAAATTTTCATGCTGAAATTTTGTCCACTAGCACAATGTTTGTTAACCTTTTTCTTATGCAAAGGTGAGGCACCATTGACATACAATCTCTGTCTAGTATGAGCAATCTAAATCTGATTTTCTAAGAAATTGTTGTTCAACTTCTCATCTGAACATCTGGGAATCCAGCCACACCATTACTTTCTGTAGCAGTTCTCAAGGCTTGCACCACTCATAATGTCAAACCAAAATTTTTCCATGCCTCACTGTACATCCTTGTACCTTTGGCTACTGAACTTAGGCTGCTCATTTCTTAAGGCAGAGTTGTGAACCATTCTAGCACCAGGCAACAGGACACACGATAGTGATGGAAAGTTGAAGCTGATTTACTCTTATTTCAGGACTTAGCACCAGGAAAAATAAGGAAGCATTGTTGCTAAGCCTTGCTGGAATGGAATGGCTAGAAACAACATACAGCAAACAGCATTGCTTGAATGCCGTTTGCTGTATATTTGGCTTATAACTGAGGTGCACAGGATGGTTAAATTTCTTATATAGTGACTGACAAGAATGAGCCACCTTTGTTGGCAGATATTTGGCCTGGTTAAAACATCATCTTTTTTCATTAGCAAAAATAATTTCTTTGATAGTCAGAAGCTTTCCAGAACTTTGATTCCACTTTGCGACAGGATGAACCAGGTCCTTCTTTGTACTTTGCCACTTTCTCTGTTGCTATGCCTGTGTTAGGGAATGAAGAGCTGGTAGTGAAAAAGGTGTTTATGTAAAGGTGCAGGCTGAAATTGATTGTTGAGGACAGAACGAAGTGCGTCCCGGGGCTCAGCGCTGGTGCCCTGGGTTCGCGGCTGCCGTGCCAGCGGTGCCCAGCAGGCGGCGCTGCCGGGCCCGGCGCCGATCCCCCCCGCCCCAAGGTCAGCGCGGTGCCCGAGCGCCCTCGAACGCTTCGAAACCATCCCCGGTCCCTCTCTCGTGTTCTGAAATCCGGGGAGACGTAGACAGGTAATGGGTGCAGCTGCACAATAACAGCTTCTTGCTGTTCTGCACTGCATGGCAAAAACGGCTTAAATGGCAGCAGTGTAACAAGGAAGTACCAGGTGAGCTTTTTCTGAGTAGTGCAGTTCGTGAAGTCAGGTAGGATTTCAGCAGCCCATTTTGTAAAATTGGTGCATGTTCTTGCAAATTTAGCATTAATTTGTTTGATTTTTTTTCACCATCCTTTTAGCATTGAAAAATCTAATCCTTCTACTATCTCACCTATGTTCAGCTGTATGGTAGGTATAAAAACAAACAGATTTGGTGGAATGTTTAACATTAGGTGATCGAGAATGTGAATTTTAGTAACATAAGAGATGGAGAACTCATGTCTAATTCAACGTTGATCTTGACTAGCTGAGCAATAGTACAACTTATTTGCACTGCCCTAGGACAGAAAAATTGTCAAGTACTAGTCTGAAAGAGAAGATACATATTATAAGGATCCTGGGATTTTGAAAAAAGTTTCTGAGCAGCTCTATGACTCCAAAGGCCATTCCAGTCCCTGTAAAATCATTAACTCTCACCTATAATCCTGCAGGGCTGTAAGAAGCACTCACACTCTGGTATATTTTTGATGTGGTATCAACCCTCCTAAATTTACTGAAGTAGGATCTGTAGTGCAGATGAGCTTGTGTCTCTCATAAAATGTGTCAGGTAAACTTCTGTGGGAAAAAAATGCTAAGGGTTTTCTTAATTTGGTTGTATAAATATAGTTAACATCAAAACTTGATTTTTACTTCAATAATAGCAAGAATAAATGCACTATAAACATACATTTTTGTTCTTGCAGTACAGAAGAACACTCATTACATGATGATCTTCGATGCTTTTGTCATATTGACTTGTCTGGCTTCATTGATCCTTTGCACACGATCAGTGATTAAAGGAATTTGGCTCCAAAGGGTGGGTATAGCTCCTTCTTTGGAAAGCCTTGTCATGTGTAAGCCAGATTAACTGTTTTGTTTCCTCCTTTCCCCTAGGAATTTGTGAGCTTTTTCCTATATTATTATAAGAAAGAAGTATCTTTCAGTGATCAAATGGAATTTGTCAATGGATGGTACATCCTGATTATGGTTAGCGATGTCCTAACTATTGTTGGATCAACTCTAAAGATGGAGATACAAGCTAAGGTAGGCTTTTCACACTGTCAGATGGAAGCAAAACTGTTTCTGTCCAACCTAGGTTTAAATCTCTCAGAGGACTTAGGCTGGCTGTACTTGCTTCTGAGCGGCATGGCACTTTAAAACTCTATCTTCTCCTCCAGAATTGCAACTCATGCACGTTGTTTCTAGTAACAAGATTTAAAAACTCCAAATATCACTCTATCTTATAGTGCTGAATTATTTTTGCTCCCTGTGACTCTGAGGAATAAAATGTAGTTCATCTCTGAAAGTCTGACTGTTGACTTCCTCCCTTCCTCACTTATATTTCTCATTTGATGAATTTTTTCAAATTTAGCATTAAAGTTTTGGAACTCTGTTTACAAGTGTTTAACAGAGTCTCTCTCCTTAAATATCGCTTTGCTGCTTCCCCAGCTTCTGTTTTCCAACATGTACATAACAGTCAGCCACAGCAGGTTCTGGGCTTTCACTTTCTAAAATAAACAATATAGACAAAACTCAAAACTTGTAGAACATTGCGTTTTACAGAATTAGGGAAGAAAAATTATTATAATATGCTATCCTGAAGCACTCTGATATTCAGATAATATTGTTCTTCACAAAATCTGTAGCAGTCTTTGAAGTGTGAAATTGCAACATAATGGACTTTGGACAGTGGTGATGAAAGGATGGGTCTGAAATCCATCTGCTGACAGCTTGACTACCACAACCAACCTGTACAAATTGCCCTGTCTCACTATAGTACCTATAAACTCACTGAGAGTAGAAAGAAGCTGTGAGGAAGTTGGCTAAGATAAGACAAAGCTCCATCCTGCTTTGGGAGAAGCAAAGAAGAGAACAAGATTGGAATAAGACTTTGCATTTGGGATTCCTGTATCTTATAAATATATCTATTTATATATGTAAGAGTATTTTACTAAAACTCCTCTCTACAGGTACATTTTACTCCATTTTGCAAGCTTTGTGGACCATAATAACAAGCTCTTGTTCCATGTTACTGTATGAAAGTGGTAGAATAACAAATTCACATTAAAGTAGCCTAAATTTGTTCCTTGTCAAGCTCTAAATGCTTTATGCTTATAAGAAAGATTAGCCAATATCCATTGCCAATATCTATTATTTATGTTTTATTCTTAGGAGAATAGAAACAGAAATGAATGAAAACTTCTTTTCAAATAAGCTGTCACGGTCCATGTCAGAGTAGAGCTGCAGTTCAGGAGCAGAGTACATGCTAATTTGGATGAAAACAGGCCAGTATCTATAGGTGGAAAAACCAGCAAACTGCCAATAGATATAAGTTCTGGATAGAATTCATTAGAAGCTAATTAGTCTTCTCCTTGATATAGCTCATAGTTCCCAACTATGTAACACGATCCTCCTGAGTATTTATCTGAGCAGTGCTGACAAGTCATGCTAATTTTTACAAAGAGCTTTTCCTACGTACTGGAAGAACTTTCTTTGTTCTGTGTCATGTTTACACTGTCCATTGCGATGCAGTGCAGAGATTCTTGAAATGCTCTGAGGAATCTGTCAATGCAGATCCCAGAAGCAGTTGCTTCAAGTCTGGAAGCAGCACAAAAATGTTTGCAGGGCCACTGCAGATGTTGGTGAGCTGGGTATAGAGGAGGTGTCTCTGCTTCTGCAGTGTACCTGCACTCTTGGCCTTGCAAATAAAGCTCATCTTGTTAGAATCTGTTTTACAAATGGCCATGTGTAAAGGCATTTCATGAGTTGCACTTGAAAGTGCCCCTGCTCTTTTGTGGGATCTCTCTAATGTATGTTGCCTCGAACAAATTTCTGATTGAGAGAGTTTGCCAAAGAAAAAATATTTCTTAACAAATCTTTGTAGTAATGGGAGTCACAATTTAGCACCTGTCAGTTGTTACAATAATTAATTTTTTCCTTACTTTTTTTTCTTCTTCTGTTGCTTTTTTTCAGAGTCTAACAAGTTATGATGTCTGCAGCATACTTTTAGGAATATCCACTATGCTTGTGTGGCTTGGAGTCATTCGCTACCTAGGTTTCTTTCAGAAGTATAATGTAAGGATCTCCTGGGATCTTCATATTGTTGGTATTTATTCTGTTTGTTGCTATAAGAGGACTGGAAGAAGTATCTGGTTGAATTCTAACTGTTTGCATTGCTTTGTGCAGCTTCTCATCCTAACACTGCGAGCAGCGTTACCCAACGTAATGAGGTTCTGCTGTTGTGCTGCTATGATCTACCTGGGCTATTGTTTCTGTGGCTGGATTGTACTGGGACCATACCATGTGAAGGTAATGTTCTGACCATGAAAAAAGACAACATGGATAACAGAATGAGGGATTACTACTGTTGTTTTCTAGTTCTCCATGTCAAGGCTTCCCGTAATGTAAAAATAGTGCATCTTCAACATGATGCTGCTCTGTTTGAGGAGTCTGACTTCCATGACTCAATCAGACTTTCCCCAAGTTATGAAAACTCCAAGTCAGAAGTGGAAGCTGCCGTGACTCCCAATCACATGCTGATATTTTAAGAAATAATTTCCATTTTGCAGAACACTGGTATCAGACTAAAACTTTGCAGACATTATGCTTATCCCTCTTAAAAGAGAAATTTGCTTATCTGTATTGAATGCGCCTGTGTATAGGAGGCGACACACCTTGCTTGTTCCTCAGATGTTTTACTGTTTGCACCTTGCCATCCCGTGGGTGTAGGAAGAGATCTGAGGCAGCCAGTCATCAGTGGTGTATGTTCTTCATGTTAGGTACAGTCTTTGTGTCCAAGTAAAGTAGTGACACGTTCTTGTCTTCTTCCCTCCTCTCTAGTTTCGCACTCTGAACATGGTTTCTGAATGCCTTTTTTCATTGATCAATGGAGATGACATGTTTGCCACCTTTGCAGAAATGCAGCAGAAAAGTTACTTGGTTTGGTTATTCAGTAGGATCTACCTCTACTCCTTCATCAGTCTGTTCATCTATATGGTGCTGAGTCTCTTCATTGCACTCATTACAGATACCTATGAAACAGTCAAGGTAAGCACAGACTGTTCATTTGGAATAACAGTGCAACATTGGTGCTATCAAAACTCTCATCTCCCTCAATATTTTAACTTGCAGTGCTTGCCAATCTAAAGAATAAATGTTTAAAGAACTGCTTTTGAGGGTGCAAAGTGATGACAGGAGCGTTTTTAATCCCTCTCTACTCTGTCTTTCTTAAAAAGTCTGTCTGTTTTCCTGTTCCAATGGAAGCTAAATATTTACTAAAAAGCAGTATTTTCACATTAGGTCCTATGAATCTTCTAATTTCAGGCTTGAGCAGTGTCTCAAAAGCGGTCCTGGTGGAATTTGGGTTATTGTAGGTTTTAGCTTTGTTAAAGGTTTAACTAAGTATCAATTTTTAGCACTACCAGCAAGATGGCTTTCCGGAGACAGAACTTCAGAGATTTATATCACAGTGCAAAGACTCACCAAACTCTGGGAGGTACAGGTTAGAGGAGGAAAGTTCTGCATCTCTCTTCTGCTGTTGTAATGGTATGTATCTATATTAAAATTATCTATTAAGGTATATGTAAAAGCAACATGCTAAAAAATGTCCCTGGTACAATGTTTATGAAAAGTACTTAAGTTTTGGGAGAAGTTGTATGTGTGGGGGAAACCCACACAAAAATCCCAAACTGTTTCTAATGAACAGAGCACTTCAGCAAAATATCTGCAGTTAACCAATTTCTTAGAAGATGTGAGGGAACTTCCAAATTAAGAATCATTTAACATGTGAAAAATTATACAGAAAGTAAGATAATATTTACAGTAACTTGGGAACCCCATATGTGTAATGTGTAAGTATTAACATTTCCTGTAGTCACTGCAACAGGCACGACTTAGAGAACTCATTCAGTGTTCTCTTATCCACTTTTTAATCACACCTTGTGCAGGTGGCAGGCCTGAAACTTGGGGAGAAAATCAGCTTGTCAAGGTTTTAAGACAGCATGCAGTTTAAGATGCTATCACAGCACTTGGAAAACATTGCCTAACTTCCATTACGGAGAGAAAATGCTTCAGTTATTTGAAGTCGTGTTTCTTCAGGATTACCGATTGCAGGATACGTGGTTTATATTTAACCTGGCTGGCAGCAAGTCTGAGTCTTCCTTGCTGAAGAGCCTTTTGGTGGGGGAGCTGAAAACATTTGCCACTTGATTAAAAAGATCAAAGGTGCAACTCCTTGGTACTGGGCTTTGCTGGTGGGCTGTATTGTTATATGCCTGATAGAACATATTTATGAGAGGGAGGAGATGGGGCCGTATTTTGGAGCAGGGAGATGACAGAGCCTGCTGTGAGCCAGCCCCTGTTCTGACCGAGTGTCTCACTGGAGATAAAAGTGTGGGATGAAACAGAGCAGGGCATCTTGCTCCTGGGTAAAGGGCATGGGCACGTTAATATTTCCTTTTCTGCACACACCTCTCAGTTTAACCAGACAAGAAAGCCAGCGTAAGATGGGACAGGGTGAGGATGTAATAATTTTCCTACTGACTGTGCAGGGGGGATAAGGCATCTAGGAGAGCAGTCTCATGTTCAAAATGTTTTCTGGTGGTTCATAGCAGTTTCCTGTCAATGGATGTCAAATTATTGTAGTTCAGTTGCATTTTTAAGGCTCCTTGTACAGTGAAACTCTTATTTTGATGCATGTACCTGACAACTTCCCCCTCCTCTCTTGCACAGGTTGTAGTGAACATATTTAATGGATTGTGGGAGCATATCATGGAGGCTTTAAAGCAGCACACATTGCAAGAACTGGACAAAGGAGCTGGTGTAAAACCTTATCTCTGAAGACTTAATTTGCTTTTCTCAAAAAACAGTGTAAGCCTGTGGCAGAACTTTATGCTACACTTACAGACTTTTTGATTAGACATTCACTGCTAGTTCAGGGGGCTTGGGATGGTTTTTATTAGTTTTATTCTATTTGTTTCCTCAGTTAAATTGTGCTAGAATGCAAAGGGCATAAAAATCTGTCTGTGTTCAGAGACTTGGTGAGATTATAAGAGTAGAATATAAATGTAGTAGCTTTCAACTATAAGTAGAACTAGTGCCAGACAATTTCAGCTTTGAACACCAACCTAGCCCTCAGTACTGCAGGCATTATCTGTCTATGGCTGACCTGTTACTGAATGAATGAAAGCTCACTAGAGCCCTCAGCATTTTTTGTTTATTTGCACTCACAGTAAAAATAAATACTATGAAATTTGCTGTAATTTGTTTCTGGAGTCATTACAGTGAGTTGATACACAAGCCACTCAAATATAGCTGAAAGCATGAAATAAATATTTCTTTAAACATAAGTACCACTGGATGTAAGTGGCAATCTATTCTCAGAGAGGCTGGGATATGCCAGGTGGAACTGAAGTTTGAGGGATGAGCTGAGTGGAGAAATGTTCTCATGTATCAAGCACTGGGCAGGGTCAGTTACAGTCTTCAGCTTAGCAGTGTTTGGATCTTACATTGTTAACGAAAAAAACAGACAAAAGCTCTTTCAAAATATCTGCTTTTAAAAAATTTGAAATCTTCCTCTGGCATAGAAGTCTGTAAAGCTGAAGTCTAAACTAAGTTAAAGACACGGGAGATATGTCTCTGAGAGTCTTATCTCTCCACACTTTAGAAACTGGATGTTTCCTAGCAACCTAATAACCTGCTTCTGTCAGTGGCTGGCTGAAACATTAGCTCTTATAAAAGTTCAGTTTTGACAACTTAGTTTATATTCTTTGTTGATTGTGGTACTATTTAATGAATGCCTTATTTTCTATAGTCTATTCACTCTAGGAGCAGAATAGAAAACTGAAAGGAGGCATATTTTAGAGAACTTGGCATTTGTGAACAACATTGCTGTAGCTGTGTGTGACAATGTATAATGCTGCAGAGGACACTAAACATGTTCTGTCTGAATGCTTACACATTGTAAATGTGCTACAATAAACACAGATGCAGAAAGTTTTGGGTGTGTCAGTATTCGTCTTAAGAGTAAATATGTTACCAGGATAATACAGGAGCTTTTTTTTTTAATAGTGCTATGCAATTTCTGGCATGAAATGGAGTGTGGAGTGTGTGAACTTGGATTTCCCGTAGTCATGATAGTTCCTGTGGACCCTGTCATGGACCTGTTTCCAGCTGATGTTTAACAGCATTTCAGAATTTGCCATAGAAACAAATATTCAAGTATTTATCCTTACACCAAAAACACCCCTCAAATTCAGTAAAGGCAAGCCAATGCAAGGCGTAGGCAGAACAAACTATGCTCAGTATCTGAAAATTTTGTGTACCTGAGGTCCTTCTCCTTCAACACTCACCTAAGACCGAAGAATTTTGCAGCTTTTCAAGAAGACGCAAGGGAGTCTTGCCTCAAAAAGCAAAAATTAAGTGGCTGTGTTTTCTCTGGACACAATTAACTCCTTATGGATCTTTGACAACACACAAGATATAATGTGCACATCACTCTTGTTTACAGTAATTTATGTAAGGAATTCTGGCAAGCACTTTAAGATCAATGAAATGCAGAAGGCAGACTTAAATGGCTTTTTCATACAGAGTTAAGAGAAAGCTAAGATTAATAATTCACTTAAAATACAGGTACATTTTGTAAACAGCTATGGAATACTTTTTTTTTGCCAATACAGTTAGAAGGCAAGAAGTGGTCTGTTTTCATTTAGAAATGGGGTAGAACGTGCTTTGTCACCGTTAACTTATTAAATTGACAGCAAGTTTCAACAAAATTTGACAGAGCTCTAAAGTATCAAATTCTTACAGAGTTTTACAATAGCAGAGAGAAGGCATGTTGATAGAAGCCTGCAGTATGAGCATAAGGTATGGAAAGCTACAACACAAAGTGGGTGATCACAAAGCAGGAAAAGATACTGTATATAGATTCTTTCTATTCCTAATACAAGTGCCAAAGTCTTCTACTGAAGATTGGTTTCTATTGCCTAAAGTGAAGCAGTGAAATCCCTGGTAGAGTCTTTAAGTGAGGACCTGTGCTTGTGCTACAGCTAAAAAGTCAATCAACTGAGATGCAGAAATTTTTTGAAAAGCCATGGTCTGTGTTACTTCTGCTGGATTCCACAAGACCTAATTTAGCATTGCTGGGAGTTGTGTGGGTTCAGGGAGGAAAGAGCTGGTGAATTACAAGTTGCCTTCAGACAGCAATGAGCAGGGGCAGACTGTAAAGCCAGAGGGGAGAGCTATCCTAAAGAAGGAGAAGGATGTTTATAGCAAAGGATAGGATGGGATGAGGAGAAAAGAAGGGACAACTGCTTATAAATTTAGCAGGGCAACAATTGTGTATTTTTGGCTACAGGTGCAGGCTGTTATGCTGGGAAAGAAGAACAGTACCCTGAGGGATTACTGGCTTACAACTGCTCAAAATGTCCAGTTCTGACTGGGAAAATAAATGCTGCTCATATATCTGATACTTATATTCTGGTTTTTATAAGAAAAAAGCAGACACTCAAACATGCATTGTTCACCTTGGTGCTACTGCTGGCAGTCTAAGTGCTTGCTTGTCTAGTTTTCTGACATGCTTGATCCTTGGTCATCTGCCTGAGTGTTTTGATCACCTGAGAATAAGCAAGTCAATGCTGTGTTTTCTAGCCTACTGGCTGCATCTGAGATGAAGTACAGTTCTGCCAGATCTGTGGCTGCTGCTGTTGTGTGTGGTGAGGCTTTTTAATCTTATCAACATGTGATGTGCTAGTTATGGCCTTGCAGAGGCAAGATGTGTGACAATGATCTTACTCTAAAAAAACCCTTGTGACTTCAGAGTATCAGTGATCTCAGCATTAGCAATGCTGGTAGCACATGTAAAGCTGCATCCTGGGGACGTCATTATCTTTATGCTGATACAATCAAGCAGGCACAGATAGAACTGTAAAATGCAGTCGGGGAGAACAAGGAAACAGATAAAGCACCTGATAAACTCATGCCTAAATATGTCACCCTAAGGGAAACAGGGCTTTCAACCCTGACCAAGAAGCTGTGGAAGGGTAAGAGATTTTCTTTGTTCTGATTCTCACTGGGCCCTGGAAAGTCACCTGAAAATACCAATAGTCAGTATTTCCCCATGAAAATAAGTTGCAGAGTGCTATATTGGGCAACAGCTGTTTTCATACCAAGGCTTATTTCAATGCCAATGTTTTGCATATACAGTCAGGGAGAACTTCCTGTTTTCAGTAGAGCCCAGATGTCTTAACATAATGAAGTTACACTGAGAGGAAGAGCTGGTGGGCTTACTTGCTTCTAAGTACCAGTTTCCATGTTGGATTGAAGCACATTCTCAAGGGATGGTAAGCAGTGTGCATGCAAAAGAGTAAGGAATCAAATTCAGACGTGCTCATGCCTATCCAGTACTAAAATGTGTAACGGCATAATTTATCTGGCAGATGGGACAGGAACAGAGACAAGAGGTAGGACAACACACAGACACTGCTGTAAAAAACAAAACCTGTGGCTGCACCTGTGAGGAGCATCTTCCTGCCTCAAGCAGTAGCTAATATCAGAGGAAGCTTTAAGAAAACTTTCATGAATGCACTGACACAATGTTCTTGTAGCTAATGTTGAGAAACTGCATATGGATGTTTGTCTGGGCTTCTGTTCCTTCTTCTCCCTTACACAGTGTGACCACAACCAAATGCAGCATCATCTGAGAGCATTATGTAAGAATCCTGTGCTGCCCATGCCCATTGTGTGGGCAGGTAGAGAGCTCAGTTGCTGCAATGATGCCTCTTATGAGTCTACATTCTATTTTGAACGGCCTAGTTTGGAGTAACCACATTAAAGCACATCCTCTGAGGAACTAAATACCTCTTGACCTGTAAGATGACCACCTCTATAGCAGCCAATCTCACCTGCAGTGTTCCCTCCATGTTATCTCCGTGTCTACAACTGCTAGCTGGCAGTAAGGTAGCTACCGTTATCACAGAATCAGAGATTATGCTGAGCTGGAGGGAACCCACAAGTATGATCCAGTCCAACTCTCAGCCCTGCACAGGACATCCCCAAGTGTCACAGCAGCCCCGCAGGGGACATCCCCAAGAGTCACACCATGTGCCTGAGAGCAGCGAGCCTTACTCCTGTAGCCGGAGCCCGCGCTCGGGGCGGAGGCGGCGGGGCAGGGGCAGCGGGAGCCGGACCCGCAGCCGGGCGGCGCAGGGCACGTGGGCGGCGGGCGCCCTCCTCCGCCGGGCCCATAAAGGCGGCGCGGCCGGCGGGGCAGGGTGCGGGGTCTGGGCTGTTCCGCCAGAGTCCTGCCCCGTCCGGGCAGCGGCCGAACCCCGCGGCCCATGGAGATCCCCCTCAAGTCCCTCCCCGGCGGGCGGGCCGCCGCCAGCGGGTGAGGGAAGCGGGCCGGGCTGAGCCGGGGCGGGCGCGGCGCCGAACCCTGGGGTCAGCCCGCCCGGCGGGCAGAGGGGTCAGGGCGCTCCTTCGCCAGCGGCTGCGGGGCGCAGAGCGGCCCATCCCGGGGCCGCGACAGCACCGGGAGCACGGGGAGGGCGAGGAAGCCGCTCGGGAGGGCGCTCCCGCCGCCGCGGCGAGCGGACACAGGTGGGCAGCGGGCGCAGGTGTCGCGGCACACTCGTGTCTCGGGCTGCTGCACAAGGTAGGTCCTGACCTCCGCCGGGAGGCTGGCCGGCGGCGGGGCGCTGCGTGTGTGCCCCGGCCGCGGCCGCTCCTCCCGCGGCAGCCGAGCGGGCGGTGACGGAGTGAGCCCTGCACGGGAGGGCTTTCCCCTCCGGCTCTGAGAAGGGCGAGGCGATGCCGTCCTCCGGCAGAGTGCTGAGCTTAGTAGACCTCGGGAAGGTGAAGCTGGGGCTGCCCAGGCTGGTGTGTAGAACTCAACTCAATGATGGGATTTTTTCCGCTTTTTTTCTTCTTCTTGCCCCCTTAGCACTCCATCGTTCTCGTTAATGCCTCTTCAAGATACGGAGCTCAAGTAGATAACTGTTGCTGATACGGAGCTCTGAAGGACAGTGTTAATGTCGCCACAGTAGTGAGTTACTCACTAAAGAAAGTGGCTGTGCTCACTTACTAAGCGCAATTTAGCCACTTGATTCAATGGTGCTTTTTCTGCTGGGTGAAGAGCTAACTACTACAAGTGTATTTCATAAGTAGGTAGCTGTAAATTGTAGTCCTCGCTGTTGAATCCTCTTTCTTGAGTGGAATGTTGAGCTCTAAAATGCCTCGCTACAAAACAGCCGGGAAACAGACTGTCCTACCAGCTACAGCAATAGAGTGTTGGTTACAGTAATGCAGCTGATAGAATTGAGTTAGTAGCAGTTATAACATGAGACACGTGACACCTGGATGTGCACCTGAGCATGCATCATACAGTTAGTCTTCATTCACAAAAAATCTGGTTGTGTCAGACTTCACAAAACACGGTATGGAAAGCCCTTGAGCGGTGTTAATTACACGAGTGTGTCAGAATTTAGTTGCTTCATTGCTCTGTCTTGAGCTGGGTACTTTGTTTCAATTAGGTTTAGATTATTAGGCTAATGACCATGTGGTAGAACTAGATGGTTTGTTTAAATATGGTAAGTCACTGGTAGTCTCTTGGAGCTTTTGAACTTCTTCAATGCTTTGGTTGAAGGTTCTAGTTCTGCTGATTTAATGTGGTCTATTTGGATGTAGTTTTTAATCTATCCTAGAAATGAATGAATTGAAAAACAGTTCATGTATTTCACCTGTTGCTCTGTTACCTGTTTCACCTATTTAAGAAATGAATTCTTTCTTAAATACTACACCAGAGAATGCCTGTTTTTTATTTGAAGACAAAGTCCAACAGTGATACAGGCTTGAATCTTGGATCTCTCTCTTAAGCCAAAGAAATGTGTTGCTTTCTTTGATAAATTTCCTGCTCATAATATCTACAGTTAATTAATAAAGGGAGCTAAAGACATCAATGAAAATAATCTCTAGCCACAAATGAGAGCTGTGTAAGGGTGAAAGTGCTGTTATTAGTCAACATCAAGTTTTTGGAATAGCTGTAAGGTCTTGATACACATCTTTGGAGTAAACCATTATGTTTTTAATGGTATGTATTTAAATATCAAAAAAATAATGTTTATTATAAAGTTTGCTGTTTGATTTTGGGGAGTTTTTGCCATTTTTGTTTATTTGGTTTTTTTGATTTTAAAGATTGTCACTTCAGATATGCTTTTACTAGAAGCTTAGGGCAGGATTTTGCTGTAGTCTTGGAGTGGTTCTTATGTCATACCTTCATGCTTTAAAATTTGACCAGATTTAGCTTAACACTGTTCTGTTTCTTCTTTCTTTCCCACCTCCTCCTATCACTTTCACTCTGGGTTAGCTCTTGTTCACTGTGTACTGACACAAATGCTTCTGCCTGTTGGGGAGAAGGTGGTACAGGAGCAGTGATGTCTTTGGGTGTCAGTGCAGGATTGAAGTATGTATGTACCTATTTCCTTAATCAATTCCCAGCTACAATTATCACATGCTCTTCTGTCAGGTGTGTTTACATCTTTCAAAGTTTTTGTATGTTAGATGTTACTAAAGCTAGTCCACTATGTTTTTATTATAAGTTTAAATAGAGATGCTGCTCCCCCTTTCTTTTTCTTGGGAACTTCCCATGTTTTTCCTGCTTCAAAAACCAAAATCATCCTGCCTCTCGTCATCTTCATGAAAGATTGATTTAAGGCTGTGTAGGAAAGATAGCTTTAGAGCTTTTAACATTAAAATAGATGTTTTTTGTTTTCACTTCCTCTTCTGAGGAAACACCACAGTGTCAGCTTTACTGTGCTTCTTTAACTGAAATTTCTCTTCTTGTGGGACAGCTGGTTCTAGCAAATCAAATGTGCTTTGTGAGCTACTGTTTGAGCTTAAATATCTGTGCCCTTCAGACAGGTGAGGATACAAAAAGTAAACATGAAAAAGTATTCCAAGTATCTGAAAACTTGGAATTAGATGGTTTGTTTTTGAGCCTCAGACAGATTTTGAGCCTCCTTTATAAAATTCAGAACATCAGGAATAACATTCTGAATAGTAAATGGGACTGATAATCAGCTGGTGTCAGATATGATCCTCTTAACATGTAAAGAGAGGGGAAAAAAAATGACAAGCTTGGTTCTATCTGTGTGTGAAGCAAAAATTCTGAAAATTTATGACCCTGGAAAACAGGGTTAAAATTATTAGGAGATGGAGAAAGTTCTTTCAATGTCCCATTCAGCTGAGAAGGAGAAACTTAAGGTGATTTAAAACACTTAAAACAACAGTCCTCTGTACTTGATCCTCTGATTTTTCATGTGTCCAGGTATTTAAAGAAATAAATGCCTATGAATTTAGCCCTTCAAGCTGCATTTTCATACCAAAAGTATGTGTAAAGTCTGCTCTGGTTTAACCTTAAAGACATCTTTTTCTTCTGCTAGAATGTGGGTTACTCAGACAAATATATTAACAGTGGTCCCTCTTTGTTTCAAATAGATTTTTAAGACAGTAATAGCAAGTCTACATTTCTTCCTATTAGAGACCCTCTTATTTAATGCCTGTTAATTATTTGTCTAAATGGTGTGTTTTAATTATCATATGTGTTTGAATGGTTGTTAATGATGTGATCACAGGCAAATATTTTTGCACTTCCATAAAATAACCCAAAAATTATTTTGGACCTTTTATGTCATGTGGTGATCTGAGGTAATACTGCAATGAAGAAGTTGTCTGCAAAAGCATTCTGTTGGTTTCTAATTAATATGTTATTTGTGGCAGAAATATGATGACTCAGTCAGATTTAGATCTAACAGAGAAGGCTTTGAAAGAGGATTTGAAGTTTTACTTCATGAACCCATGTGAAAAGTACAGAGCAAGACGTCAGATACCATGGAAATTGGCTTTGCAGATTTTGAAGATACTTATGGTTACGACACAGGTAATCCTCTGGTTTTACTCTTAGAGCAGCAATGATGTGCAAGAGAAGCAGGCCTGTGCTTCTGGGCCTTTACCATCCCTGGGTGTTTATTACTGGCTTGAACTTCCCACTTCAGGCCATAAAGAAAAAATACTATGAAAGATGTTTCAAGGGGGAAGAATAACATAAATTACAAAAGCCTCCTGGAGATTTTTGGTGCAGTGTTTGATGAGGTATTTTTCCATTTTTGACATAATAATTTAAAGCAAATTACTCTTCCCACTAAATTCAGCACTGTCTTCAGGCTTGTTCCCACAGTATTGCTTTTTGTTACATTCCTAGATTACAGTTTCACTGGACTATTTCAAAAGTGATATTTCCTGGTATCTAATCTGAAAATTAAAGTGTCCATGTTCCATGTGAAGATGCTATGGTTTCTGATGATGATGGGATGCAGGAATTGGATGTGCCTCTTGCTTCTGCCATCAAATAATGCATTTGAAAAGTTGTGTACTGTTTGAGATACTACATGGAGGCAAAGAAGAGGGTGTTTGTAAACTGCACTGGTATCACAGTGCAGTTGGTTATTTTACAGTCCTCTAATAGTGACTGCATGTGGAGGGAAGCAAAATGGGACACACATATACGTAGAAATTACTTTTTCTGAACCTTTGAAATGCAAGACTGACATCTGACAGTTTGCAAGAACAGCTAAATATACATGCTGAGTTGTGGGATCCCTGGTTTGTGTTTGAGTTGCCTGCTATGAATGAAAGGAAGCACAAGCCCAGCTTCTGTATGCAGGTGTTTTATTGACCATGGCAGCTCTGTGGTCTGGCCTCTGCTGGTGCCGTGCTGTGCCCAGATCCTGGCAGGCCGCTCCCTGCAGGCAGGAGTGGGATGCAGTGGTTGGTCTGTCTAGGCAAAGCTAATTAAAATAAGCGAATTACACTAGTGCTGGCACAATTGTGACCTGTAGAGATGGAGCTGATGGGAACAGGGATATGTGAGTTGTTCCTCTTCCTTCAAAGACAGGACAGTAACTTTGCATGTGAGTGACGATACAAAATACAACTTCACATGTCTCTGAAAAGGTTCAGTACTGCCATCTGTCCTAACCTACTGATTTCAGTTTTGGGGAGTAATTTTTCTGTCTGCTGCCCCAGTCTCCCACTATCCTTTGTGAGCAGAAGGGATGCTCTGCTGCTCGGCTTTCAAAGGCCACAAGATTTTCTGGACTGCCGCTTGAGACTTTTCTTGTCAACCCTTGGTTTTGCTCAGATGTCAGGCACATAGCTGGGGCTTGGGGATATCCTTCTGCTACTGTGCCTATGAAGAAGCTCTTGCTGAAAAATCAAGCAGTTTCTAGGCTCTGTTAGTTTTCCTTGGTGGTGGTAGAAATGGGAACATCCATATGGCAGGGGAACACAAGTCTTCAGTAGTAACACTGCTGTGTAGTGATGTATCTGCATGGTTTAGGCCATTCTGTATCAGCCAAACTCTCTGTGAGTATCTAACAAGTCACCTGTAGTTTTGTTATCTGAGTTCTCAGGAATTAATCAAAGTTACGGAGATAACAACAAGATTAAAAATGAGACCAAGGAGTGTGAAACCTAACAAAGAGCCTGAGAATCTAACTACCAAAAATGTAAACAATGGATGAAAGAGGCACAGCGTGATGACAGATGCTGGACCAATCAGATGTTCTAGAGCAGATGTGCCCACCTCATGGCTAGGCGACCTGGCCAACCTGAAGTTATGTGCCCCACATAGGCCACAGACTTAGAATCTAGAGTTGTGTCTTATGTACACAACAAATCGGCTTCTACAAAATCGTACTGATTTGGTGTTTCCCTTGCCCATTCTCCTGCTCCCACCAACTCTGTTGTTTGCTATTCCTTCTTGTTGTAGCCTCCTTAAGCAGCACCTGGGTCAGGCAGGTGATGCTTTTTCTTGCTGTAGGGTCCCACGTAGATTTGCTCTAATCCTGTGCCATTCCAGAGGTAGGAAAGGTGCAGGAATTAGTCCATTGCAGAGCAGAGCATTTTGGGGGTAGCAGGTTGTGCTGTTGTTAGCTTGTTTGCCATTTGCATCCTCCACAAAGGTTTTTGCAAATCCCAGTTGGAGCTGTTGGTCCATAATATGCAAAAAGTGCAAGTGATGTAGCTGTCTGTTCAGTTGCTGCACTTAGGTTTCTATTTCACTTACCCTGCATGTGGTAACCTGGCCTTTGGCAATCTTATGCCATTAGTTAACAGGTTCTTGGCTCCTTACAGCAACAGGCACCTGTCTGGTTTGTATTTATTATAATTTAAAGCTCTTTCCAAAATGCTGCTGCTTGACCACTGTTCAAAATTCAAATCCATTTCTTTTTTTCTCTTGTCAGCTTGTTTTTTTTGGTTTGAGTAACCAGCTGGTGGTCTCGTTCAAAGAGGAAAACACTGTTGCTTTTAAACACCTATTCCTGAAAGGGTATTCTGGAGCTGATGAAGATGACTACAGCTGCAGTATATATACACAACAGGATGCTTATGATAGTATTTTTTATGTTATTAATCAGGTAGGTGTGAGTGTGTGTTGATAACTGTGTTAAAGCTGAAGCTACAGCTATAAACTTCTGCTGAGTTTCTGACTTTCTGTTTCCATTCTTGGATTTCAGTTTGATGTTTCACTAAATCAGTGTAGATGGGATGTCCTGAAGTTTGTGTTGTAGCTGAATTTTTGTCTCTTGGAGATGAATCCAGACCAGAATTTTACTCTGGCAGTTCTTAATACCACAATCCAGAAAATTTGAAAATTGGTCATCTTGCATGAATGGGAATTTTGGTTTAGGTCTTACTTTGGAGACCTATGGGCCTGAAAATACCTATGCATGCTTTAAAAAAATGTCCTTGACAGCTCTCCTGAATTGCAGGTTTGTAGTGAGAGCTGGAGGCCTCAAAATGGGGAATTTGGTACTTAGGAGTGTAGAGGCATTCACCCTGGTTAGGGATGGTATTTTAAAGAACCGTCCCTTTACAATTTTCAGAGAAAAGTGAATAAATCTAGGATGGAAATTCTGTAAATGTTTTTGTATTTAGTATCAATACATTTGAAAGTCATGCAATGACAGACTGGAATATGGAATATCTCTTGCGTTGGGACTGATGATAAACACAAATGATTAACACTGGATGATTAAAAACTGGTTTTAAACCACCTTTCATTTTCACTGGCCTTGGCACGTGAGCTCTGGCACCTGGATTGAAGCAGTGTTGCCACTGCAGCTGTGCCCAGCAGCATCTGGGAGTTGCAGGGCTGTGGAGAGCCAAACCTCATTCTCAGTCACCCACTCATGGGGGCTTGCTGCTCGCCTGTCCTCTCCTGTAAGCTACAGCAGAGCCACCAGCAGATCAGATGTGCTGGCCAAGACCTAAGAGACTCATTCCTGGCATTTTAAATCAATGGTGAAGTGGTTTTCTCAATCTTTCTATGAACTCTCCATATTGCCACTGTTTCTGCAATAAACCATGCTTGCTTTCTTTTTTTTTTCCTTCCTTGCTTGCTCTGTTTCACTTTCCTTCTTTTGTAGGCACTAAAGCTGAGGTGAATTCCAGATACAAGACAATAGAGAAATAATAGCTTTATATCCTCAAGAATGAGCCAGGCATCAGAAAAAGGTCTCTTCATACAGTGTCTGTGTGGTATAAATGTAGTCATATCCTTTATGGAGATTTAAATTGTGAAATCTGGGTTCTTTAGTGTCCTGTGACATTCCTGAGACTTTTATATCACATGTAAGAATTCAAAAAGCGTGCTTTCAGTTGAACATTATGATTACTGTTGCCTTTTTTTGGCTGTCTTTAGAGGGTGCCTTGTGGGAAGAGCCAATCTGGATGGCTCCTAAGATAAAAGTTGTGGGGGTTTGCTTGTTTGTTTGTGGGGGTTTTTTTTGTTTTTTTTTGGGGAGGGTGTGGTTTTTTTTGAGATGGACAGCTAGAAGACATGGGATTTGGTGTTCTGGTTTGTGTTTTTGAGATACATTTTTGAGTGGGTGAAGTGGAAGGATATGACATTACAGAAAATATGAATTGTGCACAGCAAAGCTGGAGTTGTAAAAACCAAATGTTAGCCTTTGTGTAATATACCAGTGGGGATATTTTAACACTTTGGAAAAAAAAACCCAAACAGACCAGCAACATAAAAGCCCAAATATACATTTACACTTGGAAGAGTACCCAGGTTTCCCTTGCTTCTCTGCTGGGTTCAAGCTGAAGTTTCTATTATGAAGCAACTGTGTTGTTACTCTTGTGCTCTGCCCTGTGGCAGAGGCTGTAAGACCTTATTTTGCTGCCTGTTCTGAGGCTGTTTGGAAATTTATAAACAGGAATTTTTGCTTTTACTGTTTCATAATGTTGTTTGAAAGTGGCATGTGGGTAGCCCAGCACCTCGTGCAGCGCTATCAGGAGGGCAGAGCCTGAGCACACGTGGGTGGGGAACAGCTGCTGCATGCAGTGATCTGGAGATGTCCTCGGTGGGATGAGGAGCTGTGACTAACTGCTGTTTCCACTCACTTGACCTGCCTTAGTCAGCTGTGGCTTCCTTAGCTTGCTCTGAGTTCAGGATGACAGGGTGAGGAGGCTGTGCTTTACTCCTGGGCTGTCTAAACTCTGTACTGAAGTGGTACTGCAAGGCAGAGTTTTGCACAGAAGTGTGGTCATTTCTGTTGCAGTTCCAGTTCTGGACATGGAGTGTGTGGTTGTTAATGACTGGTGGGATGTTGCACGTCACAAGATGGGCTGGTGGCCACAATGCCCATAGGAAGGTGGGAAATAGGATGACAATAAATGATAAGGGGAGAAGGGACTAATCTTTATCAAAGCCAGCTGAACAAATTTTTAAGTACTTGGAAAACCTGCCTGACTTCCAATGTTTATTTACTTCAGGCCTCCAAGAAAGCTAAATGCTTTCTTGAGAGCAGACCACTGCTGTACG
Organism: Nicator chloris; assembly: GCA_013400495.1. Taxonomy (NCBI): domain Eukaryota; kingdom Metazoa; phylum Chordata; class Aves; order Passeriformes; family Pycnonotidae; genus Nicator; species Nicator chloris. Next base: position 71,639 of record WAAE01009737.1, on the reverse strand, counting down.
CTGCCCTGAGCTCTTTTGCTAGGTCAGGTCATGTAAAAACTAACGAATTGCTGTGTGTTTATGCCTTCTTCCCCAAAAGGCCATGCGTCTGTCTGGCTTCTCTTGGACAGTGTTAGCTCTTGGGAAACTGAGCTGGCAGGCAGCTGCCTTCATGGTTAGTCATTGATCTCCTGTCCTTCATGGTTAGTCCATTGATCAGCAGCTGAGGAGCCAAGGGCCACCAGAAGAGCTGTGCCCTGGGGGCTTGCCTCACTTGTGCAGGAATGGAAGGTGTGACTCCAGGCATCAGAGGGTGTATCTTGCTTCCAGTAGACACCAAGGCTGTGTGGAAAACAAGTCTGGAGGGGACTGGCCTGGAATCTAGTTCTTGGTGTTGCTCAGGGCTGGTCCATGTTTGGACAATGCTTGGTTTGGTACAGCTTTATTTGCTTTCACTCTTAGTCCTTGTTTTCAAGCGTATCTGGCAAGTGAAGAAGGTGACTTGTGCTGTATTTTAGAGTAAGTGGAAAAAGAATGGACCTTCCTCACAGGCATGTTTTAAGCTGCTTCTGTGCTTGTGTAAGGCAGGCAGGTTAAGTTACTTTTGGAGGCTGCTCGAGCCCTGTGTGTGTTGCTGGTTGCTGGCTATATAGCGAATGCATGGCTTCCCTCTTCTGTAGTCACACGGGGAGCTGCTCTGGTTTTGATCATGGCGTGGATTTGGTAAGAACCGTGACTTGGATCACGTGTACAACGATCAGGTTTCAAGTGGTGTGAAAGCTATCACCTTCATGAGGTGAAGAAATCCCTGGGGGGTGTTTGGTTAGCAGCAATACTGCGCTGAAGTCTCTGCCAGGTGTCTAATTAACTGTCTGACACATGGGTGATCATCTGCAGGCAGCCCAGTAGGCGCAGGGCTCCTGGTCACTGTGTCACCTGGATGCTACTCACTACTAATTAGTGACCAGCAGCCCTCTTGTCTGTAAATTGAGTGGGAAGCTTTTAAGTGGAAGTAATTATTTTTTAATTTCAAAACCTGTATTGATACATACAACTTTGAGATTTCAACTTGGTATCTAATGGGAAAAAGATGACTTTCTCTAACTTCTGTTTCTGTTTTTAAACTAGTACAGGCACCTACAGAACATATCCCTGGGGACACTTGGTTATGAACATGAAGAATCAGGCTTAAAAATCTGTAAACAGCAGTACAAGAGAGGCACAATGCTTCCTTCCAACGATACACTGAACATAGATGTTTCTACTGAAACAGGTACAGTACTGCTGTACTTAAAATATCTTGCTGTGGAGTACTTAAATTCTAGTTCTAAAGCTTAAAACCAATAGCTTTTTGCGTGGCAATCACAGGAACATTACCATGCTTCTTGCCTATTTCCCTCTTGGTTTTTAGTACCTGTCTAGAAAACACAGCTGTGATTATAAGAGGCTCTCTTCAACCACCTACAAATCTTTGCAGTTGATGGTGAGGTGGTGTTGTGTTGTTCTTTTTCTTAAACACACCTCTTCCCCCTCTGTGCAGGAGGTTCAAATACAGAGTTCTGGATGCTGGTCAGTCTGTACCTTCCATGGGTGGGTGCCCTTACTGCCTCTCAGAGCTGAGTCCTGGCTGCTAGCTGCTCACGAGTTAGTACACAACCCTGCTTCTGACCCCACTACTTTGCTCAAAATTAATGTTTTGCCTGCTTAGGACCTGCTATACACACTGATCATCTCAGTTTAATGCTACTGTCAATGTGAAGTTTTTATGATAACATATTTTCCTCTTGTCTTTCCAGAATGTATCCTTTTAAAGCCAAAGGAACTAACTGGTAAGAAGGCAGAACTGAAGCTGAACTCTTCTTTTTTCAATCTTGAATTTTACAGGTAAAGGGATGGGGTTTTTTTAATTATTCCAACTTGTCCTTTCATATTAATATGGTGGATTCTGATTTATGCAATTTGTGTGAATTTCTGTGATACTTAAATGTATTTGTACACTTTTTCAAATATCCAGGCTTATACAGGTTGAAATCTCCTTCAAGCTGAAAGGCATTGCTCTGCAGACAATCCATGCCCGTGAATTGCCTGACTGCTATGCATTTCAAAATACTGTAAGTGAAAATGGGCTGTGGCACTTCCAACACGGTATATGTAATGAGAGCTTGAGCCAAGAAACACCCGTTGAGCATGAGCCCTTACCCCTCCTTCCCAAAGGCTGCTGAAATGGTGTTGCCATGGGACAGAGTTGCTTGGTAATATATTCCAGTTGGTAACCTCATAACCTGAGAAAGGGATAAGGAATTGTTCTTCATCTAGAGACTAAGTGTAAAGTTTGGCCTCTTGGAATTATTAACCTCATTAGGGAATACATGTAACCTACTCAAATTATGTCTACACCATCATTTTTGATGACAGCTTTCTTAAAGCCTATCAGATCAACAATATTAATCAAAAATGCATGCTGTGTCAAAGCGCTTAGCAGGATTTATTTTTCTGAAATGCAATCTTGCTAGTCCTGTTTCTGATGGAGCTCTGTATTTTCAGATAACTTTCAATAATAGAGCCCACAGTGGAAAAATCAAGATCTATTTTGATAGTGACACTGACATTCAGGAATGCAAAGACTGGCACATATTTAACTCAGGTAGGTGTAGTGCATGTGTGTTTGCATAACAGCAGTAATGCATCTCCCATTGCATTCCCTGCTCTGTAGAAGTCTGTCCAGCAAGACATTCCCCAGCCTGTTCATCCCTCTGCCCGTAAAACAATGCAGCTTGCCTAATGCAATCAAGAGCTAGGAAATGATTCCTTTTGTGGGGGTGTTGTGAGATGAGACAATCATCTCTGCATACCAGTGTGTGTTAGCAGTGAGCTCTACCTGCAAGGAGGATGAATGCTTCTTCCTTAGATTTTTAATTGTTGCGTTGCTCTGAGGTAACTCTATTTAATCCACTAACACTGGATAAATTTCCAACTGAAGTTTCCTACAGCTTTCAAATTTTTTTTCTTCTGACTGATTGAAGCATACTATTTCTGAAAGTTTGTTTTTTGTGTTGGCTTTTTTTTTTTTTTTTTTTTTTGCCACTGCTGGTAGATTAAATGATGTATATGAACAAAGGCTGGCCTCTGCCGTGTATTTCTGGTGTTAAGGTTTGGTCTGACAGCTCATGAATGTGCACTAAAGGCCCCTTAAAGTAGCTGTGACAGCACTGTGCAACTGCTTGTCCCATGTGTTGACTTGCTCTAAAGGGCTGTGATGGAACAATGTTTTTCAGTGTGCTATATAGTATCTTGATTAATGAATATGTCAAGTGGCCTGCCTTTTGCCTCAGTCAAGCCAGCTTTCCTCTGATAATGCTGTGTTGTACCGCTATTAGAGTGGTAATTTATAGGATATTCTGAATAATCTCAAAGTGCCTTGGCTTGCATCTCTGTCCAGTAATTTCTTGTGGCTGTCTTTCAACTACCTGTTCCTGAGTAGTTTATTTTGTGTCTAATTACCAGCTGAGGGAGCATGCACAACTCAGTAATAAAGGTGAGCTTCCGGGCTATTGCAACAATTAAAAATAACTCAATTTCATGTAGTTAAAAATGGACGTTATGGAAAAGATAGGGACCATTGATGTGAGGAAGCAGAGGAAGACACCTAATTGGTGTTCACATGATGGCTTTTAGACTTGTGGACGAAAAGAGAACACTACACAAAGTCCAACAAGTTTCTTATTGCAGACTAAGATGGGAATTTTTTTCATTTAATGATGTTGATACAGACCAAATCTGCATTTCTTTTGCCTCATGTAGTTGTAACACTGTGGAGGCACAGATGGACAGGTAAAAAGGAGGATACCTGTATTAACATACTCATCTTTGGGTTTATTTTGAAGAACTTGAACATGTTTTTCATTCTTGTGGCGCAGTCTCCATGACTGTCTTGATGTAATTCTCTCCTGAGCTGTGTTGAAGATATGCTTGCAGGAAGAATATAGCTTGTAACCCATCTGCTTTTGGACTGAGAGTATTTGAGCATGAATTGCTACAAAATGTCACATAACTTGCATTGAAAGAGATGTGAAAAGATTAACCTTTGTTTCCTTGGCTCTCTACAGTTCTCCAGAAAAACACGCAGTATATTCTAGTCTTTGATGGATTTGTCATATTAAGTTGTTTGGCTTCTCTCATCCTGTGCACACGATCCATCATTCTTGCCTGGAGACTACAGAAGGTAAGCACAGTGCTCATGACCTTAATGCTTATTTGGTGTCTGCCTTCTTTGCTGCTGGTCTTGTGAAGGGGTACCTTTTGAAACATGGAGTATTAAAGTGAGTAAATCTGTTGCAAGGTGTCCTTACTGTTATCTCTAGAAAGGATGTGTAGGTATTTTGGTGGACAGTTGCTAACTGCGAATGGATTTTATTTCTGTTTGTGTAGCACTGTAATTTGGAGTATTTTGTTGTATCTCTCAATGGGCAAAAGAAGGAGACTTTTCCCCCCCCACCAGGATTTTAGACAAAAAGACATCTGAGTCTTTGTGCTGCAAACAGGCAATGTGTCCTGCACTTCCAAACGACAAATCTTTCTTCCCGGGCTTCAGAGTAGAATTCCTATAGAGGTCTAGTCATAATTAATGCCTTAATGAACCTCCCTCAAAGCCAACTCTAACTGAAGAAAATGTAAAGCACAGCACATAGTCTAACTCTGCCTAGTTTTTTTGTAAACATGGCTCATGAGACTTAGAAGAAGAGTCCAGGGTAGGTAGGATATGAAAACACAAATACTTGTTTATCTTGCTCAATATATCCTTTTTGTAGCTTGGAAACAAGACCAAGAGTCAAGAGGACATGATTCAACAGAGGCATTTTCAAACTGCTCTCAGGAATAGGCACTTCGCTTTTATTCCTGAGCAAAAAGAGCAAGTGAAAGCAGATGGGCAGTGCTGGGCATAGAGGTGATATTGTTTGCTCTGTTGGACATGAGAGCTCTTGCCCTGTAGCTGTATTTGAGTTTTTTCACTTCTTTGGTGGCCTTGCTCTGTTAGAGGTGGATAGAACCTATGGTAAAGGGGATAACAGGCCATGGTTAGGTTAGTGGGAATGGATTATGAAATCAGATGTTCTGTGGAAAGTTCATTTTCACTGGCCTAAATCCATCTTAAATTTTTTCCTTTTTATTTCTGTTGCTATTGAGAATTAGCTTTAAACTACTATTCTAGTGAATACTATAGGAAAAGGGATTGTGGGGAACTTGAACATTGCCATGTTTTTTATCCAAGGCAACCTGTAACTAAACATCTAAATGCTTGTCAATAGAGATTTGTGAATTTCTTCTTGGAGAAATACAAGCGCCACGTCTGTTACGCTGATCGCCTGGAGTTCCTAAATGGGTGGTATGTCCTGGTAATTATCAGTGATATGATGACAATCATTGGGTCAATCCTAAAAATGGAAATAAAAGCCAAGGTAAGAATTTCATAGTTCAGCTAAAATACTAATCTTGTTACAACCACATGTACTGTGCTTGGGGACAGGTGGAAGTGAGCTATAATAGTCAATAGTCACCTGTTTGCTTATTTTAGTCCATTTCCTAGTGCTAGTTTATCTAATAACTGCTTTCAGTCACTCTTCCCCAAAATCTTGCATTAAGGCCATGTAAGGGACCTGTGGGTAGACAGTTCCTAGCAGAAAGACCCAACTATTTCAGTTGTTAGTTCTCTGAGCATTAGCATGTACAACACCAGGAAACCACGAGTCGCCCCCTTGAATGAAACAGGGGTCTCGATGGCTTGTAGGACTGGAACCACGGCTGTCACAGCTCGCTTTCCTGGCAAGCACAGGCACAGACAGTGTCACCTGCTTGTCCTTGACCTCCCTGCCCGGGCTTGCGGAATTCAATGTGCTTTGTCCAGCTGGCAGCTCTTCAGGAGGCTTTTGGGGTTGGTTTCATGTTTTTTGGATCTTTTTTTCTTGTTTGTTTTTTGGGGTTTTTTTTTAATCTTCAATAGGTGTGTGTCAACAATTCATGTGTTTGCAAAACTTTGTATTCTGGGAAAAACAGAGTAGGTAGTGTGCTGCTCCTGTTTTGTGTGTACTGAGGCTCAAAGGGCAGATCCCAGAGTGGCCTTCAGAGGAAGTGCTTGGGAATCACTGGCTATAGGGTGAGGTGGGGATTGAAGGTAGGAAAACTTGAGCTAGGTGGCTCTCTTGCACTTACTGCAACCAGTGCGAGCCTTCTAAAGTGCAAGTAGATTTGGTTGTAGTAAAAAATGTAGTAAAAACAATGCTCAGGTTCTGAACTGCTGGCAGAGAACTTGTTCAGAGATGTAGATGCATGTAAGCATGGAAAGGGCTGTAGTCCCAAGGGTCACTTTTCATGTAAATGATGGCTCATGTTTTTTTAAATAGTGAATGAGAAATTCTTTGCCTAACAGCAGATAGTAACCTTTTTAAACAAAACTCTTGAGTTATTCAATCTAATTTTGAAACTGTGTTGTAACCAAACGAAGGGCTTTTTTTCTTCCAGACTTTGCACTTTATGCAAAATTTCAAGAATATCAGCATAGGTGTACTTCCATTTGCAGCACTGTTGCGTTTGAATGATCTCAGTAAATAACTGCAGTTGACATTGATTTGATTTTCATGATGTAGCAACAGACTTTCAGTATTAGACTGCCCTGCTTTGTTTGTTTGAACTGCTGGAACTCAAATAGCTGTCAAGCTGACATATCTACTGCTTTGTAACTTGACCACCTGCTCTGTTTGGATCCCTCAGAACCTCACAAGTTATGATGTCTGCAGCATTTTACTTGGAACATCAACTTTGTTTGTCTGGGTTGGAGTCATCAGATACCTGGGATATTTTCAAACCTACAATGTAAGGAGGGAATCAAATGTCTAACAATTAAAGCATACATATATATTTATATATATATACACATATGCATGTCACTTTTTTCCCAGATCTCTCTCTAATTTTTTGCTTTTTTTCCCCCTTCTTCTTTGCTCCACTCTGACTTGTAGGTGCTCATTTTAACTATGCAGGCATCGTTGCCGAAAGTGCTAAGGTTTTGTTGTTGTGCTGGGATGATCTATCTTGGCTATACTTTCTGTGGTTGGATTGTCCTGGGACCTTATCATGAAAAGGTACATCAGCACTATCACTCCTTTTGTGGTGGAACGATGGGAACATCTGTGTGTGCATGTACAGGTAGCTCCTAGCCAAACCAACAGAAATGTGTCTTAAATGAAAAAGTCTGTTTAAAAACTGTAATGTGAACATGGGAGTGTTTCTCATTCCCTCTGTACCTCCTTCTACCTGCTCCTTTTAACAAAATAACTATTCTTGCTTTTACTGTGTGCTTGAAGCCAGCATGATCTCCACCACCAGGCTGTTTGTGGTGAGGGGATGGTTTATCCAGGCCACGTGTGTTGGTCTGTCTCCTCCACCCTCTTCTGGCAGTCCCTGCTCAGTTGGGTTAAAGAGGCACTAAATAGTTCACGGTAACTTTTATTTTTTTTTAATCTCCTTGGCTCTGGCCTTGTTTTTCCAAATCTTTCCTGTGCCATGTAACTTCAACTCCTAAATTGTGACTCATAAAGGGATGGATGGATGCCTGTCTTGTTTGCTTTGCTTCCTGTGTGGGGGTGTGTTGTGGGTTTGTTTGTTTGTTTTCTTAGGGTTAATATCAGAGTCTGTGCCTGGTATGCCTTGTCTGAAACCCGTGTGCAGGGGTAAGGCTTTGTATATTCTACAACACAAGCCAAAACAACACTAAAGCTTGTTTGCTTTTCCTCTTGGCAGATACTCTGTGACAGTTCGAACAGAGGCAGAATCCTGCCATGGCAAATTCTAAATGTCTGTTAATGACTAACAAATGTCTGATTTCTCATTCTTATCTCTGGGTGCACACAGTAACAGAGAGACATGCTGCAGTGCTTGATTCAGCTTCCTCTGCCCCCAGAGCTTGCAGGGCTCTTACTGTAATTCTCTCCTTTGAGCAATGTAGGTATTCAGTCTGCACGCTGCAAATTGATGACAATACATTTCTCTGTGGGATGCTGGATGCAGTGGGATCCTTTGCCACACTAGAGGCTCAATTGTTTATAACATTATAAGGAACAGCAGAGTTACTGTTCTAACTTCCCTGCAACAAGTACTTTATCTGAGCCAAAAGGAAAGATAGTCAAAAACATGCTTATCTATGAAAATGTTACCTCTTGCCTAAATATCATGTGTCAATGTCAAGGAAAGCCTCTGTATCTGTGGAGGATTCCCATCCCTGCCAGTTCCCCAGTGTCCCACAGGAAGGCAATGTGGCACTGTGCAAGGCAGGCCAGCCCAGGGCTGGCTTCCCAGCCACCTGAACCGTCCTGGTAAAAATGGGAAGAGTCTTCCCCAATGTGCAGAAACACTGGAGAGCCTCTTGTGCTCAAAAATATAGAAACATACCCACTCCCTCCCTCTGACTATAGTAGAAGGCATCCTGCATTTTGTGCTATGTCAGTCCAGGGGCTTCCAGGTGAGCAGTGCTTAGCAGGTCTCTCTCTGTGTCAGTGCACCAAAACTTGAGTTGCTCAGAAATACCTGTGCCATGTAAATGTACTGCTGAGTTTTGCAATGGCTTGAAAATTCAATTCAAAAAATAATAATAAAATAAGCCATAGGTGTAAACCAGACCTGCTGTTCCTGTGCACCAATATATTCTCCTTACAAGCAAATACGTCTTGACATCTTGTTTTCATTATGGGGCCACAATTGTGTTAGTTCATTGATAATGCACAATGTTTTAATGTGGCCATTAATTCATATTGTCCAATAAATTATAGTTAAGAAATCCAGTTATTTGGAAGGGTAGAGCAAAATGGGAAGTGGGCTTACCTGGTAGAAAAAAAGGTTTTAGCCTCAGGCCACCTTCCAGTTTGGGGAAATGGAGTTTGGATTTAAGAGACTGTCCTTGAAATTAAACCATGATTTTTGTACAGAGTCTACTCCAGTAGCTTCATAATACAGCTATACCTTGTACTTACAGCTCATAGAGGGCTTTCTGAGTGACAGATTGTTAATTCAGTTTAGACCATTTCAGTTCTGAATGCTATGTGCTAACTCTAGCCCCTTAACACAGTATTGATTTATTACCCATACTCCAGTAATGGTGCAGAGCTGGGAAGCCAGAGAATGTGGATTGTGTTCCCAGCATGCTAGCACTAATTTACTGTATAGATTCTGTGAAATCACTTTAGCTGTGCTTTGGGAAGTGGAATGATACCTTCCTGCAGGTCCAGAATTGCTTATAATTCAGTAGCTTTCTGGGTGGTCAGTTATTGACTGTTCTGCCTGTTGAACATCACAAGTTTTATTTCTTGATAATAAATATTCTTATGTCAACACACTATGCTTAGTCAAGATGATATTTCTACATGGTTCTATTACTGACATATATATTTTGGCCTGAATGTACAGGAAAGTGTGGTAACGTTTGATTGCCTGGGTTGGCTTTTTTGTCTGCTTTGAGTAAAACTCAAACTTTGAGTCTTGATTGATCTTCACATTCTACTAATAATTTGTACTCATTTTCTAGTTTGAAGATCTGAACACAGTGGCTGAATGTCTGTTTTCTTTGGTCAATGGTGACGATATGTTTGCAACATTTGCTCAAATCCAACAGAAGAGTTCGCTGGTGTGGATGTTCAGCCGATTATATCTGTACTCCTTCATTAGTCTGTTTATATACATGATCCTCAGCCTTTTTATTGCACTCATTACTGACTCCTATGACACCATAAAGGTAAAGCATTTTTCTGTTACACTTCTAATCAGTTTTGTATTCACTCTTGTGAATTGCTCAACACCATGCCATCTACTATTGGTTCTGATGTGTGATGAGATTATTAAAATCTTTTAGTTTAGTCTGTAGCAAAATTGGGAGGCTGGCTGGGTTTGCTGACATCTCAGAGACGTCCTTTGGCAGGAGTTTGGAAAGGTTCAAGCAGGTAACTCTAAAGTCATTTAGGTGTCCAGGCTTCCTTAATGTGCTGCTTGGAAGTGTGTGGTTAAAAGGAAATATCTTCTGAGAGATGCACTACTTCTCACTCAAGTTAAAATTGTGCCATCCATGTCCAGTATGGACTGTCTGAAAGTGAGCCAAAGTTTTTAGTAATCACCTTCTGTTCTTCACCTCAAGTGCTCTCTGCCCTTTGTGCTCCTGGTAGCCTCAGCAACCAGTGGGAAGGCCATGTGGATCACACCCTTCAGCTCTCATCTCTCTTGTCTTGGTGTCAGACACAGGCCAGCAGAATAAGGCTGGTCTGATATGAACTACAACTTCCAGGCTGGGCAAGAGCTTCACTTTGGAAGCACCTCAAAATATAACTTAATTTTCTGTGCTTCTTAGTTTAGTGGATGGTCTGATCTGCAAAATGGTGTTTTACTGACTCTCCCCTTTGAGCATTTCACACAGATCAATTGGGAGATGTTTCAGTATGCTGAACTTGGTTTTTTTGTAGCATTTCTTCAGCGTGGCAATGTCAAATAGTCACACTGGAATCCTTCAAATCCAGAATTAGAGTTCTCAGGGAAAAGGAGCCCAGGGCACATGCAGTGAGCACAGCAGCTCACTGTGAACAAGGGAGAATCAATACCATTAGGGCCTGAGATCACTTGCTTCACCTTACAGGCAGCAAACAAAACATAAAAGAATCTGTGAACAATGTGAATTTTCTGTCACTTACATTGTTGGTGGAACAAAGCAAGCTATGTAGTGTTTCTAGGATGGGAATGTTTTTTTTCCTTCCTACAGCAATATTGAGTTATTGAACCAAATAATCTGGTTTAACTGTCACACTCTAGAGGAAATTTTAGAACGTTTCATGCCCAGTAACTTCTCATGTGTTGTAAATGAAATGCTTTTTCTTTCAGAAATACCAACAAAGTGGTTTTCCAGCAACAGATTTGCATGAATTTCTAAAAGACCATAGCAGTGCTGGCTACAGAAAAGACAGAACTTCTTTTCCATTCATCTGCTGCTGCAGGAGGTCAGTAGGGTGTTTTTAATTAGTGTTTTCCTGAGAAGTACAACGGTTAGCTTCTCACAGCAAAATGCTGCTTCACAAATGCTGGAGTATCCAGAATTCAGCCTGTGTAATATTTGGATGCTGTTGTTCCTCCTGTACTTCGCTTCATGTTAGCTCTTTAGTCAGCTGATGATGCAAAGGCAGCAATTCTGAGCTCAAACATGTTTTAACTGTTATACTCTTATGAAAACTACTATGCAGAACCTGATGAGAGCACTGTGGAGTACAGCATGAAACTACCAAGGGTTCTGGAGCACCAAAACCAAGTCTTTGCTTCAAGTTGTCTGTTTCTAAAAAGCTTTGCTACTAAGCTTGGAGTAGTAGCAGAAAGTGAGAGGGTGATTCAGCCAGAGGTTGGTGCTTAATCCCAAAACTATGCTGTGTCTGAGGCAAACTGTTTGAATACCGTCTGCCAGAATATTGGAAACACATTGGTAAATGTCTTCTTGTAGGCATTGTGGCAGTGGTCCTTTTTAAGGTGGTGATGAGAAATGAACATCTCATCTGGTGCTTGCTGGTCTGAGAGCTTATTCTTTGAATTCTGTTTCTGAGGCAACATATCACACCTCTGAAGCCCTGTTAGAGACAGGAGGGATCTTGTCACTGTCCCTAGGCAGTCCAGGATAGTCCATTCATGTGCACAGAATGGTTGTGGGCACTGTGCAAGGAAACCAGGTTATGGGAGAAGGAACAGACCAAAATGTGAACACTTAATCACACCTGGTGTAACAAATCCTCTCTTAGCAGTCGGATAGTTGTCTACTGATACACTGATGCTTTTGTGAAATGCAATTTTATACTTTTGGTGTGCCCTGGCAGAGGGAGGCCCCATAGCCAAAAAACATGTGAGATGATGATGATGGGCAGGTATTCCAGTGGTTGCTGGGGGCACGTGATTTAGTTGGTGAAAACCAACTAGTTAACAAGAATTTCAGCTTCAGGTTTCACCTGCAAGTCTCTGTGCAGAATAAGAGATTTATGTCCTTGAGCATAATAAATATACACCATAATATGCTGTGCAGTACTGAGGGCACAAGCCTGGTAGCTGGAGTGAAAATCTAGAGCTTTTGCTACTGTAGCAGTTTTTGTGTCACTGTCCAGTGAAGGCATTAGAGTTGCATGTGGAAACAGGAGAACATAAGGATCAAAACTGAACTTGTATGGGTCGATGCTTCCTATTGCATTTCTTGCTGAATGGAGAATTGTGAATTTTTTCTTTGCAGACAACAGAGTGATGACAACTTGATACTTATTAATTGATGGCTGCACATTGAAATTCACCACTGATATATGCAAAGAAAGCATAGTGGTACGGAGAAGGATAATTCTCCAAATTGCAGTGGAACTCGCCATCTGGATCTGCCTCATGAACAGACTCAGCTAATTAAGGTTTGGGGGGAAGAAAGCTATTAATGTGACAGCAGCTGGCTGACCAACAGGAGACCCAGAAGCTGTGTCTGGAGGAGAGCTGTGAAGAATTCTGTATTCTTGCCTCAAATTCTGTCATATGAGAGAAGACATCCTTGAGCATTGTCTGTGGAAGCTCTGTTTGCTAATGACTTTGAGTAGGAAGGGAAATGGCCTTGAATCAACTGTTGTTGTTATAAGAAAAGAATTATACGAAAATAATTTTTAAAAAATAATCCCGTGTTTAAATGTATTAAATAAAAAGAAGTCAAGAAGGGAGGAGTTTTTCACTTGATGCATTCAGCCTGTCATTTCTACTTGGCACATTTCATTTATTTGAATTAAATTTCTGTGAAACTAAAAAGCTGCACAGAAGCAGAAAGTAATTGCTGTTTTCCCTCTTGTATATCATTTTAACACAAATCACTTATAGGTCACAGTCTTTTCTTTAACAGCTTTACTAAAACGCAGTTTGTTATTCTTTTATCTCTTTTGGATGTCTTTTCTATTATACCCACAATATTGATTTGTACTGTGTCCAGATTAAGCTTACTGCTTTAGCTATAGTTAAATACTTTTTTGCATGATTGGAAACTTTCATGGTAAACATTATCTGAAGGCTGCTGGATTTTTTTTTTTTAGTATTAAACTGTTGCATTGTCATAATCCAGAGGAAAAATTCAGGCAAAAACAGTGCCATGGAATTTTACTTCTATTTCAAGCCTATGTTAATTGGAAGAAAATGGTGCAACTGAGTCTTGCAGTTGGTTTGTTCAGGTGACTTTCTAGTTGCCTTTGGGATGGTCAACTATGAAGTCTCTACTTTCCCCTTGACTCTTTATAAACTTTTCCCAAGGAGAACAGGGGACTTTGGGGAGTATAAAAGCACAGGATAGTAGTGCATACATGTTAACCAGGTATTTCTGGAAGCTTTCAGGAGTGCTGGTTCTTGGGGTGGGTGTACTATTATATTAGATGCTCCACTTTTGTCTCTCCACTATTTGCTCTCTAAAAAAGCCAGTCTTTAGTGGATGATGTCAGCATATTGGCTAGGACTTGGTCTTGCTCTGTGTTCTTAGCTACTAATGGTGTTCTCTGTAGGTTCTGGCTTGTTAGTGTTTCAAATGGCAAAGGAAATTCAAAATGCTGCCCTGGCATGAATGAGATGAGTGGCAGCCTGTTTGTTTGTTTTTTTATTTTAATCTCCTGCCTAGTGTTTACCTTCATAACAATTAAACTGTGGTTGTTGAAAGAAAATGCCATTTTTCCTTGCTTAGGCTGCAGCTAGGTGTCTAGAACAGATTTCTTGGTGTCAGGATTTTGATGCATTCAGGCTCTGCACATTGTAGTGCTTCTATTGCCGAAATGTATTTGGGACAGTGACTTTTTTCCCATCCCAGTCTGTGCGATGTGTTGCTGTGGCCTAATCTCACTACAGCTTGTGGCTATAACTGAAATTACTACCAATAACCAAGACACTGTGCTCTTAGCAAAGATTTTCTGTAACTGTCTTTTCATCAATTGTGTGATCTAGAAGAGAGCATTACTGCCTTCCACTGTTGATAGAAGAGTCAACTTTTCTCCTGGTGTTTATCTGCAGAACTTGACTGGGGCAATGTTAGTCTTTTGGTGTATGCTCTGGGGCTCTGGATTACCCAAAAACTCTTCTGCAGAAGGATCAGCATTAACTGATTGCTAAGGTCCCCCTGTCCCTTACAATGTGCAATCTACTTGGTTTTGTACAAGATGCTGGTGTTTTCTGAATTTGCTGCTATTTTACTGGTTAGCTTTCTGGAGTGCCTCTTTCTAAATCAAAGAGTTCCATCATGTCTGAATATGAATTGTGTTTTCCTTACTGCTCTGCCCTTTCCCAGTACTTACAGAAATCTTGGGTTAGAGACTGGAAGCTAGCAAAAGCAGATACTAAAGGATGTGTGTGGATAATTAGTCATGTAATGTATGAACAATGGAACAGGCTCATCACCTCCACAGGCCCGGTGCCTCTCTCCTGTAAAGCAGGTGAGGTTCCTCCCACAGCCCTGACACGGAGCCATAGTGCAGGAGCTGTGGCTCCTCACTCAAGCTCCAACTCTTTCTTAGTATGACCTGCCAAAACCATTGCTCAGATAAATACTTGTTTGAGAGACAATCCCTCAGGGAATGAGGGAAAGCATTATCAACAAAAGGAATGCAGAGAATACTTAATAATTCTTAACTGATTTTAAGACTTAATTTCTGTAATGGAATCATAAAGCTTTGTTGTGCAGTATTGATTTTTTTCATGGTTTAAATTCATACGAAATGCTTTCTAGCTAGACTGCTGCTTCAGCCTTACCATATTAGAGCAGGTCACTAATGTGCTGTAGAAACCAATTTTTATCTTCACCATCTGGTGTTCTGGTTTTTTTTCCTCTTGGAAAAAAAAGATAAGAGACACTTGCTGGAGGCTATTACTGACTCTCTGTTCCAGAGAGGTGAAACTTAACAGGAAATCTGGCATATGTTGACTCTGAATTCTGCAAATTAATACAGATTTGAACACAATTGCTGGCTGATAGGTGGTCCTACTCCAGCTGCTAAGGAGGTGATGCAGAGTAATGGAAGCAGAACTGGAACAGAAACTTTTGCAAAGTGCTCTGAAAAAGGCCCGTTGCCCTTCATAGTCTCGTTCTCTGGGAATAAGAAGCTTTTGCTAATTGCTTACAGGACTTAACAAAAAGGAGGATAGAAATGGATGAGACAGTGAGAAGCTTGTATTAGAAAGACATGGACAGGAAGGAAGAGAAGAAAATTTCCTGAGCCATCTTCAAGGTGAGCGTTCAAGTGAGGGGAACAGGGTCAATAAGATTTTTGGGCTCTTATTCTGAGATCTTTCCCTTTTTTTGATTAAAACAGAAAAAAAAATTGCAATGGAATCTGTTTGGCATTTCATATCTAATGTCCATGTGCAAGGCTGTATCTAGGCTTTAACACCTTAAGTTTCATGCTGTAACTGTCACCAGGATTTCTGGGAAGTGGGGCAAAAATCTTCTGCTGAGATTTTCTTTTGTCAGTTCTTCAGCTCTGAGCAGACCTGTGCCTTGGTCTGCCCTATGCACTATGTGGACATAAGCCTGGCCTCGGTAAGTGATTCAGGTACGTAGCAATGGGTCAGATCCATTTGATCACAGGCTTCAGGTAAATTTGATTTTGTACTACCGTCTACTTTTGAGTTTGACTTTGGAAAGCTGTGTGTGCTCAGTCCTGCCCCTTGGAGGTGGCATGAGCCGCCAGGTTTCTGTATCACAGTGTTGGGTGCGAAGGGGTTCTTGTTTGCTTTTTACGCTGTTTCAAAGAACGTGTGGTGCTCTACCTGTCTGTACTGTTCGGATCTATTCGCAGAAGTTATTGCCGTTTTATCTGGATTTTGCATTTGTTTCCTACTGTGTGAATGATGGTGGACCTTCCGATAGGCTTTTCGGGCAGCACAGCCCTTTAGACTTGTGCAGCTCCCGCACGCTCGGGGGTCGCGCTATCGTTCTGCACAGCCGCCCGTGCCGGGGGAGAGCCAAACCTTGGCCCCGGGGCGGAAACAAAGGCTGGGCGAGCTGTGCCGTTGGCCGGCGGGGGNTGGCGGCGGCGCTGGCGCTGCTCCGCTCCGCGCCGCGGCTGCCGGTGAGTGGGGCCGGGGCGGGAGGGCGCGTCCCGGGCGGCGGCTCGGTGAAGGGGGCAGCGCTGGGAACACTGTCACTGCGGGCTGGACGAGCTCCGGGAGGAATGCGCCTTTCCTCCGGGGAGTCGGGCTGGCAAAACTTTTTGCAGTTCTCTGAAACTGTTTGCGGTGGTGCCGGAGCCCCGGGCGCGCCCCGGGCCGTGCCGGTGAGCAGAGCGGGCAGCGCCGGGAACGCAGCCCGAGCCCGGCGGGGCAGCGCCGCTGCTGCCGCGCCGTCCCGGAGACGTCGCGGTGTGTGCGGACACGGACACGCACGTACAAACACATACACGTGAGTTTCCATACATTTGAGACTCCGTTTGCACAGCCCTGGGTGCGCGGGGGCCCTGCCCTGCTGAGGCGCGGGCAGCTGGTCGGGACTGAGGGCGCCGGCAAAGGGTCTTCTGTTAAGTGGTTTTTTAATACGGTGTTATCTTCATCTACGCAATATACCGAAAAAATTCACTGCATTATTTTGCATGATAAATTCCTTCCCTTAAGGAAACAAAATCGGGGCGTGGGGGAGAGGGAGAGGAAGCCTTTTGTACCCTTGTGTTTCCAGAGACCATGTACTTAGGTCTGCTCTCCTATCTGAGATACAAGTCTAGAAAAAGACATTTCTTGTTGCACTAGTAAGCGGCATTGCTGTAGCTTTGTTCTTTAAGCTGTGCTGGGTGTGTGGATTCTTGCATGTTCTTATGATCTTCTAAAAGGTGTAGTAGAAAGCACAACTCAAATCCAGTTATATGGTGAAAAATCTGATTTCACTAAGCTTATCTCTGTACTGAAAATTAAACCAAAAGCAAGCAAACAAATCAACCCCACAAACCAAATCTGCATAATCAATAAAGAAGCAGCAGTTCTTACCACCATGTAAAGCTGAGAGATGTACTTAGCTTTTGTTTTCCAGAATGCTAGGTGAAAGTTTCAGACAAGTTAGACTGGCTGTGTCCTTATCCTCCTGTGCTACACTGACCATTAACCATTTAGGGATGTCTTCCAGCACGGGCTTTATGCTATCAGATAATGAAATAAAATCTCTGCAGTATATGACTTGACACTGTAGAGAATATATTTATGTTGGGTATTAGTCTTAAAGACTGGCATACCTGAATTCTATTATGCCATTAGGCCAACTTCTATGTCTTGAACAAATGTCTTGGAGTGTGCTATTTCTAACAGTTCCACTGACACCTTTGCTTGCAAACACAGGCTCTGAATCTCTTAACAAATCAGATGCAGTCAAGTGACTTGTTTTAATCAGCAGTGGTGTGATTTAAGTCCTCGTCAGTATGTGCTGAAAATAAACAGTAAAAGTTGGCTTGTTTGGGACAACGCTGAAATAGTCTGTATCCATATTCTGTAGGTTTTGTAAAAGAAAGCTGGTTTGTTGAATGGTAAAATGGAGCTGGCAGTGATCAGTGAGAGGACCTGGAAGTTCTGTAGAAATGGGAAACTTACTTTAGAAGCAGAACAGGTATTTTCTTCTGGGCATGTTTCACAATGTATAGGCTGTTTGAATGACTTTTAAATACTTTAAATGCTGTGTCTGTTTCCCCATTATAGGATGACATGGCAGCTCCTTCCAGAACCACACTTAAAGGAGACTAAATGAAGGCTTTGCAGCGAAGTTTTTAGTTTGAACTCCATATATAGATCTAGCAAACCATAATTTCAGAAAGTCTTAAATTACTGAAGTCTGAAGTCTAAACTTGTGGTAACTAGTGAGTTACTTGCTATCTATCCCTAACAAATTTCTGCAATGTATCAGAGCTTTCAGAAGCAATTTAGTGCATTAGAGCAGCTTTGCAGTAAAGCGATTTCAGGAGCTGGAGCCTGAGCTTTGTAATACCTTGGTGGAGGTGCCCCTGTATCTCTGTGTCACAGTTCAACTGCAGCAGTTTGCAGAGGAACAGCACTGTCACTTACATGCACAGGATGACACTTGTGTGCCCTGACAGTGATTTTTAAGCCTCTTATCAGATTGTGTGTACAGAGCACTGTGGTTCGTGGGTGGCGGTACTGCTTCCTCTCTCTGCAACTTTAAATATTTAGTCTTGAGGTTCTACATTTTTGGTACGTTTAATACTTTTCTTGAGCCTCTCCACTCGTACCAGATAGCATCAGTCTTTTATGCAGGATGTATGATAAATAAAAATCTTAAATGTTTCCACCGTGGATACTTAAGAATTGACAAAGAATTGTCTTCATTCCTTTTGTCCCACTCCCTTCGCAGTCGAAAAGATGACACCACAGAAATGGACTATTACTGGAAATGTCCAGAACCATGGTGGAGGTACGAGTGCTGCTGTACTTTCCATAAGTTAACTTTATGTAGGTGAAACAGGTTTGGAGAGAAAATGGATGTGGCACTTTGCTCTCCTTAGTCTAAAAGCTAATGAGATAATACTGCTTGGGAGTGATTGATTTGAGTTCAGCCAGTTTTCTGAACTTGGAGATAGTTCAGTTAAAGAAAAAAATAGAGCCAAACACAACCACAAGTAGATTCCTTATGAATAAGCAAGTTCTCTAGTTGAAAAACGTATTCATTTGGCCGCATAGTTTTTTTAGTCATAACTTTTTTTTCAATTTGTCAAGCTGCATTTAAAAATATTTTTAAAAAATTACATTCTCAGGTCCTTGAAGTGTACCGTGTACCATGCTGTTTCAAGTACAGGCAGTGCCTGCACAATTTCTGTAATAAACAATGTAAAACGGTTGCATTTCTGAGATAATTTGTCTCTGTGAAACCTGTTAAATGAATGTTGGCTTCAATTACATCCTCTAGTAGTACCAGATTAAAAAAAAAGCTTTAATTTAGATATATTTGTATACATAATTTTGTGTTCTCTGTGCTTCCTTTCAGTTTGTTTCTCTAAATTGATTTTGGTTATAATATCAATCAACTATTAAAGACAATTAAAAGTGAACCAGAGCACTTACCTCACAAAACTCTTCCTTACAGTTACACATTAACATTTTTGGCTTCTGCTATGTTACACACCCTTTTCTGCACTGGTATTTCTTTCTAAGCTGAGGTAACCTGGATGGGTTTCTTGGGTTACAGTGCAATCATGTGGTTGTGTTTTCCTCTGTGGCCATACATGTAGCAGGGTGTGGAGGGGAACAAGGAACCAATTCCTATTCTGAACTGCTGCTGCTAGTCTGCAAACCTTTGGCTGTCCAGCTTCCCTCTGCCCTGTGCCTTCCTCTAGGGAATAAGGTGAGAGAGCTTTTCAGTAATGAGAAAAACAAAAGTAGCAGCAGTTGTTTATCCAGAAGAAGACAGGACAGAGGGTGCCTGTGTCTGCCTGTGGCACAGGGTGTGGGCAGGCAAATGCGGTGCAGAGGCTGCACAGGCTGCAAGCCTCCAGACACCTCTTTTGTGGTGCTCTATCAAGAGCCATCTGCTGCATGTAGGGTAAATTTTAAAAGCTGAAGGAATATGTGCAAGTATGCAATTGCTGCTGATTTCTCTGTGGTGACAGTGTGAATGTGAAGAGAGTGTTCCAAGTGATTCTCTTCCTTGTTCTGCCACCTGTGCCTGTGATCAGTCAGTGTGATAAACTCAGCTTTCTGCAGAGCACCTTTTGTAGTAAGTTTCCAAATCTCTTAGAGATCTGTATTTAATGCCTGGTCTTTGCTAATGGAGCAGGGGAGCCAGGAGGCCAAGTGCTCAGGCAGAGCTGGCAGCCTGCCTGCTTTGCAGGCTGAGCCTGGGCACAGCTTGCTCCTCTGCACCATCTCACAGACCTGCCCGGACTGTACTGGCTGTGTGATCTCTCCTGTTCCAGAGTGTATCATTTTGGGTGTTGAGCTACCCTGAAATTCTGCACAGAAATGCCTGCGCCGGCTCAGGAATACCAGCAGTAAACCAGGCTGGTGTTCTGCCTGGCAAACACCCCTCCCTCTCCCCTAAGATGATTTTCTGCCCTGCTAAAGGGCTTCACCACTGTCATCCTCCTTGTGGGCTCAGTTTTTCTCTCAGGACCTTTCTGTCCGTCTCTAACGTTGGCTTGAATCCTCCCACAGTAGCTTTCTGTGCCAACCCAGGCCTCTCTGCTCCCTCCCTCTTGCATTTATACAGAAACAGGGCAGAGGCCATCAATGTCCCCCAAACTGATGCCAGCCCTTCAATAAAGTTGTAGCCAATGTATTGAAACATCTTGGTTTTTAATGGACAGGGAAGAGGCAGAAAACCATGGGGGTGTGCCATGAATCACATTATGGCTTCCAGGCTAAATTTTATAATTACTTTATCATTAAAATACTATCTGTGTTTTCCTTCAGAAATGTTTGCACTAATAATGAGTAACCCAACTTGGAGCTGATTTATAGGCAAGATTTAATTTTTAATCAAAATTACTTAAAGCTAATTTCAACCAGCAAAATCCTTGACTTAAATAACTGATACTAAGGTTCATTATCAATAAACAGATTTTGAGTGAATTTATTGAAGCAAACAAGATTCCAATTGAATAACAATCATTAAAGCATGCTAGCTTGCAAGTAGCCAAACCTTTTGTCAAAAACATTATCTGGGTGATGTTTTATTTCACTAACTCTTTATTCAGGTAGCTAGTGATAGATATTCCTACATACTAATACAAATTCTTGACTTTTATTTAAAGAACAGTGAAGACCATATTCTGACTCAGTAGGAGTTACACTTTCATAGAGGAATTTATAATCAATTAAAATATACAAGCTGTCATTAAGACAAAGTTCAAGATGTTATGTATTGGGAAGAATTCTTAAAGTGTACTTTTGCGTTTGAAAATATTTCAACTAAAATCCCAAATCCTTTAAGATTTTTTGGAACAGAGGATTTTTCCCACTCAAAAAAAGAGAAAAATCTTGAATGTTTACTCAAGAGTGGTAGAGGAAAATGCAGTTCATAGTCCATTTGTTTGTGATCTTTGTGGCCACTATTGGTTGGAATGAGGTAGTTAAATAAATTGAAATGAGGAAGAGAACCTTTTAGACAAGGGTATACTGTTGACACTTGACAAGTTTTGATGTATTTACCTGCAAGTAAAAAGAGCAAGCTGTTAGCTCAACTCACCTGTAGAATATGCAATATGTGATAACTGCTGGAGGTCTGCATGCTGGGATGGGAAACACCAAGTGACTTAGAAGAGGTGAATAGAGATTGTTTGCTGTCCTTTCTCATAAAAACCCCTAAGAACTATCAAGCTCGGGAAGGCCAGTTTCAAAGCAAAATAAGACAATTCTTCTTAAAGTGAGTAGCACAATGGGGGAGCTCTCTGCTGCAGACTCTGGATGATTCTCTTGCCTTTTTAAGTCTGGACTGACAGTTTTAGCTGTTTTTCTACTAACTTTGAACAATATTTTTCCTGAATACTCAAATTCTTGTGCACTTAATAAACAGATCTGAAATATGTAATATTTAAGGATTGTTTTTAATAAAGGGTTATACTTAGGGGTTATTTTTTTCTTCTTAAGTTTAAACCTGCCCTGATTAAGATAAGCATCTCTGATTTGGCTGCAGAAGAGAAGACTTGGAGAAGAAAGTCCTGCCAGGACATGTGACGTGCCAGGAACTATGGGATAACCTATCCCACGTCTCGTGCCTGGTGTGGACTGGGGCAGGACCACTGAGGTTTCAGCTGCATAGCTCTGTCACGGCTGTACAGCTCCCCTGAGACCAAGCTAATTCTGCTGGGAGGACTTCAGATAAAGGTGTGAAGAAAGCCACTGTCTGCAAGGCCCCTGGTGTTGAGAGTGCTTTTTGCACACAGGCTGGTGCAGATGGCCAAGTGCTGCATCTCCACTTGGAATGGCTGAGATGTAAACTAACTCCAGTTCAGCTTCTGCTTTGGTGCAGCTTCCATTTGGAAATCTCCAGAGTCTGCCCTGTGACTCTGAGACCTCAGCTGGATGCTTTTCTATTCCTTCTCATCTTACCTCAACACCTCAAGAGATCTCTTTCAAAATCATTTGTCATTTGAGCTCTGCTGTGTGACAGTAAGTGTTTGTAGTGTAATTATTTCAGTGGAGAATTATGGATGTGTGAATAATTTTTTTTCTTTGGTTACTACTTCAGATAAGAATGGGACCTCATTAAGCGGAAGTATTTAGAATAAATTCATAGTTGATACTTTGGATTTCTTTAAGCTTTAAAACAGATGAGATGCAAAAAGCATCTGCAGATTTCTTTACTCTCCTGTCACTGCAAGGAAGAGATTCATCTGTTGAGATGATTACACAGTAAGATACAACATGTTCAGAAAACCTTTCCTGTAATTTTCACAGTTTTGTTTGATTTTTTTTTTAAACCCTGCCATTCTTGCCCAAAATGCTGCTTCTATTTGCAGGCATTTCAGCTGTTCTGTAAAAGTTTAATGTCAAGCTCAGTAAGTCCTTTGCTGCCTTGATGTGTTAGAGCTGAGGCTTCTCTGCTGGCAGGTTCCCAGCACTGGCTACTGGAGTAGCTGTTGTTTGCAGCTCCTCAGGCCCTTCTGGTGACTTAGAGACTGAATTTGATTTTCGAGTACTTCCTAGGTGAGAATGGGGAATGTAGTGATTGCCCAACTCCCCCTTGTTGCCGTGAACAGGGAGCAGTGGGTGTTGAATTCCAGTTGACTCATTGTGTGGATCTGCATTGCTGAGGCTTTTTATTTTTAGATGGAGGGATGCTCTGTAATATTTCTGCACAAGGGATGATTTACTTATTTCCTTCCACTTCTTGTCCTTAAGTAGCTGTTCTTGGTTCTGACTATGCGGTTAAATTTGATGCTTTAAGGAATACAGTCTTTTGTAAAAAAAGTGGCTTGCCAGGTTCTTGAGGATAATAAAATGGACAACAGCATCAAGTGGCCTGCTTTCATGTTGACTGCTAGATGGGAATTAAGAAAAATCAAGGAAAAAAGGCTAAGGAGCTAGTTCAAAAAAATGAAATATTAAAAAAGATAAATTTCCTGAAAATATTAATTATGGAATAGTGTAATTTGATTTTAAATTACTGTAAATATTGCATGAAATAACACAGGTAGCATAACATAAATGACAAAAGATGGATCTTCTTAGTTTAAAGCTTGGAAGAAACCTTTAATATAACGGTGGTGCATTAACCAACCTACTGGGGATTGTTTTCTTTGTTTCTCAGTCCTTGAGGAGGTGAGGTTTAGCTGTAAAATAACCACAGGGTAATAACAGACTAGGTGAACCTGGTGTTCATCTGTCAACAATTTTAGCTGCAGAGGTGGAAAGCCTAAGCTTTTTTTTTAATCTTTCTGCCTGTAACCACTTCTTCTAGGTATTTTGTTGGCTGCCACTCTGTATAATATCTAATATGGTTAGGGTCTTGTGCCATGGCTGTGTTCCTGGGTTTTGCTAAAACTGTACAATATCTATTAATGAATTGTTAAACCCCTTCTTCAGATACTGACAGTGAATGTGAGGGCTAGTGATGACCAGACACAGACTCCCCCTTCTATGCTGTGAGACCCTGCATTGGGTCCAGCATCCATGAGCAATTGCTGTCAGATCTCCTGTGTAAATTAGTCCAGGTTAAGTTTGGTTCATAAAAAAGGCAGTAAAATTGACAAGGCAGCTGACATTGACCTTGCCAGAGTAGCAGAAGTGTGATGTAATCTGGAACTTGGACTCCCTCTCCATCATCAGGTTTAATAGCCCTGTGTCCAAAATAGTGCTGAGTAGGTATGAGAAATAAACCCCAGCACTATTGCTATTCCTGAGGCTTGCTTTAACCTGTGGTTGGGTAGGGAACTAGATTTTGGTTTTAAAGATGGCTGGGCTGTGTGGTGCTCAGAAGCCTGTGGGTTGAGAGCCCAGTAAAATAGTTCCTGGCTTTAGAACAGTCAAATATTTAGAAAATATTTTTCCCTTTTCAGCACATTTACTTAGAGTCCTCTAGTAGTAAATAACAGATACGTGCTCAGAAGATACATGCCTGCAATATCTTATATGCATACATTTTTTACATTTATTAATATATAATTGAAAAACCAAAAAAATTTTTTTTCTGTAATGGGCCTTCTGTTGCTTAGTCAGTAAAATGGAAGAGTTATGATTTATGCTTCCCATCCCATCTTGCTACACTGAGAAATGGAAATAATGATGGGACTGTGGCTCAAACATGGGATTTCACAGCAAGGATGGCTTGGCTGTTGCTCAGATTTTCTCCATGACCTCCTGAAAGTAATTTTCTTAACTTCCACTTTGTTGCCTGTACAGTATGACTGCTAGTGCAAAAGAATAGTGCTGGAATTTTTTAAGTAGGAAAATCTTTTAAAATTCCTGACTGATCTAAGCATCATGCACTGTGGTCCTCCAGAATATCTTCTGCATCAACCCTGTACAGTTTGAATTTTTACTTATGGCCTCCATGTATGCACCCTCTCGTGTCCCTGTTACAACCCCTTGAACTCCAGAAAGGAAGGTATGGTGATTGAAGCAAGGACTATTAGCTGATTGTTAATCTTTCTTTTTCCCTTCCATCCTTCCTAGGATGCAGGGGCTTTAATCCAGGATGAACGAATGCTACTATGACAAGCGCATGGACTTTTTCTACAACAGGACAAAGACACACACAGCAGACGAGTGGACAGGGCCACAGCTCATTGGTGTTCTGTGCTTTGGGACATTTTTCTGCCTCTTCATTTTTATTTCAAATTCATTGGTCATAGCAGCTGTGGTGAAGAACAAGAGGTTTCATTTTCCCTTTTACTACCTTCTGGCCAACTTGGCAGCTGCAGACTTTTTTGCTGGAATTGCCTATGTCTTCTTGATGTTCAACACCGGGCCGGTGTCTAAGACATTGACAGTGAACCGCTGGTTCTTGCGTCAGGGTCTCCTGGACACCAGCCTGACGGCGTCCCTGGTGAACCTCCTCGTCATCGCTGTGGAGCGCCACATGTCCATCATGCGGATGAAGATCCACAGCAATCTCACCAAGAAGAGAGTCACCTTCTTGATTATATCGATTTGGGCCATTGCTATTTTCATGGGTGCTGTTCCAACCCTGGGTTGGAACTGCCTCTGTGACATTACTGTCTGCTCATCCCTGGCGCCCATTTACAGCAGAAGTTACCTGGTGTTCTGGAGTGTCTTAAACCTGGTTGTCTTCTTCATTATGGTGGTGGTTTACATAAGAATCTACATGTACGTCCAGAGGAAAACCAATGTCTTGTCATCACACACTAGTGGGTCCATTAGCCGGAGGAGAACCCCTGTGAAACTTATGAAGACTGTCATGACTGTCTTAGGTAAGAGACTACAAACTGTGGTGGGCAAGGCTGGCAGTGCCAGTGGATTGGTTTGTGCTGGTTTGGTTTAGTTTTTATTTGAAACAAACCAACAAAAACTCCACAAAATTTGCTCAGCCCTCCTAACACAAAAAAACCTCACTGAACTTATGAGTGCTGGAGGCATCTAGACTTCTGTGTGCTTTAGACAGTGAAAGAGCTGTTGCACTATGCAGAAACATGAGACTGGTCAACACATAGAAGAAGAGCGTAGGCACCTTGTTACAAAACACAAATTGTGAATGTAAAGGTTTTTGGCTTTTTTTTTTAAGCAGAAAGATACAAAATCACGTTGGAGAAGGGCTTGTGAAGGTTTATAGTTACCTAGTAGAACATTTTAAAAATAATGCTTTTTAATATTTGCACAAGGCCATGAGCACCAATGTTGGATGTCAATAGTTTTTTTTGCACATCTTCCTCTTGGCTGTTTCCTGGACGTGGAAACTCCTTCCCCCTAGAAATGTACCTTCTGTAGGGAGAGGAGGGAATGGCTGGTGGGTCTGTGACTTTGACAGAGGTTTGCTTTTCAAGGGAAGGATTCACCTTCATTCTGTGGATATTGCATGGTGCAAAATACTTTTATATAATGATGGTATGGTCTAGCCTTAGACCTCTAAATCATAACATGAGATTTGCCCTGGGTTCTGCCCTGAAGACACTGTTGATGCTTGAGCAGCTCAGATCACTGCATCAGGGAATTGCGATGTAGTGCACATTAAATTAGAGGTGAACTGAGCAGGTGACTGATCCTTGGAACAAATACCAGCTGTAGAAGTCAATTTTCCCAAGAATTACTTGAATCTGAACAAGATGTGTCCTGGAAACCAGATATGCTGTTAGCAGGACTCCAGATGGAACTGGGGGTACACTAAGACATTTGTGAAGCTGGGCTCAGGTGCTGGTGGACTCTCAACCCACAAACATGGCTCTACTTCTCTAACAGCTGTTTTGAGGTTGGATGAGCCAATGTAGCAAAGCTGGAGCTTTTGGTAAAGCTGGTGGTCATGTATACCTGGGATTCAGTTGTGCCATACTGCAGCATGGTAGTATTAGAGAGCTCTGGGAGAAAAGTGTAGTTTTTCATGGAGGTAGGACTTGCCAGGGTGGGAGGTTCAAGTCGAGGACACTTTCTTCCCCTTGAAGTTTTTGGATGCCGCTTGCACAGTCTGGTATCTGATTTTATTATTTTTTTTCTGAAATAATAGTACTGTGCTACATAACACCTATGTCTACCAAATGACATCTTAAAGAGCTTCAGAAGCTGAAATCCATTAAACTTCACAGTGGCTGACCTTGTAAGAGAAAGTGGCCTGATCGTTCAAGCACATACAAGGTTCTCACTTATATTCTGTGTCTTCTGGTGTTGGCTTGTCTGCTGCCAGAGCCTTTTCTCTCTAAATCCTTCCCCAACTGCTCTTTAGAGAGTCCATTTGGAAGTACCCTGCCCTTGACTTGCAAGAGTAAGGTTTGATCTTTTGCCCCACATAAGCTCTTGTGCGGTGAAACCTGAACCAGCCACCTAGAAGAAGAAAATCCCTGCAGGAAAATTCTGAATTGCTCCAAATATGATCCTGCCCTAGTCCATAGGGATGAGTAGTCTGTAGTTAACTGCTGCACTGGAAAGAGAGAAAACAGAGCTCTTTTAAAAAGCAGTTCTCTGAGCATTTCTGTTGAAGGCAGAACTGCACCCTGCAGCCAGTGTGGGAGTGGGAGGGACAGGGATGGTGGCTGCCATCCACTCATCCCTTGTGGTCCTTCAGCCTGTGGCAAGCCTTCGGTGTTCTCTGTGACCATGCTGCTGTATGGAAATAAACCCCACTTAAAATCTCATTTTGAACTTGGTATTTCTTTTACTAGGGAGGGCTATGGACTTTACTTGGGACTATGGATTGATTTGAAGTTCAGCATTAGCTTCTTCTTACAGCATATGGCTTTTCAACCACAAAATTGAACTATAATTCAGGCAAAGATTTAATGTTATTGTGTGCTGGGCCAGTCAAACTTAACGTAGCTTGAGTGCTACTTTAGAGATCATAATTTTGTGTATTTACTTTGTCAGTCAGAAACAAAACCAAAACAGAGCCTGCTTCCAAAGAAGTTAAATTAGTGCTGGTGTTGCTGCATGTACAGTCTACTTCAAGCTTATGAGTCAGAGGAAGTGTAGCTTGGCATGTTCCTTCATATCAGTTCTCCAAATTTTGACTCTGAGGGGCTTTTAGAACCATTTATCTGTAAGGATGAGAACTTTTTTTTTTTGAACAGTTTGAAATGTGCTCTCCTGGTCAAGTCATTCAAGTACTGGGTGCAAAATGTATTAAAAATGAAATAGCTTGTTTTCTGGACTTTCCAATTACCACAGGAGTCCCCAAGTGACCAAAATGATTCTTCCAAAATTCTGCTGATAACCACTGGTGCAAGAGCCTAGAGCTATATGCACCACGTGAGTTTTGCCCAAAGCAGTTATTTGCAATGTTTGTTTTGTTTTGTTTTTTTTTTTTTTCCCAAAATATCTGAAAATGCTTTGGAGTACATGCCTGATATCATCTTAACTAAAAGCCCATTCGAGATGCTGTGCTGGATAAAGCATAATAAATCCCAACATTCTTGTTCATTGATCTGTTGGTTTCATGGGAGATTCAGGACAAAATCCTTCTCCTCTGCTGCTGTGTGGAAGGAGGCTGTGTGTAGCTGGGTACTGCGGGCATGCTGCTCCTCCCAGCTTCCTCCTGCTCCCTCCTTGGGAAGGCTGGGCTGTGGCTGGCTGCCCTTCCAGCAAAACATCCCTGTCCTCTCTGGGTGTTCTCCTCCTGTGGCCCTGCAATTGACAATTGAGGGAATTGACATTTTAGTGTCATTTCATGGATTCCTGGTGACCACAGCTTCAGGTGGCTTTTTGCACCATCACTTAGGCTTGGCGGATCCCTTCCAGAGGCTGGGAGTCAAGTCCCTGTCATCTGCATATTCCTGCCATAACCCATAGTAGTCCATCATGGCATAGGAGTAAGGCTTTCCCTTTGGCATGCTGAACCAAAAGGAGTTATCTAGTTGAAACTGGAAGACCTGAAGCCAAGAAAAAGGGGCAAAAATCCTCTTGTGCTGACCTTGTGGCATAATCCCAGCTCAGCCTGTGACTGTAGCTTTGAAGAAGAGTGGCTGCAGGTGTGCGGGTATGTGATTTTCAGGTGGTTGTGTATGTGGTAGCTCCTCTGAACCTGGCAGTGAGATTCCTGCTGAAATAGCAGCTTTGGGGTGGATGATTTTCAGTTTCAGTGAATTTATAGTTTAATTGGTAACTTGCTGTTTTAACTTGGTCACACATGTGGCATTGGCAGCTAGAACCTAGTGCACTATTTCTTTTCTCTCATTGTTGGCATGCTCAGGGACAGCCTTGATGTGCAGGAGTTTATGAAATGATGCTGTTGAAGTGTCAGTAGTGCTTCCAGATCCACGGGAATTAATTTTTAAACATAGATGATGTAATCTACAAGAAGTTCCATGGCTGAATCTAATGGAAAATCCTCAAATTAACCTTGAGGCATTGTGACACTTGATCAGCCATATTCCGGTGGAAAGACTCTGAGTTGTTTTAATCTATGTGGGAGCCAGGCTGTATTTCATGTCACTTTTGTGAATTTTAAAGAGTCCCAGAAGTTAAATTATTTTTGAAGTGCGGCACTTTGTCAGGGAGGGGAGCTCCTATGGGATAAATATTCTGCAAACAAGAAAATTGCCGAAGGGCTGAGACTGAGGTGTATTTTTATACTTAACCATGGTTCCCTCTGAAAGCTTGGTGGTAAAAATAACCAAATCTGAGCAAGGCTGTGAGTCTGAGACGTGCCTCACTTTCATCTCTGTGGTGCTAAGAACAAAACGTGTTTTTGGTGGAGTCAAAGCAGCAGCCCCATGAAAGCATCATGCAGTAACTTTGACACTGTCACTGCATTGCCCTGTCCTTATTATCGTGACGAAGGTATGGAGACATGCCTGCGGGTGTCTTTTATCTTCCCCTGCTTTTGCAGCTGAAATCTTTTAGGGTTTTGCTTATATAGATAGACAGGGATACATCCTATGAGTTCGTGGACTCCTCCTGCCTGCAATCTTGGGCTATGTTTGAAGGAGAGATTTCTGTGTCTTTTGTTAAACATGCCTTTTGGGGTTCCTTTCCTCTCCTGCTGACTTCCATGAAAGCATGGTTGCACCTTGCATGCTTTATGGTACAAGTGGTCAAAATGCAGCAGCATCAGTTCTAAGGAAGGTTTGTTACCATCTCAGTTTCTGCATGGGGTTGGTGTATTGGCAGCTTTGCAAATGACCCTTGGTAGGCAGTGAAAGCTCTGTGTCTGAATACCTGCTGAGACAACCAGGCACAGTATTGTCTGGGTGGTTGGGTTATAGTGCTTGTTAAACCTGATGGGGTTTCCTGGTGAACCCCAGGACAGCAAATCTGTGCAGTGTTTTCTCCATTGTAGATGATAAGAGAGAGCTGGTGCTCTGCTCACAACTGCTTACTCAGCTTGCAGGAGCCAAACCAGTGTGTAGTACAGAGACTGACCTGGGAAAACAAGTGTTGTGGTAGCAGCACGCAGCTCCTGATGCCAGTGGGCAATGGAGGAATGTCACTGATGTCAACCAGTATCTCAAAACTAACACCACGAAATTAGTACTTAGCATCACAAAAATCTTGGTACAGCAGAGTAGAAAATTCGGTTCCTGAAGACAGTGGTCTCTTGCCTTTCTGGTCAGTATTGCCTAGAATGGAGTAAACCAGTTGAATTTTGTCTGTAGTCCAAGGAGCACAAGATCCTCAATACCTTGTTCTGGATACATTTTTCAGCAATCCTAGTGCTTGCTAAATCACACAAATCCACTTAACATACCGTTATGGCCTGCCTGTCATATGGGCAGTGTCCACTCCAGTGCTGGATGGGGAGAAGTGTCAGAGCTGCTGACAGCAGCCCGTGTGTGCAGCACGGCTGCTGGGCTGGCTGAGGTGCTGCTGGGCACCGGCTGTGGCACTGCCAGGCTCCTGCTGTGATCCAGGCTCCCTCCCACTGCTGGCTTCCACAGCTTGGATATGGGAATATCAGCAGCTTTTAAAAGATGAGGTGGACTTGCTTGTTCTACCAAAAGTGTTGAACAGATACCCACATCCCCAGAGAGCATTTAGGCATGTAGATGCTATTATTTGTTGAATTATTTTTTTTCTAAGCTCCAAAATGGGGAATCTCTGCTGTGATAAGTGATTGGAATTTCCTTGGTACATTGTTCAGACTGTGACTGCTGGGCAGAGTTGTAATTTTCTATTTCTGTATGTCAGACAGCAATTGTGGCTTGTGCTAAGTTAGTATTATCATGCGAACGGCTACTCCTTCCCTGGGCTCTGGGCAAGGGATCATGGGGTGCAGTGCACTGGGGAGACCAAGAGGCAGATGGGGCAGTGCAGGGCCCCTCTCCAACTTGTGGCCAAGGCTGCATTTGGTAGCAATGTTACCCCTCCTCACCCTCAGTTACGGTGTGGGTGTGCAGGAACATGGGAAGGTGCAAATGCAATATTGAACTGCCTTCTAAGCTGTGGTTTTAATACTTTCTTTGTGCTGTGTTCAGTCTGTCTAAGATCTCTTCTCCCTTATTCTCCCTTTAATTTTTTTTTTGCCTCTCTAGCAGAGTTTTCCCCCCACCACTATGCCCTTACTTCCTTATAGTTTTTGTGTTTTGGTTTTGGGGTTTTTTTCCGCCCCTTCATTTCTTTGCTCTGACTGCTACATCCTTCATTTCACCTTCACCAACTCATCTATTTGTTTCCTCTTCTCTTTTCCTGCGTAACTAATTTTTTTTTTCCTGCAGGCAAATTACTGTGTCTCAGCTTGCAGAGCCTGGGAGGAGGTGGGCTCAGCTCTGACCAGGGAGCCCACTGTGCTTGTGCATCCTACACCAGCTGTGGGTTTCCCACCCAGGACATGTTTAAATTATATGACACCTGTCTTATTAATTGGCACTGCGGAGTCAGCTGCAGGGTGGCAGCAGACTTGTCTCTTTAGATCATATTGGGCAGTGGTGGAAGTGAACCACCTGATATCTTCTCCTTCAGTACATGGGAGAGATGAACAGAGGAAGTGTGTTCAACTGCCAGTTCTCTGCTTTTAAATGCTCCAGAGCTCTTGTTTATTTATCAGCATGGATAAATCACCGTTGTGATGACCTTTTCCCATGTGTGTTTGAGTTGATGCTGTCAGCAGCTCAGACTTGCTCCCTGCAGTCTTCTGAGAGCTGCCCTGCCTCCTGCTCAGGGCTTGGCAGAGGAGCTGTAGCAGATAGAATCTTGCTACTGTCATTAGAATTTTGTCCTTTCTTGCTTTTCTCATTTTTGTGTAGAATTTTGACAAACTGAATAATCTTGTAAGATATTAAACACTCCAAAACCCTGGAAGTTTGAAGTCAGGTTTGATTTTCTGTTTACTGTCTCCTATATTTCTAGGTGCCTTTGTTGTCTGCTGGACCCCTGGCCTGGTTGTCTTACTGCTTGATGGCCTGAACTGTACTGACTGTGGGATTCAGAATGTTAAAAGGTGGTTTCTTCTCCTGGCCTTGTTGAACTCTGTCATGAATCCAATAATTTATTCATACAAAGATGATGAGATGTGGGCTACCATGAAAAGGATGATTTGCTGCTCCTCGGAGGACAAGAGCCAGGAGAGACGCTCATCTCGGATCCCCTCAACAGTTCTCTGCAGGAGCATGGATATCTCAGGCCCCTACATTGAAGATGGCATTATTCAAGGGACAATTTGTGGAAAAGGAGATCTTGGTGACAAAGGAAACTCCTGAGCTATGCAAGGGACTGACTTGGCTGGAAAAGGAGAGGGGGAAGGGAGAGGTTTTGTAAGAGGAGATTGACTGGCAAAGCTAGTAAACAATATATCCACTTTGTTCCAGAGCCTCAACTCCAGTGTTAACAAAAGTTCTTATAAATAATTGCCTGATGGAAAAAAACACTTTGTAATGAAGAAAACTTTCTGTGCTGCCATCCTTTTTGTCTTTCAAGTACATGAAATTGTTTTTTCATGTGAATGGAATAAATACCTCTCGGAGACTTCCTGTGCATGGAAACAAAGTGTGAGCAATGCGGAGAGACCCTCCTTAAGCTCCTACAGAGAGAAGAAACCTGCCTGACTGCGCAGGTTTGGCATTAATCGAGTATTTATGCTTTGAATAGTTTCTCTGCATCTTGAGGAGGATTGTAGGTTTGGTTGGACAGAATTCTGACCTGGTTTTTTGGTTTGTGAAGTTCATGAAATAGTTCATACTTACCTCTTTTCTTCCTCCTCCTTATCTTGCTTTCAAAATAGGTAGTTTGATAGTTTATTAAAGCTGTACCAGAAACCTGGCTGTGATGAGAGACCCAGACCAGGCGTCAGTGTGCGTGAGTATGTCTGACCATGGGCTGTCAAGATCTGAGAGCACAGAAAGCACAAAAGCCATTATTTCTTCCATAGTGGGGTGAATGCTGCAGGCAAAGAGAGTGCACTCCCTGCTGCTGTTGTGTAGGCAGGCGTTGAGGGTGGATTAACAGAAAAGCAGCGAGGTTGTGTTCATTATGCTCATTTCTTACTTCCCTAGATAACATCAAATGGGTGTTGCTCGCTCCTCTTTACCTGCTATACCACTGAGAGAAATGAGATCCAAAACTCTGGTTTACAAGGGAACTTTTAAGGGAAGTTTAAATACCTATGTGTCCACGTCCAATCAAACTATTTAAAATATAATTTTATTTACAGGCAAAAAAGCCTGAGATCAATTTACACCCCTACTATAGTACATAGTATGCATTGATTGTCAGACCTTGTCTGGACCACATTTAACCTCCAATTTGCAAACAGATCTTACTGGAACAGCTACTTGAGGAAGCTCTAGGGTAAACTTCTTATATTTAAACTTTCAAATTAAAAACTGGATTGTAGATTTTTCACTACTCTAAAAAGCTGGTTCATGCTGTCTGGTTTCAACAGCAGTGAACTCCCTGTTGCCATTTTATCTTCAAGAGGAGTTTCCTGTGTTGTCTCCTAGAGAAAATCTGATCCCTGGTATTAAGGCAGGTGACCACAACCAGAGGTAGTTTGGAAAAGTTTTGGAAGTTTTGGCCGCTTGGAATTATCAGAGAACAACACGAAGAGCCAACACCAAGGACATATTTTATGAAGCTGAAAGATAAATTTCAGCTGCAGTTTGGACCAGTTCTTCCTTTGGTCCCACTTGCATATGGATATCTGGACTGTGTTGGTCAAAACAGAACCAGCCCTTGGCTCAAAGGCTGAGCAGGAGATTTGCAGAATGCACTGGGGGACTTCATAGCAGCCCTTAGCATATCTTACAAACACAACATATCTTCCTGTTGAGAGAGCTCTCCTGTAACATGCGTAATCTTGTAGGGAATGTGGCCCAGTATTCAGGGTAGATGCTGTATTTGAGTAATGCTAAAAATGTTTACACATTTTTTGCTATTATAATGCAATTTTTTTGTGCAAATACTACTTCACTGCTTTGGTTTTCTGAAAAGCGTGTAAAGTGGTGCTTTGTAGAGGTGGTGCTGTGGTGGGTTGAGCCTGGCTGGAGACCAGGTGTCCACCAAAGCTGCTCCATCACTACTCTCCTCAGCTGGACAGGGGAGAGAAAATAAAAGGCTCATGGGCCAAGATAAGGGCAGGGAGAGATTGATCACCAATTATAGACTTGACTTGGAGAAAAATTAAGTTATTACCAATCACATCAGGGTAGGATAATGGGAAATACACCCAGATCTTAACACTTTCCTCCCATCCTCTGTTTTTCCTGGGCTTAGCTTTACTCCTGATTTTCTCTATTTCCATTCCACAATGGTGCAGGGGGACAGGGAATGGTTCATCAGTCATTGCCACTCCTTTTTCTTCATGGTGAGGTTTCCTCACACTCTTCCCCTCTCCTTTGTGGGGTCCCTCCCACAGGAGGCAGTTCTCCTCAAATTTCTCCAACAGTATGGGTCCCCTTGGAGTCACTGGCCAGCAAACCTGCTCCAGCATGGACTTTCCATGTGCTCACAGCCTCCTTTGGGCATCCCCCTTCTCTAGCATGGGATCCTCCACAGGCTGCAGGTAGATCTTTGCTCCACCTTGGGCCTCCATGGGCTGCAGGGGAAGCTCAGCTCTGGCACCTGGAGCACCTCCTGCCCACCTTGGTGTTGGCACAGTTGTTTCTCTCTCACATTCTCACTCCTCTTCAGCTGCAGTTGCACAGGTTTTGTTCATCCATCTTAAATATGTTATCCCAAACCTGCTGCCACTGTTGCTGATGGACTCAGTTTTGGACAGGGGTGGGTCTGTCTTGGAGCCAGCTGGCATTGGCTCTGCCAGACATAGGGAAGTTTCTGGTGTCTTCTCACAAAAGCCACCCCTGTCCCCCCCGCCCCAAGCTGCTAGGAAAACCTTGCTCTGCAAACCCACCCCAGGTGGCCTTGCCAAGGCACAGCATGCAAACACCCCTGTCCCTACAGCTGCTGCAGTGCACAGGTTGTCTGAACTAGGCTGAAGCTCTGTATACAAACCTAATGGAAAATAAAATGGTACTTCAAAATGAGAGTATTGTTTTGCTTCCTGTTTGAATGGTGATTGAACAACGATGGGGAAATGTTGTTTCATGTTATTGTGGGTCCAGGGTGGGAATGGGGATTCTTTTAATAAAATTTTCCTATTTACTAGCAATACTAGCTAGTGTATTGCTTGGTTGAATCAGGTCCTGAAGAGAGCTTGGAGGAAGATCTTGGAGCATCTGCAGCAGGGGAAAAAACACTAGGTCTCTCCTGCAGAGCTTGGGATTTAGGATGCAAAATAACTACATGGGATGATATTTCCAGGTAAGCAGGAAAAGGTGACTTCTGTCAAGGTAGAGGACTTAGTTGTTTTTTCTTTACAGCACCTCATCCAGTGGACTTTGTGGCTGAGTTAAGGTCTGAGAGGTATTACCAATCATTCTGCTACAAGTAAGTGGAAGGGTTTGAGGTCTCTTATCCTTTCTGTTGTCTAATTAAAAAAAAAAAAAAAAGAAGAAAAACCCCTAAAGGCCTTCAACAAAACAACCCCCAAAAGCCTGCAAACTGTTGCTTGGAGAATTTGCAGTTTGTGGCTGCAGGATGCTTTCCTTGGAGCTGCTACCTCATGGTCTACTGCTATAAATTGCAATGACTGGAACAGGAAACTGATCTTGCATCAAACTTTCCTACAAACTGCTACAGCACAGGCTGTGTAATGTTT
The DNA here is from genome assembly GCA_013400495.1 of Nicator chloris. NCBI lineage: Eukaryota > Metazoa > Chordata > Aves > Passeriformes > Pycnonotidae > Nicator > Nicator chloris. The sequence continues at coordinate 35,929 of WAAE01009737.1, read as the reverse complement.
CCCATATCAAACTGTCTAAACATCTACCTACTCACAGAGCAGGGAATTCCTTATTAACTCCATAAACATTTGTCAGAATAGTTTATCTCAAGGAAACCATTAAAGCACTATTTATACTTGAGTAGAAAAGAAAATAATTAAAAGAATTAAGGGCAGTTGGTGAAGACAAGTTTTGCGGGGTTCCCTTGTTCCCTTTTTCACTAATATCACAAAATACCTGTATCAGTTGACTTTGCGTGTGCCTGCTCCTATTTATGTATGTCAGTGTACATTCTGCTGGGGAAGGCTTCAGGGTGAACACTCACAGAAACCCCAGGACATTAGTTCATGGGAGGCAGAGGAAGGAAAGGGAAGAGTTATCATTAAGTCAGTTACGAGATTCTGCGTGTTCCTGGTGGTGCTGGAGGTCCTCCTGCATCTGACAGCCTTGAGAGCTGCTGTATTGCAGTAAGTAGCAAGCAGATACTTCTAAAACAACATTTTCATAGCAATTATGGGTTGAAAACTTTTGTGATATTCTCCTCCTCTTTTCTCTCTCCAGCTGCTCCCAAACCAAAGTTGCTTTTCCAGTTGATCACTGGGTCCAGGAAGAAACGCTCCATGGCTTTTCCCAGGGCAAAGATGTATGGTCTGTCCTCTGTGATTTGCTCTCCCATAAAGCCTGTGTGGTCACGATCATTAGAGATGCTTTTCAGAGAACTATTATTAAAAGCTGGGAACAATGAGGTTTTATTTTACACGACAGATCTTTTGAATCTTTCTGGATAAGCAGCTAGACTGATCATTGTTTAATAGCTGTGTGCGTGGGAGAGAAGTTTCCCTGATATCTGTGCTGTCAGTTTGACCTAGGTGGTGTGGGTGATGAGTCCCTCTGGGACAGCAGCCAGATTGCTAAAGCTTGAGTGCCTCTAGAGTATGACCCCTCCACCACTTTGGTGCTGGTTTACCATGACTATTTTTCCCTCTGTATAGGTTTTTCGTGAGCTTTTAAAATTTATTTTTCAGTAATTCCTACATATTGGTGAAATACATCTGTATTTGTGCATATGACCGCTTGTGCATTTATTTGAACTGCAATAATTACTGCAGCTATATGATGGTGCCTTTCTCTGATCATATCTTTATTTTATACACATTTATATATATTTTCCACTTAAAACTCTTTTCCAAGTATCAGTGAACTATAGGAACAATACTTCTGATATGATTCTTCCACAGTTTTAGTGAGTTCTGCATGAGGATTCTCATGCAGAGAGAATGGTTAATGGAAGATGATAGAGGAAGGGTCCTTTTGAGCTTGTCACATTTCTTATGCTTTTTTCCCATGGTTCTGGTTACACGCCACTATCCAAGCAGATGCAGGGCAGGATCAGCCTTTGGTCCTGCCCAAAGCAATGGCTGCTTGCAAGATTAGAGCCAAAAAAAGAAAATATATGGAAACGTTAAAAAGAAGCAGGCAGGGAAATTCTGTTACTTATCCCAGCCTATAATTCTAATTAAATCACTTGAAAGAAGTGATCCCACTTTCCCCCTTGCACCCACTCCTGCTTATACTGGCACAGCCATTTGAGAGGCCATATTGTGAACTGTAGCAGGTCTGAAAAATAACCCTGGATGTCACATTTTGCTAGTAACTACAGAAGATTTTTTTATTTGTCATGAGCCAGCAGCTGCATTATTACCTCTGCTTGCTATGTGGAGTCACACAGATGATTTTTTTTTTCTAGAAATCTTTGTAAAACACAGTCCCCTTAAATGCTATACTTTGCAGTGACTAGGCATGCTTCTATCAGGGAAAAAGATCCATCTGGAAATGAGGAATTAGGTCATGATAGTTTCTCCCCACCCACAAGGTCTTTTGGAGGATAGGGAATTTACACTCATATGCTTTCAGCCATAATTCAAAACATCCTGCTTATCTTTCAAGTACCATTTGGTCCCTGGCTTCTTTTGTACACATTTTTACAGTACTGAGAGTGTTTTTTCATTGCAGTAGGCAGAAGCATCTGTTTTCTTCCAACCTACTTAGAAGTGCTACTTTGCAGCTCACAGGTATACTACTGTGAATTGTATTGTACGTGCATCCATGCATCTCCTCCTGTGTGAGATGAAGTGAATCAATATTTAAACTACCCTCTGCTGTACTTAGCACAGACAGCTGTGTTAGGGACAGCTTTTTTTTCCTGAACTAGCCTTTACTAAAATCCCAATTGGGCACTTCAGATTCTGATATATGGCCCTGCAAGAAAGCCAACATGCAGAATAAGAAAAGCACAAATCACTTGTTAATCTGTTCTCAGCAATAGGTGTATTTTAACTTGCACATTAATTTCATTGAAATCATAGATATGGCTTAACTCCTCTAAAAAACCCAAAAGAAATTAGCAAAAACTCCCATTAAAAAAAAAAGGCCATGGCAAACAAAAACCCCACACCAAATCCAACAATATGCATATCTGTAGGCCAGGAGTAAGTCAGCACACTCACTATCCCTGAACTTTAGCTTCCCTGACTTGCTTTGAGATCTATGAAAATAAGGAATTCTTGTTTCTGAGCACAAGTAATTCCTTAGGGGTTTGGAATGTGATCTCCTGAGGATGAGCTTCTTATCTAGACAGGTTCTTTAGCTTTTCTCCTAAAGCTTCTGTGGAAGGTGGTGGGATACAGGCCTGGGAGCAGCATTATCTCACCCATTATTGCATCTCATACGTGTAGTAGTTAAGAATATATAACCACTGTATTGTGCCTAAATGTTAATATTCTTTTGCTTATGCTAAAGACTCTCACAGCTCTGTAGCACTAATTTTATCCCCAGGTTCCATTTGTATTTATGCAAACAAATGCTTTGTGTGTTGGCTTTACTTAGATTTCTGTTAGCAATATGCTCAGTTGCTAAAGGATGTCAAAATGCACAGAAGTGAAAAGGTTTGATCTCCAGAGATGGAAATGTTATGAATGCTTAAATGATTCTATTCAAGCCCCAGTTAACGCATCAGTTGTTCTGAATGTTAGTGTACTGGCTTGTGCAGTGCACTCTGTGATACTGGGCTGGGATTTTCCCACAGGTATAAATGAGTTAATTCAGTTAGAAACGTAAGGGTTTGTGCCTGTAGGGACAACGGGCCGGTGAGTGGTGAACTTGCAGTTGCTCACCCCCGTGCTCTAACTCTGTGCACACTGACACTGCTGGCAGTGGCCCCTTCTCTGTGGAAGGAGCCCTGTGAGTGTCAGCAGCTGTGACCTGAAGACATTTAATGGTGTGGTTTAGATGGAAAGCCCCTGCTATATGGGAAACCCTCCCTATAGCAAGAGGCTGGCTGACAAACACACCAGCCCATCTCAGACCCAATTACCGATTTTAAAGAGGAAACATTTGTGCCCATACCCACAAATTTATGATGTTGGATTATGTCCCATATTTGACCTACATTGTTTTGTCCTATTTTCTCCTTTATAATCTCTTTGCACAGTCCGTGTAATTTTTTGTGTGTTCTTCAAAGCACAGATAAAACCATACTTCTCTCTAAACAGATAAATTCCAGCACTATTGGGCCCTGTAGCAACCCTTCAATTTCACAGACCAGAGAGCCACAAAAAGAAATAAAGACGGTTTAGCAGAGATTTTAGTCTTGAGTTTTTGCAAGGTCAGAATGCCAAAAATAACAACAAAAAAATTATGCTAGTATGTATTAGTTAAAGATGTTGGAGAAAAATACTTTGTCAAAAGAAAAGGAAACCCTGAGCTTATGGCTGATTTTTGCAGTGAGTTGAAAGTTCTAAACTTTTAATTTGTGAGTTTTTTGGGCAACAGAAGCAAAGAAATCTGTTTTCTGACTGGTTTCTCTGAACTGGATAGAAGCTGCCATGTGCATTCAGCTCCTTCCCAGCATGAGGGGATCCAGGCAGGAGCGCGATCTCCTGAACCCTTCCCCCACCTAAGCCCACGTTTCTGTCTCCATGGGCTCCAGGAACTTTGCTGATTTGCAAAAACAAGACAAAACCCAAGGATGGAGGAACTTCTGCAGAATACAATGTGAGCTCTGGCCGGAGATTTTCTGTTAGGTGCTTGTGCTTCCTGTCCCCTGTGGTGGCTGAGATTGCACCACGGTCCTTGCTTCTCTAGAGCAGCCTCTCTGCTCTATTTTCCCAAAACCTGTTGGTAAGGCAACACCTTTAGATCTTTGCTGCTCAGTCAAGTTTTATTGAAAGTGAGTGATGATTTCAAAAATTTTGAGGGACACACTGGCCATGCCTCATTCCATTCACAAATAAGGATAAAAGTGTGTTACGGATGCAATTTTATGCTTGCTTGTGCATAGGTGACGACTTGCAGGAAGAGGATGAAGGCAATCCCCAAAGTGGCTTCCCAGCAAATCCTCAGCACCCTGATATGCCATCACTGCTGTGCCTCTGATCTCACCCAGTCAATGCCAGGAAAATACCAGTCTGGCATCTTTATCCATTTTTTAGTCAGCAAAATTGTTAAAGAATTATTGAGGTGAAATAGTACTGGCTCTTTCTCTCTGCAGGAGGATGAATACGGCTTCTCCAAAAGGCAGCAGAATGGCTTGCAAGGAGCTGTGAATCCATCTGTAAACATGGAGTTGTGTGTGAAGGAAAATCAGGCTTCCATGGTTGCTCACCCTACGTATGGTCTGCTTACTTTGTGATACCTGAGGATCAGAGGTTTTGTAAAGTGACTTGAGGATTTACTTCCTCAAGTGTGAGTTCCGAGACCTTTTTGTTTGGTGGAAGTGCTTCAAATGAGCCAGAAATCACAGGGGGATTGACATGAGGGAACTGCAGGAGATGCAGATGGCCATAGGAGATTCCCAGTGCAGAGGGAAACTCTTCTTATTAACTAAACCTGGTGCTACTGACTCTTCATTGGACTGTTCATGTACCAGCTGTGGTTGTAAGCCCTTTTTGTCTGAATGGGATTCGGCCATCCTGATGCTGTGGGGGTTCAGAGGCTCAGCTGTCATGGTCAGGGGCAGCAGGACTAGGTGCTGGTGTTCAGTGCCCTGACACAAGGGTAGGAAGCTGAAAGGAATATTAGGAGGTGACACCCCAGTATCTAAAGGGATTTAAGCCCAAATGACTCAGTGAGGGTTTCTAGAAAGGAATCTCTGGTGGATGACAATTTGCTTCTTTTTCTGTCCCCTCTTGTCTTGCCTTCTGTCCTTTCTCACCCTTTGCAACAGCAGAACAAGCTTCAGAGTTGGAGTACAAAGAACTTTCGGCCAGTCAAGCCAAATGTTGATCAGAAGAGGTGCCAGGGATGAGATAACACTCAGATTTGGTATGAGCAGTTCATCCTCCCCTGAGGCAGTCAGACCGAATATTTTGACTTGCTACAATAATTTCCTGTGGGCTGATAACCACTTATTCGGTACAAATGGTAGTAACAGGCTCCATCAGGAGCTGCCCTGAAGGGCTGTTGATGCATTTAATCCCACAATGAAGATTGAGTGAGCTATTATTTCGAAAGGCAAGCTGGATCCAGTGTGTATTTGTATCAACATGCCAGAGATGACACAACCAGTGCCTCACCCAGCCCAGAAAAGTGGGGTTTTGCTAATGTTTTATTTGGTCTCCATGTTTGGCTGGGAGACTAGCAATGCTCTTTTGATGTGTTGTTGCTATGAACAGTACACTAAAAACATTCTCTGTGAGAGGGTGGCACTGCTGTGTTCTGCTCATTTGATTTCTGTGCACCTCCCTTCTGCCTGGGTTCTAGTGGGATATGTCACTGTGAGAATCAGGACCTAGGGCTTCTGGAGTTGCCACAGTAACTGGGACTGCTTGCCCACCAAATGAAGCTGGGAGCTCCTTACAGTTCCTGCCACATTTTGGAAGAAGTGAGGAGAGCCTGTGGGTGGTCTTGCTGAAGGAGTCCTGGTCAGACAATGTGCAGCAGCTGGTTCCCACCTGCATGTGGGCTCTTCACAGGTTCCTCATGACTGCTGTCCTTGGAGAGCCCACGGACACTCAGGCATCTTTCCAGGTATGAGGTTTAAATTTTTACCCCTTTAGTTTTTAAGGAACATTTTTGACATTGTCAACATTGAAGCAACTGGACCTTTCTTTGATGTAGGAGTGAAGTTGACTCAGCTCTGCTTTGCCCAGTTTTATTTAAAGACCATGACTCCTACTTCTGAAACATTACTCATGAATGCTATTACTCCATTCATTATCTGCCTTTCCATCTGTTAGATGACATGGCCCCAGCAGCACAAATACCATAACAGTAGCAGCTGTCAAAGGTCTATTTAGGCATTTTCAAAAAGTAGTAAAACCTGATGCCACTGAAGATAAGCCAAATTTTATTACAATGAAGTTTTCTTTGAGTCTGATTTTAGAAATGGTACTACTTAGAGCACCTCTAGAATTTTACTTTTGGTAGGAGAGAGGTTGAACTCATTTATTATTTGAAGTACATTTATTTGCTTACTCCTGGTTTAAACAATGTTGTGTTATTGTTTGTAATCCATGTACAAATATATAACCCTCTGTTATATCTGCACTCAATGTTCTGTTTGGTTGCTTCCCAACTCTGGGAGTTCACATAGGATAAAACAGGATCACTTGGGCCAAACCCATGTCTCATCTTCTGGGTAACCCCCATGACTTCATGACAAATCAAAAGTCTAATTATAAGCATAGCTCATGAAGCAGGAGATGCCTTAACCAAATCCTGTGTATCACTTAGAAATTTAAAAGTACAATTCTGTAGTGAATAGTGCATTTAAATATAAATGATAATTGGAGCAACAAATTAACCTTGTTTATGCTTATTGAGTAGATTTGAAGACTCCTTGAAGACAAGTGTCCCATTAATAAGCATTGCCTAATAGACTGCAGTTCCTTCAGAAGCCTCACATTCTTGACCAGACACAAGGAAACAACCAAAAATTCTGCAACACTGCAGCTCCATGATGCTGCACACAGACAAGCTGCATGTCTGCAGGAGGCCTGGACACCCTGTCCCTGGTCCTGGCTGCTCTTATGCTCCTGTCCCCACGGGCTCAGCACCTGCTGGTCCTTCAGCCGACCTGGAAAATTGCCGGAGAGCACAGTTCTTGCAGTCATAGCTCAGGAGGGACAGGGGTGATGAGGTAATGGCCACCAGCTGCTCTTGGGGTTAGGTCTGCCCAACAAGTAGTCCCGGAGGTGAGTGGTGCCCTATGGCAGCTGCACATTCCCTGGGAGCTGAAAGACACAGCAGCAGCACTGGCAGCTTTCCTGGCATTTCATGGGCATCTCCCTGCTCGCAACTGTGGATGTCCAAACAGTACTTTGGAGAAATGCATGTTTTAGGCCTAACAGAAATGGGAAGCAGTTGTGCTGGGGGCCAGGCTCTTCCTGGTGACAACAACTGCAGCCTGCAATCTGCCAGGTAAGGTGTGCTTTTGGTGTGGCTGGTTTTTTTCCCTGACAGTGCACTCTTGGTGCTGCCGTAGGGCAGCTGGTAGGAGCCACTCTGGGAGGTAGCACAGCACGTTCCCTGCCAGGTACATGGCACTCCTGGTCCCCTCCTCCCCGTTGCCTGGAGTCTGCCAGGACAGCCCAGCACCTCAGTGGCATCATTGTGTGGTGCCTGCTGGCCATGTGCCACTGCAAGGGCTCCCTCACCACCCTGGGGACTTTGCACAGAGCGCTGATCCTGCCCAGGCCTTGGAAGCCCCTCACCAGGGACTGGGCAGGGGGTGACGGGTGGTTTAGGGAGAGGGCAGGCAGAGGAGTGTAAAGATGGGGTTGTTGATAAGGCTTCAATCACCAAACCGGTCTGGAACCGTGTGATTTGGCACAGTGGAGGGAGCTGTAGCTAACAACACAAAAGATGAATAATTGCAGGTCATGGCATTCATTCTCCGAATTTAAAAATGATTAAGCTCATGGTGAGGGCAGGCAGCTGCAGGTTCGGGCTGCCTTTGTCCCCCCAGCCATGGCTAACATGGCATTGACGTCTGGCTGGCGAGCAGACTCCTCTCCTCCTCCAGCTGTGCCCTTCCCCAGAGTGGGGCGGCTGCAGGGCCTCGCTGGGCCCCTCCTGCCCTGGGCTTCGGAGGGGATTGTGCTCGCCATGAATGCCAAGGGTTCTTCTGCCCGCAGCTCTCCACCCGAATCAGCGGCGGCGATGTAAGCTGTGACACGGGGTAAGTCACAGCCACTGCACGGGCCTGTCTCAAGGAGGTGGAAATGAAAGGGGCAGGAAGGACAAACATCGGCTCCAAACAGGCACATCCAGCCCGGTGCTCTGCTGCTGCCTTCAGTCACATCCCAGGCCACAGAGACAGAGCTTTAGAGGGATTCATGGGCTAATGAGCCTGCCTAAACTGAGTTTAGTCCTGTATTTAAAAATAATGAATATGTTTAGTTAAAGCATAGTAGCTAATGACTGTGAGCAGGGAGGTTTTTATAATGTTGTTGAGGGAAAAGTAAAAATTAAAGGGCTGGTTTCTAATTAGAGAACTGTAATCTATATAAAACTGTATCTTATCAGGATTGTCTTACCTAATTTTACATTCTCTCAGTGCTTGAGAGGTACCACATGTGCCTACAAGTGAACGTGTCCTTGGAAAAGAAACAGTAGCTAGTGTGAGTTCCTGCAGAGGGCTTGCAGCGAAATCCCGAGGATAATGCTAGTTAGTGTAAAAACGGTGGCTTTGGAACTGCTGCTGTATGTTTTGAGCTAAGAGTCTGTGTGAGTTTTGCCATCAACCTGCAGGTACAATGCTTTGGTACAATTAATGTAGCACTTCAAAGCCTGAATCGTGTGAGCAGGAGGCTGAAGCTAAAACAGGAGGAAAAGAATGCACCAATATTTGCTAAATGGTGCTTTCCTTGCATTGCTGATGGTCTTTTAGTCCCTTCCTTGTTGGAGTCTAAATGTCTACCAGCTCCTTCCAGAGTCACAGCATTGCTGACCCAGGAAAATTAATTTTCTTTTGTCTTCCCATTCTTTTTCCCCATTTCACTGAGCAACCATTTGAGAACCCCCTTACTGTCTGTGCATCTGCTTTTAATCTGCCTTTGCTGCAAAGCCTGCAGAGCATCCCCCCCAGCTAATTCTTTACAGTAACAAGGGATGGTGCACAGACCTTCAGCAGTGTCAGTCATGGGGAAGAGGTGAAATCTGGGATGGTGAGCAAGGCTTAAGATTTCTAAGCATGGGGGAGAAAATGATGCCTAATGGAGCAGCAGTTTCAAGTCAAGGGTGAAAGGAGTGCATTACAGCAGACTTGGAGAAGGCTGGTATTTATCTGCCACGTGCTTTGTCTACATGTGGGAAAAGTGGGGGATACATCAAGCAACAGCATCTGTACACATCTGTACACAAAAGCATCTGTATCAAAGTGCATTTGACATTGCACAAAACTCATAAGAAAGCTTATTTAAAGTGCTCTGTGATGCACACAAGCCTTGAACTTGCTTGAGTTTCTCTTGAGTGTTCCTTAAGAGAGGAACCTTCTGTATGAGGTTATGGCCACAGCTTCCAAGAACTGCTGCTGTTGCATTTGGCTTTCCCTGGGGAAAGTTGACTGCAGTTGCATTTCAGTTTGCAAAGAAAATAAAGCAAAAAGGAAAGAAGACACCAAAAGAATGAACAAATAAACAAAAATCCAGACAAAGAATCAGGTGTAAAAATAGAAAGGGCAATCACAAAAATAAATCATTGAAACATACTGGATCATAAAACTGGATATAAGCCATTGGTGCTGGGGTGTTGCAAGCAGGGAAAAAAATACAAGATTTGTTCTGAGATTTGTTAGTGGGATGATTGCACCAGCAGCATGGGAGCTTGACAGTGGCAGGCCACATCTGGGACACTGGGCTGAACGTTCTGGACACACTGAGAGGTGTCCAGTGGACAGCAACAAAGCTGGCAGTTGTAGAAAATACAACCATTGAGGAAAGTGTGAAATAATTGAGCTGGACACTAGACCTTTCTCATTAGAGAGGATAAGCACCATTAATGAGTGTTTCAAAAAGAGATGAGTGTGCATGCTGGAGCCTCAGGTGTGGTTAGGTGCATCTTAAACAGGATAACCTTAGGTTTCATCCATTCATTCTGGGGTCTTCCTGTGTTACTGCAGATGCTGAATTGGGGTTTTAAAATTTTCACCCTTCTTCTTTTGCAAGATGGAGTGGGAGGAAGGCAGGCTGGCAGCCACAGCACAAGACCTCACAAACACAGCTCTCAGACCCCACTACTGGTTCCAGCGCTGGTCCTGAGCAGCTTTATCTGCAGGTAATAATCTTACAATTCCTGGGCTTCTTGAAGGGGTTAACAGCTAAACTCTTTCCTGAAATGGGCTGAGGTCTCTGTGAGTGGAACTAAAGATCTGCTAAGGAATATTATGTTGCTGTTAAGGCGGCAGGAGGGATAAAATATCCTGTCTCATATATAAATATTTGCACTTACAAACAGGAGCAAGGGTAACTGAAGAAAAATGTGAAAGACTCATGTTGTTACTGTTGTATTTTGAAGTTTACTGTCCTGCAATGAAATACCTTTTAAATAATTCTATGGCAACCACAGCATAACAAACCCCACATGGCCTTCCACTCAGTTACTTTGGCCAGCACCAGAATGCAGGTTGGTCACGGAATCTCGATAGCTGCTGGTGTTTTTGCCAAAGCACAAGTCTGCAGGACCTGGGTCCTGCTTCTTTCTTTGCCCAGTTTAAGAAAATAAAAATAAAATAGAATATATTGTATACCAGGCAGTTACAGCAGGAGAGATACAAAAATAACCTGTTTTATTACTAAAAGATAGCTCTGAGCATCACAGTGCTAGGCCACTCAGTAACTAAAAATCATATTGGAACCATGAAGGAAGCTGTGCCCTACACACTCCCATTTCAGGCAAAACAATTATAGAAAACAGCTTAAAACAGATACTAAAACCAGCAGACATCCAGTTAATAACCATAAGGTACATTAGGCTCATTAGGGTACTTTAGGAAATAAGAGGTTTGTCTGTTTATTTGCCTTTTTTTTGGCATAAAGAAATAACATTGTTCATGAGCCTCTCCCCTTCAAGGCTGAACATGCTGCTGGTAGAAGGCTGAGGTGGGAGATCAGCAGAGATTCATGACTGCCAGTAGCAAATCCTGTGGAAAAAGCAAAGGCAGAGTTGTTAAGAATCATCTTCTCAGAACAAGGACTGGGAGTGGTGAACCCTGGAGCATCCTCCTTCTTTACCAGCACCTTGTAGGTGGGTGAGATGGGATACAATGCCATGAATCTACACAGAACACCCTGGAAGGAGAGGGTACTAGGGCAGGAAACCCCTCCTGCACAGCAGGAGAATGCAAGTGTTGTGACTTGGGTGGTGCAGAGCTGTCTTCTTGCTGCTCTCCACAATCATGGGTAAGGGTGGGTCTGGTTTTGCCAACCAAGGGGAATGCAACTGCTCTTGGAGATTAAAACAAGCAGAGGGTGAGTAGGACCTATGAACCACCACCAACTCTGAAGCAGAACTGTTCCTGGCAGCATATTCCCAAGCACTTTTTTTAGATTTAATTTTAAATGCCCCTCTCACTGTGATGTTCTCTGCTTCCTCCAGGACTTTTGGTTCATTAGCTCCATTAGTGCAATTAGGAATTCAACACAGCAGACAACTTGAAAAACATCAATTCAAAGAGCTTTTTACCAACAGCTGATGTGGCTTCTCTCTTACTCCACCAGAAAAGTTGCAGGGAAAACAATAAGAATGTCCGAGCGTGTCCTTTCCTGGAGAAACTTCCTTTTGCTCTGAAAAAGCAAGAGTGTTCATGTGGTGCTGCAGACTGATGGCAAACCAGAGCTCACAAGGCTCTGTGCTACAGCTGGGCTGTGTGACAGAGCATCCTGGGGCCCAACCACTGTTGTGTCTCCCAGCCCTCACATCCTGGGGAGACCATCCATGCAGGAGGAGCCAGGATGGTCTCTTACCTGGAAGCAGAACACAAATAGCTGGAGGAACTGTGGATCACATAAAGGGAGGCATACATGGCCTTGTATTCCCTAAAATGTGCTTGTGGGTCAGTGGCAACACACACAGCTGTCTGCTGGAGATGGTGAATTTCTATCATGAGCTGCATTCTACCGTGGCTGCTCTTGGAGAGCAGGGGGCCTGGGAGTGAATCAGGAGTCAAATGTCAGCCTCCCTTATGCATCACTTTTCTTCTTTCACACCTGGAATGGAGTTGGTCGGAGTGTGGGACAGCCCTGGCACCATTTCAACCAAGCTACAAGCCAGAACTGAGTTATTTCTTGCTGTGTGCATTTGGAAGAGGCCCATTCTCCACACTGTCCTGCTAGTAATCTGCTGAATCAGAGGACAGTCAGTGCAATGAGAAGAAAATCACTTGTCAGGGAAAGAACGATGGCATATGCTGAAGCTGTTGTGAGAATTTTGCCTGGCTTTAGTTTCTGTTTGATAATGTGGGAGATGATCAAGATTCACTTTTAGATTTCAGTACACAATAATCTAAGACAGCAACTCTTGATGTCAGTGGGAAATGAGCCTATTTATGCTAGACAGAATTTGGGCATGGCAGACCAGAACAGCCATATGTTGCACAGTATTGTGCCACGCTCCCATGTACTTTTCTAGTTAGTTCCTTACAATTCAATATGCTCAAAGTAGAAGCAGGCTGTGCTGTGTTTCGGGAACTTGTGCAAGCAGCAAATCCTGTTAGGAGAATAAAGCTGCCTGGCCCATGGGTTGCTTGTTGCATGCCCGGCACCATCAATCACTGCTCTGCCGTGGCAGCTGGGGAAGATGCGAGGGTGCCAGAAGCATTTTGGCAAAGAGCAATGCCATCAGGGCTCATGGCCACCACTCAGAGTGCAGCAGCCACAGCCCCTGGGTGACCACCTGGCCCCTGCCGTGGACAAATGTTTTAGTGGGAGATGTGGCTGAAGGGAATGTACAGCTCCACCAAGCCACCACATTTTACAGCTTGGCGTGTTAAGTTAGAACTTGGCAGGTTTCCTCTTGTGTTAATATGCAGGGCAGTTAGCTGGGGCAGCTGTTTGGCTTCCAGGAAGGGCAGGACATTCCCCTGCATCTGGAATCTCTCCAAGGGCCACAGCTACATCCAGCTGCTGTTCAGCCCGCAGTGTGTGCAGGGCATGTACCTTTCAAAAGGCTGTACTGGTTCTTCCATTAGATGAACACTTAGGAATCTTCCAGAACTTTGAGTATTTTTCTCATACAAACTTTACTAAATTGCACAAATTCTTCCTGACACCATTTGTCCCATCACATCCACAGTCTATTCAATCTACTGTCAGTCACCACAGTCCAACTTTTGAACCTGGCCAAACAACTACCCCTTGCACTCTGTATGCACAGTGTTACACGGGCTGTCATCCCCTGCCAAAGGCTGTGAACAACTCAGAGCTGAAGAGAAACAGAAAAAGCACCTACTTTAAACAAACAAACAGACAAACCAAAGAAAGAACAAAAAGAATCAGGTCAAGATTCTGCTGCAAAGGCTTGTGCTATAACTGAAGTGCAGGTATTGTAACTTTCTAGACAATAAACACTCCTTCAAAGACTTCTTTTATTAAATCTTTAAAAAGCTAAATTGTGTAATAACACTAGTCAATCAATAGGATATTTATTTTTCCATTTCATTTAGTTAAAAGCCTGCAGTGGAGACTAATTCCTACAGCTGTGTGGATTGTCATCAGCCATGCACTGCACAGGAGCCAAATATTACAGCCTTCTGACAACTTTTTGGACGGCTGCATCTCATGTTGCCATGGAAACAGACCTGAGCTCACTGAAAGCCAGGTAATGGGCTCTAAAATCATCACTCCTTATATTGAAAAATTGGTGGGGGGACCTTAGGTAGTAGTAGTAATACTAATAATGTTTCAGCTTGTGGAACACTGGTCTTTGTTGGTTTTATTTTGTAGAAGTCTTATGTTCATGTTTGTATTTAAATTATCTGGTCAAGTATAACCCTTCCATTTGCATTGCACTGACTGACCACGGTGCTGCAGCAGTCAGATGCCATTCAGAGCCAGCAACAGGGAGAGCATCACTAAGAAAATGGAATTGAGGATTGCTTGTTTTAACTAACCAGGCATATGGACACAACTGACCTTTTCTTTTATCTTGTCTGTCCTGTTGCACAACCATTTTCCATTAGTCCAGAAGTGTTTGCTTGACCCACTGCCATTACAATATATGATAAAGTTCAGTATTGTTACGTCCCACATTAATGTCCTTTCACTTTGCTGTGTTCAGCAATCTTCAGCTTTGCCCTAGTTTCACAGTGTTCTTAACTGTACTCAAAATGTTTGCCTCTAGCATCATAGTAACATCTTGCTAATCAAACAATACTGGCAAGGAAAATTTGCTATGCAGATAAACTTGACCATGAGAATTTAAACTGTAAAAAAAATTTGAAGGTTTTAGCGAAAAAAATGTGCCTGTAGTCACAGGGTGTAATGCAGGGCTGCAAACAAAGAAAGTAAGAGTTGGAATCCATCTTCTCAGCCTCTGGTTTTGTGGAAAAACCTTCTACACTTACCAAGAGTCCTGCGAAAACAAAGTGCTTATAGGCCAGTCTTATTCTTGAGATATTTTAATACGTTGCTTTCAAGTTATTTAAGTTAATTGAATTAGCAGAAGAGTAATTTTTTACTTTTATATTCGCTCTAGAGAAACAGCATTGTCCACCAGAAACTAGCATTTTTTTTTAATTACTGTAGCATATCAAGATATGTGGAAATTATTTTAAGTCTGAGTCTTGAGCATATCAATATATTGTAGCAAATTGAGGTATACACTTTTAATTCCTGGAAAAATCTGGCTCTCTTGATCTGGAATCACCATACATGGAAATACTGCTGAAATTAAGAGTGTGTATGTACTCTCCACCTTAATTTGTAATCTCATGGCATGCTCATTTTTATATACTGATCAGCTGATTTGTGGGTAGATTCATGGCATTTCAGGCTATTTGCTTTCAACATGGCCTTTGCCAATCCTCTCAAATTAAAGAGAACACTCTGTAACCATTTCAATCTATTTCCCAAATCTGACTTGCCTCCTTAAGGTGCCTAACAGTACTCCTCAGTAGCATTTCCAAGCCTATGCAGAGCGTAGCGTTCCTGCTGTATCTGTTTAGAAAGATTCCTGAACTTGCTCCATTATAGTCAGAAGAGCTCTGTGGCAGAGATGGGGTTTGCACATTCAGAGGGGAGGCTGGTGATGAAGGAGGCTAACACTTCTGTACTTTTACTTCCCAGTAAAAGTTATTAGGCATGCAGCCAAATTCAGATTTTATAATCTTCCTCTAGGCCATGCTTGTGAGATTCAGAGTTGTTTTAATTATATTGTTTCTTTCAAGTAGATTTTATAGGAAGAGGATTGCTCTGTTTTCCTTCAGTGACTACTTTTTTTCAGAGGCTCAGAGGTCAAGTAAAAGATCTCTGGTGGTTAATTAATTTCTGCATAACCTTCTCACACCCATTATTGTATGGGGTTCATATTTTAGATTTAGGACTGTGACAGGGAGAGCTGAGCTGGTGCAGGCTGTTACTTGCAGAAGAAGATCTCTGAGCCACTCTCCAATCAGCACAGTCACTTCAACTACTGTTTACAGCCACTGCCAAACTAACACATGGCCTCTTGATGCTTGGGAGACACAGGGTGCCTGTCCACTGAGGAATGAGCAGGGCAAGGGTGATCTCCAGAAGAGACAGCCAGCACAGAGTTCTAGGAAGAGCGTTTCACAAAATTTGTCTGTCTTTCAGCATGATCTGAAAGCTGCATCCCCTTCTCTTCATGTTAGCTCCCAGTTTCAGCTTGGATGAAGTCAGGGGCAGATCTCCCACTCAAAGCAGCAAAGTCTTGGCATTTAGTAGAAAATCAATATGAAGAATAATGATGCAATATAAACACTTCTGTTACAAATGCATAATGTAAATAACACTCTTTTATAGCATTTATTTAAATCCCAAGGCACTGGTGGAAAATAGGTCTCCAAATAACCTAAATAGTTTGGCACATTAAGCCCTCAGCCTTTGCAAATATTGGTAGTGTTTCAAAGAATGCATTTTTAAGTGAGCAATAAAAAGCAACTAGGCATGTAATTGTTGTTTTAGAGATTTAATCCAATTCCCACTGCAGTCAGTGGGAGTCTACAATCACTTCAATGGGGACTAAGTTGGGACTTTACACGTTTGAAGGCAGGGAGGAAAAAAGAAGGGGATAGGCAAACCTGAACAAAATCAGAATTGGGAATTTTCTAAGCCTAAATAAAATGCACAAAACATTTGAGATAGAAGACATCCTTTAGTTGGGCAGAAAGCATCTACTAACCACAACTGAAGATTTCCCCCCTCGCCTCCATACAACGCCCCTCCTATCACTTGACAGCCATATGATTAAATTATAGGATAGTGAGCTTTTCTGAACTTCTCAAAGAAGGTAACTCAGTTTTGCTCTGTCAGATGTCACACCACCTAATTATAATTCATTGTATTTCTGTATTTGTCACGTAGCACAAATGCTGTTAAGACAATGTATAAACTTGAAATGGATAAACACTATAGAACTTATATCTGACATATTTAGGATAGACATGAATGCTATCAACACAGGCAGATGGAAAGCTTCAACATATTTTATGCTATTATTTACATTGAAAGTAAAAACTATTTAGTTTTTAAGGTGAAAATTGGAAATATATACTGTTCAGAACGTTTGCAATTGCTTGTGAGAATCATGGTTGGTATATCAGTATCTACACTGCAGAGATCTGAATCCAGGTTAAGCATTTTGTTTTCCCCTTGGCTGATGTGCAAATATATTATGACTGTCAAGTTACACAACTGAATACCAAGTTCCCTGTTTGAATCTTTAAACTTTTGTCAGGATTATATCTGATGGGAAAAAATATTATGCTTGTTACAAGATATTAACGTAATTTCATTGCATTTTTCCCCTATGTATTGCAGGATCTCATTTACAGCATTTTGTTTCCTGCAGGACTGAGACTGCAGCCAAATATTTTGTCATTACTGAGTCAGGGTTATGTTCATTGCTTGGCTGAAATCTAAATGGAGTAAACAGAAGATGGATGTAAACAGGCTAGTGGGAGTTCTGGTGGACAGCACACCCCCTTTCTTTTGGTGCAGGAACAAAGGCAATGGGCATTAAAATGATCAGCCTGCTGTGAATTGAAGCTCTCCATCCATAACTCAAAGGTGAGACTCTAAAAGCAAATAGGGCAATTCATATTATCTTAAAACATGATTTCAGTCTAGGGAGAAATGGTATAAAGCTACACAACACATTTTCCTAATAGTGAAATGGCCAGTAAGGAGGAATGATGCAACTGATTTCAGTGACATGACACAATAAGTTTCCAAAGATTTATAGCAACCTAAGTATTACTTCTGGTGATTTATAAAGCTGCACACAGATCTTCCTCCAGACAGCCAGAGGACCCAAACACAGAAGACAGCTGCACTGATGTATTACTGTTTGTTTGACCTCGTTCCTCACAAGAACAGGGCCTTTAGATCAAATGTGTTTGCATCAAGGCCAACTCTGCCCTCCCTACAGTTACTTGCCAACTGCAATAGGGCCTCGGAGAATTAACATTTTAACTATTGGACTTTAGAAAATGTATTTTACTCTTTCTACAGCAATGCAAATATACTCCATTTTCAAGGAAAAGTACTATCTACCACCATTCCAAAAAAAAAAAAAAGCAGTCAAGGCAGACTATGAGGTATATGAGCAGCTCACAGAACCTCAGTGAAACCCTGGAAAAGCAGGGCTTTGAATTTGCTGATTGACCACTGGATGCCACTATTGTTCCACTGAAATGAAGTGTAGTGTTGTCATATTCTGACTGGCTTACTATCCCAAAGAGGGGAGTTCAAATAGCACTGGTATGTGCAATTTTCTGTAGAAAATAAGTAATTAGATTTGAAATTATTAATGCCTTTTACTGTGTTTAGAAATTTGATTTTTCTCCAGGCTGAAAGCCCCTTCCCTGCAGGAATCATAGCACCAGTCTCTCCCTTCGAACACCCTGGCAGGCTACCTCCATGTTTTGACTAAAGAGAAGCACTTCCAAACCCACACTCTCATCATGCAGAATATTTAGGCAATATTCAGGAAAAGAGGAAGACAAGAATGACCTAACATTACCCTCCAAAAATTCAGAGACCTGAACTGGGGAGATGGTCATGGCACTGTGGTCCCCAGCTGGCAGAGGCTGCAGGGATGCTCAGAGCCTCTGTCTGTAATACGCTCAGCATTGGATGTCAGAGAGACATTAAGACCAGAAGACAACAATGTTATAACATTGTGAAATTTTCTCTACAGGAGTGGCTCTGGGTTATCTTGCTTTTAAAATCTCTTTACTATTTTTAACATTTTAAACTGTATATATATGTATTTGAAGACAGACCAGTTCTGCCTGTTTGCAGAATCATGGGACATGGATTGCTGTATTTGTGACCATCCTCAGGTTTGTGTGTGCAGCTTGTCAAGATCTGTGACCTTTGAAGGCCGACAGGGAAACCCTGCAGCTCTCGGGACAAGGAGCAGTGCTGAGGTGTTCCCGTGAATGCTCAGCTGCCTTCCCCCCTGAAAGGGCTTTGCTTTTATCCTTGACATAAACACAGGGTGTAGCAGTGCCCCAAAGCTTCCACACGCTTGCATCCCACGACGCTGGATCCGTGTACTATCTTATGCTGATGTTTTCCATGGTTAAATTCCCGCTTGGAGCTGGCACCGGGCCCTGCTCTAGTAACAGAAAGTGCAAGCAACAATGCTGCTTGTGAGCCCCTCTGCTCCCAGCTTTCCCTCAGTCATGTTCCCGTGCAAATTCTCCACACATCAACACCACCCATCCCTCACTGTCTGTGCCATGGAGACATAGTGTGGATTTTTCTCATTTCCAGGAGATAACTCTGTCAGGAAGGAATAGACATTCTCCTCTGAACTGCTCTACTTGCTATTCCAGAGTCAGTCACCTCCAGCAAGAGGTGAAGAAAACAACTGCAAGTAGTAATGTCTTAAATTCTCTGCTCTAAAAACTTTGCATTAAATCAGGGAATTATGTTACATGCTGGCACCTCACTGTACAACTAAAAGAAGTTTTTTGCTTTCCTCCCTTTCCTACAGATAGTATAAGAGGGGAAATATAGGGTTCTTTGTCCTTATGAAACCCATACACATTTCTTCTATTGGCAATTTCACACACACACACACAACTGGATGTTTGAAATTATAACCAAGATTGCTTTATTCTAGCTGAGGAATCCCTAACCTCATTTTTCATCTGCATTTCAAAATCCAGCAAGTGTATTTAGTCACCAGGGAAAGGCAACTGTCAGCTATGTGGATATGGAGCCAGAAATAACAGCAGAGTTTATGACCGAACCTAAAACAAATCACCACGTTTTTTTCTTTTGCAGTTTTCAGCGGTTCACGTGATTTGAATATGACAACAAACTTTCCCCACCATGCTTTGTGATCACTTTTATGCCCTTTTTAAAGCCCTTTTTATTCATTGTGGAGTCCTTTTATGCTCCAATGCAGATGTTTAAAAAGATTTCTTTGGTTCATTTCAAAAGGGCACTATTTAAATTTTTGTAAATCCAATTGTACAATGCAAAATACCAGATTTCATTCAAAAGGAACCTGATATAATCATCTTTATCATAATCATCTAAGTGATCTAGAGCACATCACAGCCTGGACAATGACTGCAGGAGTACATAAGAGAGTTGTTACCATGCCCACAGCATACAAGATTAGACATTGTTTCTGCAGACATTCAAAGAAATTACCTAAGCTTATGGAGTGGAATATTAAAGTGTTTCCTGGAATGCAATTTCTGATAAGAATTTTACAAAAAATATTTCATTCAAGGACATTTGTAGACATCCATTTGTTAGCCTCAATCTGTTTTTCTTAAGCACTTCACTTTATTTCTTCAAATAACAGAAAATATTACCTTAATATTTTCTTAAAATACTACCTTAGAGACTGGTAAGAACAAATTACTCATCACTGTCTTTCCAGTTCTGGACAGGGTTATTGCAGCAGCTGTATTTATCATGTTTAGACTATGTGTGCTGGTAAATGAGCAGTTTCTTTGTGCAGGCTTCAAATCAAGAACTAAGGAGAAAACTCACATTACCAAGACTTTCTTATTATCTTTAAACATTTAGATTTAAAAATATTCTCTTTGGTTTCAGTTTGGTCTTTGCATTGCTGCTGCAGGCACAGAGCATGCAAGAGGCAGGCCAGCTCTCTGCAGAGACAGCATGTCTGGGCAAAGATATCTGAGAGATACTGCTCACTTCCATACTGTTGTCCCTCAAATTTATTTTAAACCGTAAGTATTTGATTATATTTTTAAGATATTAACTTGAATATGGTATTTTTGCTAAATAAAGAGTTTCCTTTCAGCTGGTAATCTGTCCTGAAATTTCCTTTTTTCTTTCCTCGTGCAGGTGATGGCACTTGTGCACATGAAGTTTAAGTTGTACACAGGCACCTGAGCATCAGCACTCGCCAGACTGAAGAGTGATAGAGAATCACATACACATTTTTTTCCTAAATTTTTGCTGAGCTCATCTTGAAAGAAAAAAGAAGGGATTTTGATTTGTCTGACTCACCCTAGCTCAGACTATACTCCAGCGGAGTGACATGAAGCACCTCTCTTGGGAGAGGCATTGTTCAAAACTAGTTGCAGCTGAGAACGCTTAAAAACTGGAGTATCAGCTGTGTTCTGTGTGGACAACTGCAGCTTAATGTCTCTGCAAGCTAATCAGAGATCAGCTAAAGAGAGACAGGATTGAAATGATTATATTATCCTGCTTTTCTAATTCTTCATGTTGCTTTGTGGGCATCAGACTGAAAGGACAGTGCTGTGGTGAAATGTGATTCTAGAAATTTTATTTTCTTAAATATTTCACTATATGGTTGATAGTAGCACTGGGTGAAAGCTTTTAATTCTTCTTTTTGTAGTCAATAAATTATGCTACAGTAAGTTTACTCATGGATGGAGAAGATTTGTATTTGCACGCAGTGTCCTGGTAGCTCTGAGGCCTGTGCTGCTTCAGAGGACCGAAAAACAAATGGTAAACTCAGCTGAGTGCATCAGGGGCACATTTTTATTGAAATGTAATGTTCTAATTATCTGAAATTGGAACTAAGAAAATAAATTGCAGCCCTTGGTTATGGAATGGATTTCCCTAAAGATACTTAATACTTTGGTACCTCATTTCACATGTTTAAAATTAACACCACTCCTGCTCCCTTTTCTCTGATAACTGTTCAGGGTTTGGGGTTGTGTGTTTGAGGTGCTGAATTATGACATAGATTTATTATGTTTATTTGCTGACAGTAAAATCAAACTCTTGTTTTCATGACTGGTGAGAGATCACATAAACCACACACTGTTTCTGCAGACACCAAACTAACACATTTCATTCATTGCTTTCCCCTGAAATGCTATTTTGCTGCTTTCCACGAGATGCAGGAGCTTCTCCTCATTTCCCTGGTGCTACCTTTGGCTCTTCCTCCTTTACAAACACACTACAACAATTTCAAACACTTTTGAGTGCCTTAGTGTTTAATAATGGCATTTGCACAACTAATTCAGTAGCTGGTCTAATGAAGGAGAGCAGTTAGATGCACAAGATTCAGTGACATTTAGCCCTGCCTATAGTGATATTTCACAAGTGCAAGATGCTGAACAAATTTTTGTGAAGCTTTTTCAGATGGAGATTGAAGCAGACATGCCATATATTGCACATATTCTCCAAAGATGATGTATGTGTAGTACAGGATAGGGTGGGAAGGAGAACAGCTGTTTCATGGCATGAGTTACTGTAGCTACTAACATCAAAATTTGTCATGAAATATCTGCATCACTGAGACTCTTCAATGCAGTTAAACTAAATGGCACTGTCTGTGCTGCTCCTTACTTCATGGAAGAGGTCCCTTGAACTGCTAATAATCTGAACAATTTCAGAAGGGAACCTGAGTTGCTGCAGGCATTGTAGACATTTGATGTTTTATCTTCGTCCAAAGGTCTTTGGGGTAAATTCAGTGAAAGATTACCTGGTGCCTGCCTCCCAAAATGTAAGAAAAAATTGAGTGCCTGTGGCACCCATGTGTGGAGATAGTTAAATGAGGGAAATATCTGCTCCCAGCTTTCATCAGAAATAAGGTTGCAGAGAGAGACACGTGTGGCTGTAGCTCCCTGAAACGGATTAGTAACTAATACCTCATTGACACTAAAACTGGGGAGTCCCATTCCTCTCCCTGTTCTTTCTTTTCTCTCTCTTCTATCCTAGATTGTTTTGTACTTGCTCTAGCATATTTGGAACATGCTGTGAGCCAATTCACTTGCTAAGCTGCTGGAACTCTAGCCCAATCAAAAAATTAAAATAAATAGAATTAATGAGCTGATCTGACTCAGATGAGGGTGTAATAAAAACCAAGGCCTGTGGTAGACAATTTTGGGGAGGAGCAGTGAAATAGTGGCAGTCTGTGTTTTAGTTGGCATCATGTCACTCACCCTGAGGCAGTCTTGTTCAAAGGTTTTGGCTGTGCTTTCTTTTCTGTGGAGTCAGCATCCTTTTTGTGTTGCACCTACTTGGTTTCCTGAGGCTTAGTTTGCTTTCCGTGGCTTTGGCTTGGCACAAAGGCTTGTTACTCTGACAGGTAAGAACACCATCTCGTCTGTGGGTATTTTTGTGACTGTTGGTGTCCTTGGTCAAACTCCTGGGGAAAGATACGCATATTTCTCTCTGCTTTTTTTTAACCTAACAGGGATTAGTCTGAACTTTCACTGTCCAAGTGCAGGAGCAGAGGAAACTTTCTGCCAGAAGTTGAATGTCTTTTAAATACTGAGCCAAGTGACTGTCATGTAGTGGGACACTGGGGGAGAGGAAGGAATGGATCACACAGGTGGGCTTAAGAATGTGAAGTTCTGTAACCTGCTGTAGGTCTTGCCATCTTTGGAGCTTCTGATGGGCTCCAGAGACATCTATTAAGATCACTGCATGACTGGAGCTTCTAATGTGTGAGCTGGAACTGAGAGCAGACCTTAAAGCGCTTACTAGTGCAGAGCACAACCCACAGACTGGCTTATGAGGTTATTTTTATGCATCTCCACAAAGAGACGTGAAAGCCCTATGAGCTGGCTTTGTCGACATGCAGTTCTTACACCAAGAGACAATAAAGGAGTCACAGGCTGCCACCGGCCTGTTGCATAACCGGATCAGACATTTTAATGAGCTTCTGCTAGTCCAGGGTTCGTCAGCCCTGCTGGTTTGTAATCAAGCAGGACACTGCTATAGAAACCACTCCAGCAAACAGCCTTTCTGAATGTACTTAAGAAGATGAGTTTGAATTGAAATGCAAACAAACTGTGGATCAGTCCCTCTTTCTGAATTGTAGGAGCCTGTTGTCTAACTGTTCATGTTACGGTTTAACCCAGCTTGAATTTAAGTTTTGAGAGGTATTTTGTATATTTCACTTCATTAAACAGTTTCCACTGGTTCTTTAATATTTCTCCCATTATAATTCTTAATCCCAATTTTTAGCAAATAATTACAAAGAAGAAATTACAAATACATCTTCAAGATTTCTCTAATAATTTATTCTATAAAGTATGTTTATAAAAGAAATTGAACTTCAATTAATTTTTAGGCTAACAGTCTATATGACAGAGCAAAACAGCTATGAAATAACACAAGTTTTTTCGTTATTTTTAAACTGAATTATAAAGCAAAATAAAAGGAGACTCCAGATAATTCAGTTGATTAAACTCAAGCAAGCCCAAGTAAAGAAGGAAAAAACTCTTTAAGTAGTTACTCTTAAAATTTGGGTTATTGTCAAAGGCCTGACATCCACTACAGGATATTTATGATATTACTCAAGAGAGTACAGGAAATAGTTGATTTTACCCTTTACTGTATCCCTTAGGACCCCAAGCTTCCAAAGACACCGTCGTTTTTATATACCAAAATCCTCCTTATGTCACTCTGTTATGAATCACTTTAGAAAGCTGTGTTTTACTTGTCACCACAGTTTACAAAGACTATATTGTACCAAATTGGTGCACCATCAGTGAAGGACTGTGTTGGACTACAGTTTTTCATAGGTTAAAATTTCCTGATGCTTTTCTGAATGCATCCCCCAAAGACTTTTCCTTTCCTAGCCAGCCTTTTAAAAAAACATAAACTAAACCCGATCCATGGTGCACAGCAAAGTGCTTGGGGAGTTCTCCTTTGAATAGCATCAACTTCAGAACAGCTGCTAAGATCAAATGGACAAAGGGAATTCGGTGCCACCCATGCCTGTATTATGTTTTAAAGCTCCAGGAGCTTAATCCTTCCTGTGAACAAGGTCTGCTGTCCCACTTGCTATTACCACTAACATATTCTGTGTAAGTCTGCTTCCTCCTTGGACTGCACCTGTGGCAAAGCTGCAGCATAAAGGTCCAAAGTCTCTGCATTAACCTGAGTGATAAAATGAAAGTTTTCTTCCGCACTGCGAGGAATGATTTCCTATGACCCAAATAACATAAAAAATATTAGTTATTAAAAAAAATAATATTTTGCAAAGGTACCAAAAGCCAAAACAATAATCAGTGTTTCTGCAAGCTGACAGAATGTCCTTCTGACACAGCAAGAAATAGTCAGTTTACTTGCCCCATATTCTTTTTCACCTGCCTGGAGAGGTAGTTATGGTCTGCTCATAAATGAAATAGCTTTATTTCCAATATGTACGGCAGGAGTATATTTTGGCTCTGGAAGTTATATTTTGTTGACCTTTGAAAGGCTGATTTTGACCTTACTCAGCATTTTTCCATTCTTAAGCTGACCTTTGAAAACCAGAAATGCTCAATGAAAGAGCATCTGGAAGCAGGGCAAGCAGTGTGTGAGAGATGTAGGGAGGTTTATCACAGTGTATTTGTGGCAGGAAAACCTACAAGGCCCATTTTCTTTTGCAGTTCCATCCCTTGTTGCACACAGAGCATTGTTCTGTCTACGTGGTGACCCCAACAGTGAAAATGCTAATGTACTACTTGTGTCCGATGTTACCACTTTCTTATACTGAAAATACTCAGAAAATAAGCAAAATTGGTCAAGCTGGGTGGACAACTGAATTAAAGAAAGGGTATATAATTACAATCTATTAAAAATAAATATTTTATATCCTAGTTGCTGCTATTTCTCTGTGGTTGTGACTTTCTAGTCACAATAGTAATTCTGTCTACTGTAGTCTAAGCCTCTTTTCTGTCAGTAATTTTTCTTTTGTTTTTAGTTTCTTGATTTGGTCTGTAACAACCTAGCTTTGCAAGAAAAAATAGCAAGAATAATCATTGATCTCTTCCTGTCACCAAAAACCAGGAAATAAAATCTCGCAATAAATTTACTAGGTTAGAAAGCTCACATTCGTTTATTGGCAGTGCTTGATGCATGGAGATTTCTCCTCAAAGCATTCACCAAGAGCAACCCTAACAGGCCAGGTTACATCCGTGGAACTAATGCATATTCATCACATTTCTACTACATATTCATTACATTTCCTGAATACATATGTATATGCTAATTGTTTCCATTAGCTTATTTGAATGAGGTCTTTTGAGTGTTTTTGGTGGTTGTTTGTGAACACCACATGCTTCAAAATTTCCCTTTTATAGTCTCGGGTTTTCTGATGTATCTCCTTTCCTTGAGATCACTTTGTTTAATGCTTGTGATTACTTGCATTGAATCTTCCAACAATGTACTCTCCTCAAAGCTAAATATAAAGAGAATATTGCACCTGTTCTGGTGACCTCATCCTAATTAAAAAAACACCACAACAGGTTAAGGTTGATAAAATTGAGAATTGTTGTTTATTAACCTGGAAATACATTAGGATTAAAACTTCAAATGTTGAAAGGCAACATGTCACATATTTAATGGTTTGACATTAGAAAGTTTAACTGATGTTCTCTGGGCAATAAAGTATGGGCCAGACCAGGTATCTTGGTGCTCCTTCACCATCACTCTCAGCCACAGAGAAGGCTGTCAGGTCTTCCACAAGGAGGTATTTTTGTGACATGGGACTAGGAGAAGAACCCATTGAGAGCAGCTGTGGAGAAGGACTTGGGGGTTCTTGTGGATGAAAAGCTAGACATGAGCCAACCCAGAAAGCCAACTCTGTCCTGGGCTGTATCCAAAGAACCGTGGCCAACAGGTCGAGGGAGGGGATTCTCTCTCTGCTCCTGTGAGAGCCCGCCCGGACCACTGCACCGAGCTCCGGTGTCCTCAGCACAAGAACGGTGTTGTCCTGGGAGAGCGGGTCCAGAGGGGAGTACGAAGATGCTCAGAGAGCTGGAGCACCTCTGCACCTCAGGCTGAGAGAGTTGGGGTTGATGAGCCTGCAGATGGCTCAGGGCAAACCTCATCACACCTTCCCGTTCCTGAAGAGAGCTTTTAAAAGAGAGAGAGAGACTTTTTACACAGGCAGAGAGTGATGGCACAGGGGGCCGGGTGAAAGTGACAGAGGTGCCGGGCCTGGGCCGCCCCCGGGCCGCGGGCAGGTGGCGGAAGCGCGGCCGGGCCTGGGCCGCCCGAGGGCGCGGCAGGTGCCGTTAAAGGTCTCCCGGCAACCGCCCGGCCAAGCGGGTTGTGTGTCCTGACATGTGCTCCCTTCTCTCAGGCTCCGGCTGATCCGCGGGGACGAGGGAGAGCCTCGGCGGGGCTGGGCTTTGCCGGCGCTCCCCCCGGCGCTGTAAGGCCCAGCGTTTGCTATCTCTGCGAAGCTACAAGCGGCAGATGCTCGGAGGTGAGAGCCGTAAAGCTTTCTACTGAGTCAGGGAATTTGTGACTGCTCGAGTTGAGCTGGCGGCTCACGTGATGTAAGAGTACAGGTTTCGTAAGTGACTTGGGCATTTTTTTTAAAACGCTGTTTAAAATTTTCTTCATTTGCAGCAAAGCTACTTTAAATTTGAAGATCAAATCGTAATGCGAGACTAGTTTGTAGCGTTCCCGCATCAGCAGATTACGTAGAATGCTCTGCTGCTTGCAGTGCTGAGCGAAATAGTTAAGCAGAGCTCCATAGGCTGCCAAGGTATGATCGGAATTTCAGGGCAATGACTTAAAATAAGAGGTATTCGAAGTAAAATGTGAACGTGTTAGGTACATTTTAAAAATGAACTTAGAAAGGAGTTCTAGAGAAACGGTTTGATACCATGAATGGGGATTTCAGATTATAGGTGTTTATGGGGGAAGATGTTGTTTCTAGGGTTTGGGGTTTTTTTTTTTGGGGGGGGGGGGGGGCAGGTAGGATGGGGGCAGAAAGCTGTGATACTAATATCAGTTTAATTTGGACTGGAAAGATTACAGGAGAGGGTAACACCAGGCTTGTGGGGCTCAATATCTTAGTCCTGAAGCTGGCAGCAGATGCTAAGCAAAAGATGTTATTATGGTTTGGTTATACAGCAATGCTTTTATCTGTGTACCCTCCCAAGATGCTGCAGTCTGGAGTTGAAGGATTTCTGAGCAGTGGCTGTATATGTCTTTTAAAATGTAATAGATGCTAATGGATGTTTTTTGGAAAAATGGAGGCACTTTGTATACTGAGTATTCACAGCACCTCATGGTGATGCAAGTCCACAGTTTGTGTTTTATGTGGAAAAAAATGCCCTTATTTCCCAGCTTTTGCACTGAATGTTTCATTGCCTTCTTTATAACTGCTGCATTAAAAGAAGCAAAGAATATTTGTTTTCTACATGTTGGTCCTGTTTCTCCAGCTGTTTCCTCTTCTAGTTGAAAAGTCAGAGCTTATTAGTTTCTTGTGTGAAAGTGTTGCTTGACCTTTTTACCATATTTAGGTACCATACGTAGGTATATTCTGTCTTTTTTTACAGGGGAGGTTGTACCTCTGTGAGATATTTAAGGTAGAGACGCTTAGTATTCATCCAGAGACATAATGGTGGTCTCTTCTGTCCTCTGCTCCAGGGTTCTGTTAACTGCCTGAGAGCTGTTACTTCCAGAGGACTAATCACAGGGACTCGGGATCTCTTCCTGCATGATAATGGCTAACTAGACTCTGTTTGTTTAAGTGCATAGCAGAGTTGTCTTTTTTGTTGTGTTAGTTTGTGTTTATGAATGATGAATTTCAGCTGATGGTTTTTATTATCCATTTGTTCAGTATGAGGACAACCTTCTGCAGTTCGTCATTCAACCTGTGTTTATTTTTGTGAATAACTCTGTATAGTGCATGAGTATGTCACGTGTTCACCACCTTTTTTAAATTTACTGAACAATGGAGATGCCTGCACAGACCCCTTTGGGACTCTAATTTTTGTCTCTTTGTGACTTTCATACACTTTGCTCAGCCTTCTATAACTTGTTCCTACACTTTGCCCTTTTCCATTTATAATCGGTCGTTAATAAATTCCTTAACATCTTAATTTAAGAGTTTTTGGAGGGAATATTGTGAAAAGTGTTTTGAAAATCCAATTGTGCTGTCTTGCCCAGGTGTATTGGATGATTCCTTCTTCCAGAGCACTGTGGCAGACTTGTTAGTGTTCCTTCTTTCCACGGAAGGTGTGCTGACATTTCACTAGTCCCATTGGTTTGGAGTTGTCAAGTCTTTTCTGTGACATGTTTTCATTAACAGAAACCTAGAATTTACAGGAGAATTATTCCTTGAGTTCCCTGGTAGTCTCTAGAGAAATTATGTACTTATCTTCTTGCATTCCATGCCTGATTTAACTTTCAGGTTATATGCTACTGAAACATGTAAGTTTCCTAATTTCTGATGCCTGGAATACTAGTTCTGGCTCTGCCCCGTAAATATCTCACCAACTTTAGGAACTAATAAGATAGCGGTTTGCTTTTCTTTTAAGGAGTTGTCTGCTTGCAGAGACAGATAGCTCTAAAGTTTGGCTAAAGCTGACCTCAGGAAGAAGAGGACATGCAGAAGATGGTTTCTGAGGTTCTCGTCTTGTCTGTGACGTAGGGAGATTTGGTAACAGAATGTTCTGCTCTGGTTACATATAGTAAGTGGTTTGTGAGTGCAAAGGGAGAAATGCAGTTTTGAAGATTAATGACAGAGTTCTTGTTTAGTGATAGGAAAATGCTAATGTGAAATCCATTGTGTTAGTTCAAAATGGGGCAGGAATTTGGGAGCCAGATAAAATGTTTCCATGTGTTTCAATTTTTTCAGTGACTGAATTAACAGAATTTCACAGAATCTGTGTACATGGCATGTAGAGTTGAATCTTGACGTACTACATCAGATTATATTCCTTGTAACCTGAGTGTTTGAGGCAAAGACCATGACGGAACAGTCATTGAACACTGAATTTTATCAGATGTAAGAGTATATTCTTGTGTAATTATATGCGTTGAGAAGATTGAACGTTTATTTTCTTAATAGCCTTGCTAATTTTAATTTGTTTTCCTGTTTGTTTTTTTTTAAGTAAAATGAAGGGGAGAAATGTAGTGGGACTTTTGAGTATGATGCGTTCGAAATGAACAGAGACTTCATACCCACAGGCTGTGTGGTTTGACATGATTTTTCATCTTACTTTTGGCAATACTGGGAAATTCAGCTGAAAATCTGATATTACTTCAAGTTTCCATGGAATGTGGCTAAGTTGAGGGCTTTCTTCACCCTCATTTTCAAGCTAATAGATTAATTATTAAATTGCCACAATTTTTTAAGTGTGGGAAGAAAAATCTGGGCTATGATTTATTTGCAAGAGCCATCATTAAAGTGACAATATTAAATAAAGGTCAGTAAACGGTAATAGATTTTTAGAGGAAGGTATTCTTTTTACTGTACCATTATCACTTGATATAATATATGTATTAGTGCTAATGATAAACTGTTATTAGGAATTCTGTAGAGAGACAATAAATGTCAAAACTCTAGGGAGGAAATGCAGGGACTTTCATGGCAATTACATGAATTAAAGCAAGTATATGTCATGACATTATCAGGGATGTATTTGTAAACCTACAATGTCATGTCTAGAGTGTACCCTAAATTTACCTAGACTTTTGTGTCTTTTTGTCTATCCAGAGAAAAGCCATCTGTGTGATCTCTGCGGATTACTAGACAAATGTTAAAGCGTTAAACAGCTCCATAGCTGCCTTTGGGTGTTATTTTAGTAGAGAAGAATCACATTGGTCTTCAAGAAATGCTAAGTACCCCCGCAATTTTACAAGTTGAAACACATGCGTGTCACAAGTTGTAGTGTTTGAAATATACAGAGAAGGAATGTTAGACAATTTCTGGTTGATGCAGATTCTTCAGACTTTGTTCTGAGGCACTGCACGTGTCCAGAGGTGCCTTTCCATATCCTCCCTACCTTGGCGGGTGGCAGAAGTTTTCTGGGTTAGCAGATACTGCATTTCCCACGTGTCACACCCTGTCTGGGTTAGGGATGACCAGATGGTGCAACATGATCACATCACTGTGACAATTCTCTGCTGATTGTTTGAGCGTGTTTTACTAACCCAGTTACAACTGATCCTTTTCAAGCTTAAGCATGATATTTAGAAATTTTTGATGTGCTTTATTGTGTTAAGTTTATAATTCTACTTCTTGCTGCTTATGATTCTCAGGTTTTTATATAGCCTGAACTCAGGCTTACTGAATCAGATTTCTGTCTTAAATCTTGGCACATTCATTGTCAGTTCCTCTCCTGTTCCCCAAAACACAAACCAGTAGTTCTATAAACAGCTTCATTCAGCTCTTTGGGCTTATGAAATATACTAATTTTGAACTTTAATCATGTTGTTGAGAAGAAAGATGTATTTCTTAGTGAATTATCTAGAAGTTTCTGGAAGTATTTCTGTACTTTTTTGTCTGAAAATTCACAAGGTGGCTTTCAAAGAAGTTCTGGTATGTTATTATCATGACAGTGTTTTGGGGGTTTTTTTTAAGTTCCTTGGGGTTTTTGTACTTCACTTCTTCCACCTAAGTACTTAAATGCCTTGGTATTAATCATTCTCTCTGTCATTTTAGTGGACTGTGTGTTGGGGTCTCTTGAAAAATTTCTTTTTTCAGTGAGATGACTCTGCTCTTGTATTCACACTTTTGAAGTTGGGTCCCAGAGGCTCATTTTTGCACAATCCATCCATGTCTTGGCCTCCAGGAATTTCTTGCTTGGGAGACTAAGTGACACTGCCAACTGGGGCAATTACCTCTAGAAAGCAGTGGGTGGTTTACAGATTTTTGGGCAAGTAATTGAACCTGATAGGGAAGTAACGATAACAAATCCCTATTTACAGGGTAGTCTTGCTAAACCATCTGCTCTGAATGAATCTGTGTGTGACTTGCAGGGTGCAAATTTAGAGAATCATTGCATTCCTACACCTGGATTAGTCCTGCTTCCAGTCAGACGTTGTTTAGGGTGGCAGATGCTGTGTCAGAATAGTATTGTCAGTGCAGAGAGACCTGGGGGTTGATAATACTGTACATTCAGTGAGTGTGGGTGCAGTCTCTTAAAGAATAAAAGCCAGTTTGTTTGGAAGTAGCAGCATATATAAAATGAGGTAAGTATTTTTGTGGTCTTTCCAACAGTCCTTGATGGAATTTGGATCTTGATGTTCTTAATAATCTTTTGAAAAATGTTGTTAGATTGCAGGGTTGTGATGTCAATAAAGAAAACATACTTGTAGCTTAATTTGCTGCCTTTTTTTCTTATATTTGTGCATGTATCTATCTGATGGAGCCTCAAAAAATGAAAGTAGCATGTAAGAAGTCTATCTTCTTAATACTTACTGACTTTGAATTTCATTTTAAAAGCACAGTTGTCTAATTTGTGAACATCTTGCTTTTACGGGGGGAAAAGAAAAATACTCATAAATCAAGTGTAGAGAGAAAGCAGAACAAGCCATTTCTTTAACAAGAACAGCAACTAGATCATTACATTTACTATGTTTTCTTGCTGCCTTATGTGTACTTTCTAATCTGAAAGTTTTCAGGAGCTGCTAAATTACAACACATGAGGAATAACTTTACCTTTTTTTCCATGTACATTTATAAACTTAGAGAAATGTTGAATCAGCTGGATAATTTAGAGGGTTTTTTTTTAGTCCTGAGCATTCTGTAACATGGCTGTGCACCAGTATGATCTCCTAAAAGCTTGGTATTTCTTTGGACACTGTATTTTGTAATTTGGTAAGGATTTCTACTGTCTCTGTTCTCAAGAGACCTTAGGGATAACAAAACTCCCCACTGGTCCTTCCCTTCTTTCCCCACCCAAATGATATCTTTTCCACAGTGATAAAAATACAAGGTTTTGGTGTCAGAAATTTAGAAGTTGCTTAGCCAAAGTGTGTTTATTGGAACATTGGAAGGGGTTAGGGAGAAACATCCCTGTGCTCTAAAATCTACTGAATCCATCGAAAACAGACTTTAGACTTTGGAACAAAGTGTTGATTGAAACAAATGGGCCTTTTTTTCTGTCAGGTGGAAAGTTTGTTTCCCTGAAGTATCGTTGTTCCTGTAACAGCTGATGGGTTGTGCTGTCCAAATCTTTAGCATCCAAGCTGGATTTAAAGTTTCCAGCAGTGAGAGATAACTAATGCTATTATATGCCTTCTTACTGTGCAGTGGAGGGGGGTTGAGGGCACAATCGGTTTGTTCTTTCTTTGGTGAAGGTGGCTGCCCTTTGGTTTCCAGAGGGACAAGTGCTGTAGTGAGTGGCTGTGCCAACAAGGGTAAGGCTTCTGCCATTTGTTTCCTTCAATAATTTTGGAGTTTCTGCAAGGAAGCAAGCAACTTGCTAGGGAAAGGCAATATTACGAAATGTATAAGTTAACTGAAATGGTTAAATACTTATTAAAAGTTCCTTTGCCCTCTGCCAATATATCCTCTTTAGAGCCTTTGTTTTACATCTCTTTAATTAACTATCCCATTTAGACAGACATATGTTAAAACTTCATATGCGTTCACAGTAATAAAATTGCTTCCTGGTTATCTATGGCAGGAAGAAATATTTGGCCTGCTCTGTTTTCACTGATGTACGGCAACAGAAACAACTAGTTATCTGCAGTGTGAGTCTTCATTTTCATGTGTGCATGGCATTTTGGCTTTAGTTAATGGTTTACAAGTCAGTGAAGGCTAAACACAGATACATGCATCATTTTTACAGTATACTATTTGCTGTGCGTACTGTGTTCCAAATTTAGCGTAAAGAAGTAGTAAATTTCACGTGGTTCAAGTTCAGTAGTCTCTCTCCTGTGCCTTCTTTAACCTTCTGGCTGTATTAGCTGCTTTTGTTAATCTAAAGTGCTCTTGCTATTTTAGGAGATGCCTACGTAACACACGTTGCCAGCAATTGTACTAAATACTTTGCTGCTGAACCAGTTGCTCAGGTACCCAGCCTGTCTCTGTT
Source organism: Nicator chloris (assembly GCA_013400495.1). Taxonomy (NCBI): domain Eukaryota; kingdom Metazoa; phylum Chordata; class Aves; order Passeriformes; family Pycnonotidae; genus Nicator; species Nicator chloris. Next base: position 2,519 of record WAAE01009737.1, on the reverse strand, counting down.
GCTATGGGAGATTGGAAGACTATTACTGTGCCCGTGCTGTCATCAGGTAAACTGGGAATATTTTGAATTTAGTTGATTTGCTGATTTTTACCAGCAATGTTATAGCAGCTAAAGAGAGAGACTGGAGTTTCATGGGTGACATATTTGAGTAGCTAAACAGCATGGTAAATAATACAAACAGTGCTTTGTCTTGGATTGAATCCTTACAGAAAGGCTAATGTAAAATAGTGTACTTGCACATGTATGGAAAGGTTAAGAACTTGCAGTCACATTTCATTTTTTGTAATCACGCCTATCAATTTATCTTGTATTTTCAAAGATTTCTTCTTCTTGTTCTATATTCTTTTGCTTCATAAATTGGTTACAAATTTGTTAAAGGAGTAAACATTTTCTTGCCTGCTTCTGCCTAGTGGAAGAGTAAATTACAGCATATGCTTAAGTATAATAATACCATACATTCTATAAGAATTTTACTGAATGCACATGTCTTGCACCTGTGTTGTAAGTCAATAAAAAGTGCGGTCAGTTTATTCTTGGTGGATGAGTAAAATTTAAAAGGTATGACACTTTAAAGTGTTATTAAGTCTAAATCTTCAGTGGAAGTTTATTTTTTATGTATACTGTGAATTATTTAATGTCATTCTGGATGAAATTTTGAGCTCTGGAATCTAAATTTATTGAAATAGTAACTTGAGTACATAATGGTTTGATTTTATGTGATGTGTTAAAATAATAGCCAATTTCTTCTTAATGTTTAACTTTTAGATAGCAAAAATACACTTCCATATACCTCAGAAAGAAAGAGATCTCCTACAAGCATGAACTCACAAGTGCTACGCTTGTCACTGCCTTCATCCAAAAACATGCACAGCTTTTTCAGTGCCTTCTGCACAGAAGAGAATATTGAACAGAGTATATCCTATATTGATAGGGTAAGCGAGACCTTTCTGTTTATTGGAGATTGTGTGCAGGTGACAATCAATTGTGGTAAAAAAGATTGACTGGATTAAGGAGGCTTCTTCCTCAGTGCCCAGAAGCTGATGTTGGTGGGAAGTAAGATTCAGGTTTTCCCCCTTCATACAGGATTTCACCTGATACTGTTTCTGTCCTTTGGAGAATGGTGGGAGATTGATCCAATTATTGATCTCATTTTCCTCCCCTCCCCCCTTCTCTTTTACCAGGAATTAACAACACTGGGCTTTCCTTCTATTTATGCCGAGTCCAAAGGAAAAGAATTAAATTTAATAAGTATCATAAATTGTATGAATGAATTGCTTGCACTGCAGCACAAGAACCTTCGAGCTCAGGAAGAAGTAGAAATGCAGCATCTGAAACTGGGAAGTGATATGGATCACTTACAGAACTGCTATGCTAAGTTAAAGGTAGCAAACAAGATCATTCCACTAGAATTACACAGCTCTCTACATTCTTAACAAGTCCTTTTTTGGTTTGGGTTTTTTTTTTTCCTACCCAGTACTAATTTGCAGTTGTATTTTCATATGTATTTTGGGGTTTTTGGAAGTCTTTTTTTTCCAAATGAAAATGCCTTAAAGTTAATGAAATATATGTTAATAAGAGAACTTCTAATTACTTAGAATTTTAGCCTCCTTAAGGAAGGAAGGGAGAAGACTGAATTGGGAGTGTTAGTGTACACTTTGGGTGAAAACATTCAGTTCCTATCATTTAGTATTGCTTAAAAGGGTATGCCCAACTCCGAAAGATAAATTCCCAATGTAATTGTAACAAGTAAAAGCACAGATAACTCTTCTAGTGTGCAGGGTTTTTATTAGTCTTTTTCCATATAATTAGCTTTTTCCATGTGTTTTTTTTTTGTTGTTGTTGGATTCCTTGAACTTCCAACTACAAAGTCTCTTTGTAAGAATTGCTCAGAAACTGTTGTCAAACCAGAAGTTACTAAGCTTCATTTTATCACAGTATAAACACATGCTCAAGGCCAGTCCCTGTGGAGCATCTGATATATTGGAAGTTCCTGGGTGCACTTATATGTGCAGTCATATTAGAAAAGACTTGATTTTCTCTTAATTCTGTTAAGAAAATAAAACAGAATAAAAGAAAATAATTCAGTGCTTTTTTTGGGTTTGCTTGTGCTGGTCAGCACTATCTCCTTGAGAAATACTGCTGTAAATTTTCAAAATCATAGTAGCCCTTTTGCTGAGATTGGTCATTCATGTAGAAGGATTTTGATGACATTAAAAGTAATCTGTAAGTGCACTCATTTTTATACAAACACTATAAAATGTTAGGTTCTAGAACACTCCAGTTGCTTTCCCTAGATGAATAGCTTTAAAGGGAAGAGAGGGAGATAATCTTAGTACTACGTGAATCCCAGGGCATTTAATTTAGCTTTCAGCTTGTGAGGTTTCTCATGTAGATTCTTTCAGATACCATACAGCAATCCTCTTGAGTTCCACTATTGTGTTACCTGTATTTCACTGTGGTTTGTTTAGAAGTTCTTGTTGTTTAAATATATCTACACATTTGTACCTCACTAAGTATAT